>LPNX010700573.1:57211-244758 GCA_001517045.1 Pseudotsuga menziesii | reverse complement strand
AGGCTGATCAAACAAATACTTCAGTCCACAGTGATCTGTTCTGAGCTCAAATCTCCTGCCCATCAAGTAATGTCTCCACATCTTGAGGGCATGTACTATGGCTACAAGCTCTAGATCATGAGTGGCATAGTTATTCTCATGCTCCTTCAGTTTTCTCGACTCATAACATATCATGTGGTTTTCCTGCATAAGGACTCCTCTGAGCCCTTGTCCGCATGCATCGGTACACACCACAAAATATTTCTCTGGATCTGCAACCTTCAATACAGGTGCATTGGTGAGAAGATTCTTCAACTGCTGGAAGCTTTCATCACACCTCGATGTCCATTCGAACTTCATCCCCTTCTTTTGCAAAGAAGTGATGGCATGCGCAACTTTGGAGAATCCCTCAATGAATCTCTGGTAGTATCTTGCAAGTCCCATAAAAGATCTTACATCTGTCACATTTCTTGGAGTAGGACAATTCATAATGGCTTCGATCTTTTCAGGGTCCACAGATATATCCTCTTCTGAGATAATGTGACCCAAATACTGAATTCTATCTCTATAGAAGTCACACTTACTTAGTTTTGCATACAGTTGATGCTCCCTGAGCAATTTCAATGTCAATCTCAAATGCTCTTCATGTTCTCCCTCATTCTTAGAATAAAAAAGAATGTCATCAAGGAAAACAAGAACAAACTTATCCAAATATCTACTGAAGACACCATTCATAAGGCACATAAATGTAGCTGGTGCATTTGTGAGACCAAATGGTACCAACACAAACTCATAATGCCCATACCTTGTCCTGAAGGCTTTCTTATGGATGTCTTCATCTTTGATTCTTACCTGATGGTAACCTGACCTCAAGTCAATCTTAGAAAATACCCTTGCTCCCCTCATTTGATCAAAGAGGCCATCAATCCTAGGCAAAGGATATTTATTCTTCACCGTAACCTTGTTCAATTGTCTGTAATCAATACATAACCTGAGTGTACCATCTTTCTTCTTTACAAACAGAACTGGTGCTCCCCAAGGAGACACACTCGGCTGGATATACTTCTTTTCCAACAACTCTTGCAGTTGCATCTTCAACTCTAGCATCTCCGGTGTACTCATCTTGTAGGGTGCCTTGGACACTGGTGCTGCTCCTGGCACAAGTTCAATTGTGAAATAAATGTCCCTCTTTGGAGGAAGCCTTGTAATCTCATTAGGAAACACATCCCTGAACTCCTGTAACACCTGATAGTCCTCCAATCTAGGAGTTTCATCATCTGATGTATCCAAAATATGAGCTGCATACAACTGGAAACCCTTCCTACAGAAATTCTTTAACTGCATTGCTGAAACCTGCCGTACCGAAATCACCTTTGGAATACCTTTCACAACTACTAGGTTCCCTTCTTCATTCATGCATTTGAAAGTCTTATTTTAACAGTCAAGCTTCACCTTGTGAGCTTCTAACCAATCCATTCCAATGAGAACATCATAGGAACCAAGCGGTAGAACATTCAGATCTACACAAGTGACCAATCCATCCATGACCAATGGACATTTCTCCACCGCTTCACTAACCTTTCTCTTAGTTCCAGTGGCTATTTGATCTAACCAAGAATTCCTATGCTTTACTTTCTTAAAAGCACAAATCTCCACTACTCTAGGAGTAATGTAATTGTGGGTAGAACCAGGGTCAATCAAAACAGAAATAGATTGCTCAACAATCTTACCTGCTACTTCAACCACAGTTGACTGGTGATCTGCTTGGTGGTCCTCCAGTGCTGCATAAATCCTAGGGACTGCCCTTGCTACTTTACCCACTGTTTCTACTCCTTGAATGTTATAAGCTGGCCATGCACTCTCATTCTCGAGTGGATAATTTCTGCGCATGTGGGGTCCTCCACATTTCCAACATTGAAGTGGTCCTCTATTCTATGGTGGATCCTTAGGCTTTCTCCTGTCACTCCAACTGTTTACTCGTAGCTTGGGATGGCTGCTTCTGCTGATTCCTGAAGTTAGAAGGTTTGAAACCTTTATTTCTTTGGTCAAAATTCTCATTCTTCTTGTCCTTCCATGCCTT
This sequence comes from Pseudotsuga menziesii, assembly GCA_001517045.1. NCBI lineage: Eukaryota > Viridiplantae > Streptophyta > Pinopsida > Pinales > Pinaceae > Pseudotsuga > Pseudotsuga menziesii. Next base: position 242,699 of record LPNX010700573.1, on the reverse strand, counting down.
ATGGTAATCTGACTTACCTTTGCTTTGCTCAAAGCATTACTTAGCCTTCCTTATTTCTTCTTCAATAGTTCTAGGTTCATAAAACTCAATTCTATCTTTGTAAGACTGAGGCAATCCACTCAAAAAATGATGGACCTTCACTTTTTCATCTCTGATGTACCAGGCATACCTCAACAGCTCCAGAAACTTGTTTGCATATTCTTCCATGGTCCACTATCCCAATATCAGCTCATGGAACTCCTTAATCTTGTCATCATAATATCTGTCAGAGAGGTATTTCTGCTTGAAATACTTCTTGAAATATTTCCACTTAAGTCTCCTTTCATTGATCCTCTTTACTTTCTTCAAGTGTTCCCACCAAATGGATGACCTGCCATTCAGATTGAATATGGCAACTCTTGCCTTCATGTTTCCTGAATAGTCATGCACTTGAAAGTACTTCTTTATTCCAAGAAGCCAAGCTTCAGCCTCTTGTCCAGTCTTTACCTCACCATCAAATGTAGGAGGTTTAACTTTCTTAAATTCATCCCGAGAGCAATCCCTATGGTGTCTCTTTCTTTTTCTTTTATGAGAAGAAGAACTAGAATCCCTGTTGGATTCTTCAGAGTCAGATGATCCACTAGAAGTCCTTCTCCTTCTCCTAGTGCTGCTCTTACTGCCTTCTGGTCTTGCTGTACCTTGTCTAGAGTCTATCTTTCTTTGCAAGTCTATCAAACTCTGCAACATTACAACATTCAACTAACACTGTTCTTGTTGGGATTTGATCAAGCTTCTCATGGTGGCTGCAACATCTAACGATGTCTCTTGGAATCTCTTTCCATTGGACTCAATGTCATCATTTCCACTACGGACATTTCTCCCATGGCATCTTCTGCTCGCTCGTAAGAATCTTGAGCATCATACCCATCATGGGTTCTCATGACTGAACCACCTCTGGCTTTACCACACTGTTCTCTTTGGAGTACTACTCTTGGAAGTTATCTAAAGCTCTGCAAGCGTGTTAGTAGCAAACTGTTAAATGCATAACATTAACATAAATTAAAACTACTTACTGTTTCTTCTGGAAATTTTATAAAACAACAATTATGCCAAAACACAAAATTTTCTCCATTTCATATTCAGCTCCGTGACCACGGACAGTCTACTGAAATCTCTTCCCAGCTATTTTTCCAATTCTATGGTGGTCAAAACAACTAGATTTTCGATCTGTATCGGCGATCAAAACAACTGTGCATCGGGTGCATAGTCCTTTTTGCTGCTGCAATGGTGGAAAGTGATCTTCCTACCGTTTCCATAAGCAAACATCTAGACTTCTGATCGGTGAGTTACTTGTATAATTCCTTCTGCGTATCGGGCCTGCAGTGGTCTATCATTCCGCAATGGCGGCCAACAATCCCCTTATAATCTCCGCGGATCACAGTTTTGTCGGCAATCGAAACGTCATCACACTGTGGCATCGGACTCTCAGTCCTTTAGGCATCCGCAACGACGGCAACCCAATTAACTATTTTCTGTCAATCGTTTTCTTTCCCATTGGCGAAAACTTCCCCTATCCATCACCGGTCATCCACTGTTTGTCACCACCGCCCGGGGTGACTGTTCATTACTGCTTTAGCATCAATGACTGGAGGACAAGTTCGTTGGCAAGATAGTCGACTAAGTAGCCGCAACGGCGGATCACCTTCATTTAAAATTTTCCAATCGGTGATCCGATCCAGTAACATTTCCCGATGGCCGATGATCTCATGCCTTAGAGGAAATTTGAATTTTCTGCCTGCCTTGTCTTCCGCGGCATTGGATCTTCCATCTTCTATTCATCGGCAATTGCATTAACTCGATGTTGGTGAAATAGTTCCATCAGCAGCCGCAAAGATGACCCCCATATTCGATCTTCTTCCGAAATGATGGTGCACGAACCACTAACTTCCGTCGATCCAAACAACTAACCATCACTGATCACCGATGGCCTCAACACTTAGACAATTTTTGAAAATTTCTTCTTCTATCGACGAAAACTTTCTCTATCTTCCGCTGACTCTGTTGGCTCCATAATGCACTAACACCTCAACATCGACGAGTGGAAGACTAAAGAATCGGAAGTTAGCTCGTTCAGTAGCTACAACTATGGCTCATCATCTTTGATCTTCTTCCAATCGGCGACCCAATCTACTAATGCTTTCCGATCGGTGAACGAAATTGATTGGCATCGACAGTTGGATATTTTCCCCGTCGGAAGACTAGTGCTCTAGGCTTCCACAACATCGAACGCATGAAGCACTATCTTCTTCCGATAGCTGACGATTTCGGGCCTTAGAATTTTTTTTAAACTTTCTTTCTTTATGGCATCAGTGGTTGGACTTCTAATCATCAGAGTGCTAGTCCACACGGCAGCCGCAATGGCGGACTAACAAATAGCTAAGTTCTTTTGCGGGGTTGGCGAACCCAACCACTATTTTCCACTGATGGCATCGGCGGTCTGAATAACTAAATATCACCGAAGGTCAATAGTGGGCATTTCTTCTACTACATCGAGCCGATGTTTCGGCAGTCTTCGACTGATCTTTGCCGAAACTATCGCTCCCACATCCGTTAAGTTTTGTCGATGTCCGATGAAAAACTTAGAAAATTTTCTGCAATTTTCTTTCAACTGTCCTCCGTCGGGTGTGCTTCCACCTAGCTCTCCACTACATCGGAAGTCCTTCCCACTAAGTGTTTCGATGAACCGACAGTTCAAACACTTAGACAAATTTTGTGAATTTTCCACTCATTCACTGATTTCTTCCTAGGCAGAAGGAAACATGCCTCTGCTAACTGGTCTTTCATGGCCCATAGAGGCCCATGCTGTAACCTACAAGCTCTGATACCACACTGTAATGTCCTCGACCCTCCGACTGATGAAGAGGACGCTACCATGGCCTTAACCATCTGGGAAACCAGCCCCATGAACATGTGCATACATAAGAATTGAAATTCTAGAACATAAAACATGCTAAGATGCATAATGTATCATACACAGCGGAAGCAACATACATTCATAAAAGCATTCAACATGTTCGACATATTCATTAACAGTAAAATGATTGCAGGAGTAAAATAGACAAGATTACTTATCTTAGGAAGAATTCATTACCCAACTAGCTACGTCATTGCAACGTTCCACCCAACCATAGGCTAGCATGCTTCTAAATCTCTCAGCAATGTTGCCACCCCCGAGCTGGGCATGATTCCCCAAGGAATAAGGAACAAGCAGGCTTACACATAGCCAGGGATACACAAAACACAACCAAGCCAACACAATTGGGTTTATCAGGCCATTAAGGAGCTAGGAAAGGCTAAATGCTAAGCCGGTGAGCCCATCACGTAGCTAGGAACACCTACACCAGAACTGGCCTGACTTCTAAGACACCCAAAGACACCCAACACAAGGAATCAGTCCCTTCTCTGCTACACAGTACCTCAGGCCCTGACTTCCCTTCCAATGCTATCTAGGGGCTGTGGAGAAGAAATTCAGCCCTCTAGCCCTGTCCTTGTAGTTTCCAACACACCAGGTTTATCAAGAAACCAAGCCCTCATCCCTACTCCATAACAGTCCGAAGACCAACCACTGCATACACACAGTCACACAAGCGATTCACAGCTTGGAAAGGAAAACAAATCCTGAGTCGTTCTTGGCCCTATCATGGCCAAAACGACTCCCAAAACAATCTACACCAGTCCCAAAACGTATCAACGAACACAGTTCACAATGTGGGGAAAACAACAATCCCTCCTGGACAATGAAGCAATCGGAAAAGACTTGCACAGGCTGCACTGGGGAAGAAGATACAGACTCTCAACCTGTGCGTGAGGAAATTTACATTAGACCTCTAGAATTTGGATGGAAAACATGATGGATACCACTCTGTGGAACGTGAGTGACCTCCGAAACGACTCCCTCTTCTTGGATGCATGAGACCACACAGGAAAGAAGCCTGTGTGTGAGAAAAATGAACAGACAACCGTCCCAGCGTGAGGATGAACAGACAATGGAGAGAATCGTGTAGTCGAAAATGCGTGAGTGTTTCAGCACTGTTGTGGAGAGAGTGGAAATCCTGGAGAGTTCGCTTCCTTTTCCCAATGTGAGGTTCCATTGCTGGTGGAGTGTGTGGGTGGGAAAGGACTGTAAATATTGCCACCCCCACTCCCAAACAATAACTGCCTCAACTACTCAGCAGAACGTTTAAGGCGGTAGTTGGATAAGACAAGGGAAGTTGAGAAATTAAAACAGGGTGGTGACACATGGATTTTCCCCCCCATATCCCAAGGTTTGACATCCCCCACCATTATCCTTATGAGAATCATGCCCCTTCTCAATTTAGTTGCCACAAACATAGCTGGTTGGGGTTCATTTTAATTAAAGATGCATATTTACATGATGACAAAACTTAATATATGTCGTATACCACGATAGACCATCGGCAACGATTCCGTTCGCTGAAACATAACACAATTAAATCGATGGCGGGGCTTTTGCCTTTAGCTCCACACCATGATTCATTACATTATATACATCATGTACGTTTATTGCAACGGGGTCAAAACTAGGGTGTTACAGATTTCTTCCTGCCGCAAGCCGCATTGAGGTATGCGGAAGGCGAAAAAGTCATGCTCGGTGTATAAATGAATTTTTTGCTTATAGAGTGGATCTATGAGCCATGGAATGACTATTATAGTGAGTTTTAAACCTAAGAATGTATGTTAAAGGATGAACATGACCCATGATCGTGTTTAAAGAGAAAGAAATAATAAATTTTAAATTATTATGCATATCAATCAGGTGTATGGGAACATGGGTACATGTATAGAAAGGTATTAGAGTAGTAGTAAGTCACATTCCTCCTCCCCAATGAAGGTGGGAGGAGACATGACAGAGTGGTATCAGAGCTATGAGTTTCAACCCTATCGCCTTTTGGGAACATCTAGTTCCACCGCATTATGAAAAACTTGTGCTAACCATAAAAGTTTGTTTGGAATAAATAGTTGTAGAAAGAAAACTATAGAGAAACAATTAGCAGGTAATTTATAAATTTCTGAGATTATTGCACAGTTATGAATACATTTTGTAGAATCCTAGTCACCTCAAAGGAAACATTCCAGATAGTACAGTTTAGAAAGTTTGGACCAACCAAGATGATCATCATGGATGATGCATAGGATCCCTATGAGCTCGAGGTAGATTCCATAGGGGAAAACTTATAGGTTGGGAATGTTGAAACAAAATCCAATGGAACAAGATATCAAGAGACTCCCCCAAATATTACAGCCTCCATGAGGATCCTAAGGGTGGGGTTGCAAAGTTGCAGAGAAGATAATGAGAGGATGATTAAAGCTTAAAAAGAGAAAAATCAGTTGAATGTAGCCATGCTATAGAGTTTGGTAGACATCTAGAGGCAGATAAACTCTGGGAATCAGACTACAAATCCAGAAGGGAGTGGGAGTAGTGGAAGGAGAAATCCCCCAAGAGGTCCAACATCTCTATAAAAAGGTCTTCTAGTGGATCCACTGACTCTAAAGAATCCATTGCGGATTCAAGCTCTTCATCTCATAGGAATAAGAGAAAGAGGCATTACCAGAATAATTCACATGGGGAATTTAAGAAGGAAAACCCCCCTACATTTGATGGTGAGGTAAAGTCTAGTCAAGAAGCTGAAGCTTGGATTCTTGGGATGAGAAAGTATTTCCAAGTCCAAGATTACTTTGGAAATATGAGGGCAAGGGTAGCCATTTTCAACTTAAATGGAAGAGCATCTATATGACAGAAATATTGTGTGGAAGCAATTCGATAAATATTTCAAGCAGAAGTACCTCTCTGATAGGTACTCTGGTGATAAGATTAAAGAGTTTCATGAGCTGAGATTGGGCCAGCTGACCATGGAAGAATATGCAAACAAATTCTTGGAACTACTGAGGTATGTCACGTATATCCAAGTTGATAAAGTGAAAATTCATTATTTTCTAAGTGGGTTACCTCAATCATATAAATATAGGATCGAACTCTAGAATAGGCAATAAGGATGGCCAAGTATTGCTATGACCAGAAAAAAAAGCATACCTGCTTTCCATAAGGCATGGAAGGACAATAAGAAAGAGAAGTTTGATGAAAGGAAGAAATGTTTCAAACCCTCTCACTTCCGAAGTCAGTAGAGGAAACCACCACAAGCTTTGATTGAGCCAACTAGAATGATGGGAGACAGACCAAGAGATCCAAAGGATCCAAGAGAACCATTCCAATGTTGGGGATGTGGAGAAAACCATATGCGTAGGAACTATTTGCATGGGAATGAGAATGTAAGGAAAGTTCACAATATCCAAGGAGATGAAACAGTGGGTCAAGTGTCAAGGACCATCCCTAGAATTTATGCAGTACTAGAGGACTATCAGGAATATCATCAATCAACTATGGTTGAAGTTGAAGGTAATATTGCTAAGCAATCTGTTTCTATTGTGATTGACCCTAAATCTACTCACAATAATATCAATCCTAAAATTGTTGAGATTTTTGCTTTTAAGAAGTTAAATGATATCAAATCATGGTTAGTTCAACTAGCCACTGCATCCAAGAGAAAAGTTAGTGAAGTGGTAGAGAAATGTCTATTAGTCATGGATGGGTTGTGCAATTATGCAAACTTGAATATTTTTCCACTTGTTTCCTATGATATTCTCATTTGGATGGACTGGTTAGAAGCACACAGAGTTAAGCTTGACTATTACAATAAGACATTTGAATGCATGGATGAAGAAGGAAACCCAAGGGTTGTAAGAGGCATTCCAAAGGTGATTTTTGTTAGGCATATTTCAACAATGCAGTTGAAGAAGTTATGTAGGAAAGGTTGTAGATTGTATGTGGCCCATGTTTTGGAGGAAATGGAGAATGAAACTCCTAGGTTAGAGGACTTTCATGTATTGCAAGAATTCATGGATGTTTTTCCTGATGAGATTCTAGGACTTCCTCCAAAAAGAGACATTGATTTTACAATTGACCTTATTCCTGGAGTAGCACCAGTGTCCAAGACACCCTACATGATAAGCACACCAGAATTACTAGAGCTAAAAATGAAGTTGCAGGAATTATTGGAAAATAAATATATCAGGCCAAGTGTGTCCCCATGGGGAGCACCAGTTCTGTTTGTGAAAAATAAATATGGGACACTCAGGTTATGTATTGACTACAAACAAAGTCACTGTAAAGAATAGATACCCTTTACCTAGAATTAATGACCTTTTTGATCAAATGAGAGGAGCAAAGTTATTTTCAAAGATTGACTTGAGGTCTAGTTACCATCAGGCAAGGATTACAGAGGAAGATATTCTTAAGAAAACCTTTAGAAAAAGGTATGGACACTATGAGTTTGTGGTGGTACCATTTGGTCTCACAAATGCACCATCTACATTTATGTGTCTCATGAATAGTGTTTTTAGCAAGTATTTGGACAAGTTTGTTCTTGTCTTCTTAGATGACATTCTTATTTATTCTAAGAATGAATAAGAGAACGAAGAACATCTGAGAATGACATTGCAATAGCTAAGGGAGCATAAACTGTATGCAAAGTTGAGCAAATGTGAATTTTATAAAGATAAAATTCATTATTTGAGTCACATTATCTCAGATGAAGGAATGTCTGTGGACCTTGAGAATATTGAAGCTATTATGAATTAGAAACCTCCAAGAAATGTGACAGATGTGAGTTCTTATGCAAGACATCTACATGGTATTCTTTGAGTCAAGAAAGTTGAAGGAACATGAGAACACCTATATTACTCATGATTTAGAGCTTGCATTCATAGTACATGCTCTCAATATGTGGAGGCATTACTTAATGGGAAGGAAATTTGAGCTAAGGACAGACCATTGTGGTCTAAAATACTTGTTTGATCAACCAACTTTAAATGCTAGGCAAGCTAGATGGTTGGAATTTTTGTGTGAATTTGATTTTGAAATCAAACACATAAAGGGAAAAGAAAATAAGGTGGTTGATGCACTCAATAGAAAGGTACATGAAATGCATGAGGCATCTCTCAGTATTTTCCAACCAGATTTAAGGCACCAGATTATTGACCATATTGTTGAGGATGAAATGTACATACAGATAAAGGACAAGTTGCATTAGAAAAACCTTGAAGGGAAGTACGAGGGATATAAATTGGAAGAATATGAAATTATTACTTATAAGAACAAAATTTATATTTTAAATGTGGTAGACTTGGGGAGAATTGTCATGGATGAGATTCATCAAGTTTCATATTCTGGTCACCCAGGATATCAAAAAACAATTGCTACAACTAGAAAGCAATATTTTTGGCTAGGAATGAAAAAGGACATTGCAGAGTATATTTCTAAGTGCATGAAATGTCAGTAGGTGAAGGTTGACAATCAACACCTAGTAGGTTTATTGCAACCTTTTCCAGTTCCAGAATGGAAATGGGAAGTCATTTCAATGGATTTTATTACAGGATTTCCAATGAATATGAGACAACATGATTCCATCATGGTTGTGGTGGAAAAGTTAACAAAGGCATCACATTTGATACTGGTTAATCCACATATAAAGATGATTCCATTGCAAAAATTTTCATGAAGGAAATTTTCATATTGCATGGATTTCCTAAGACAATAATTTCTGACAGAGATACCAAGTTTAATTCCAATTTTTGGAAGGGTCTATTTGCATATTTGGGTACAAGGTTGAAATTTAGCACCGCATACCATCCTCCAACTGATGGGAAAATAGAGAGAGTGAATTAGGTGCTTGAAGACATGCTTCACATGTATGTAATGGACAAACCAACCAAGTATGATGATTATTTACACTTGGTAGAATTTGCATATAATAATGGAAAACAAGAATCACTAGGAATGAGTCCATATGAATCTTTGTATGGAAGAAGGTGTAGGAAACCAATGAATTGGGATAATCCAATGAACAGGATTGTGCTTGGTATAGAATTGCTTAAGGAAATGGAGCAAGAGGCTGCAAAGATCAGGAAGAACTTGAAAGAAATCCAATATAGACAGAAGAGCTATGCAGATACGCATATAGTGCACATGGATTTCGGTATTCGGGATCATGTCTCTCTTAGAGTGAGGCAAAGGAAGAGTTCCTTGAAGCTTAGGAGTTGTAGCAAGTTGTCACCTAGATATTGTGGGCCATTTGAAGTGCTTGAAAGAATAGGGCCAGTTGCATATAGACTTGCATTTCTTGCTAGCACTAGAGTTCATAATGTTTTTCATGTTTCTTTTCTTAAGAAATATGTACACAATCCTAACCGTGTGATTAATTGGGATGTGATTGAGGTGGAACCCGAGGGAGAGTTCCAAACCGATCCATTGTGCATCCTTGACAAGAAGGTCACAGTGCTCCAGAACCAAGCCGTTGGATAGATAAAGGTGCAATGAAAGTAGTACGGTCCTGATGAGGCTACATGGGAGATGGAGGATTCCATGAGAGCGGCACATCCATTTTTAAAAAAATTTGTAGAGCATTGAGGTTAATGCCAATGAAGGGGGAGGGGAATGTAACACCCTGGTTTTGACCCCATGGTATGAAAATTGTACATGATGTAAATATTTTTATTAAATCATGGTGAGGAGCTCAAGGCCAAGGCCTTGCCATCGATTTGGTGTTTTGTGTATCAACGATTAAGGTTGATGCCGATGGTTATGGTGCTAGTCATGAAAAATATATTTTGAAGATATCATGTAAATATGCAATTTAATAAAATACCACAACTAGCTATGCATTGCAATGAAAGAGATGATGCCATGATTTCACAAGAAATAGGGAGGGGATTTATTTAAACCCCTGAGCTGTAGGGTGAGGAAATATGTCAATGGGAGAACCCATAAAACCTCAGCTACCCTTTTTGTCCTCTGTGCTCAATCATTCAATTCTTCTAGAAGTTGGTTGAGGTAGTTAATACCATAGGTAGGGAGAGGCATGGCAGCCGATTTTGTGCTTGAAAAAACCTACAACCTAGGGAAACCCATATTCTTTCTTATGGGGTAATTAATCACCCAGGAAGTGTGTTCCCAAGTGTTGATGCCTGAAAAAATCCCAGGTACCGACAGTAGGGATTCTCCCTAGTAAGCGATCCCAACTAGATCGTTCACCGTTTGGTGTGGGGAACTCGTCTGGTTAGCGGCAGAACTACTGTAGAATTAAATAATGTTTAAGTCTATTTTACTGGTTGCGTCCTGGTCCATTGTTTATAGGATTTTATGTTTAAGGATGAAATGCAAGTGCCTAAACTAAATGCAAGTGATTGATACAAAAGAACCTCCGAAGAGCTATGCAGGTTATTACCTTTCACCTTACATGAATCATTGCTTCTCAATCACTTCTAAGTTAATCAAAACTAATGTATTCTAAGCTATTCTATCTATCTAACCTATCCCCAAGGGGAGAATAATTTGTATCTAACAGAGTAATGTACTATAATGCTGCATATTGAATCCTACATGTAGCTGTTGAAATTCTACATACATAATAACAACATAAAATATAAACAAAAATAGCTTTGTAATGTTAAAAAATTCATTACTCATTGTATGCGCAACATTTCTAACAGAAAGTAAAATCATTCATCATTTCAGAAATAATTCATTAAGTTAGAATGATCTCACAATTGCATAGCAGCTAAATAAGAATTAGTTCAACATTAGCAATCCACACAATCCATTTGAAACTTGTACATTCCTTCCTCCAACAAAATTGGTTTTCCTTTATTCATAAAATAAATAACTCTCATACAAATAACTCAGCATGTATGAGCTAGTGAAAATTCCTCTCTAAACTATCCCCTATTCTCATTTATACACTTTTACAATTGACTCTTTGACTACCCTTAGCTGTTTGGACTTCTTTGACCTATCGACTTCCAAAATTTGTCCTCTAGTGTCTTGCACTAGGAAAATGGAAATAAGATAAAATAGTTTACATAAAATGCCACATGTAGATAATAAAAAAACTCAAGAGGGCCCAGCTGGTCTTCTAATGAATTTACCCCATGCATCAGCTTCTGCAACAATAGTTTTGTAGTCTAAAGGCTCCAATAACCTGACAGTCACTTCATGGACAACTAGTTGTGACTTTATTTCTTCCATTTCGGGTGGGTTTACCCAATATAGGTCTTCCAGGAGACAATTTCCGACTGAGGCCTTTGCAATCTAGTATTTGACCGCTTTTTTAGTGATTCCTTCAATTTGTTGTATGCTTAATTCATCCTTATGCAATCTGTACTGGAGATAATTCAGGTGTTCATCCTTGTCTAGAAACTGCTAGATTCTTTCCACTAAAGAGGTCTAGCACTTATTATGCATTGTGCGCATTCTCTTGAAAAAATCCACGCACCTTTCCAAAGTCTTTTCGACCCCAGTGGTCAATCTCAAAGTAGACTTGCTGCTAAACTCTAGAAGTTCCAGTTCTATTTTCAAAACTTCTGATGTCTTTTGCAGCAAGTGCTCAGGAAATGCCGCATTAGCTTCTATCCAAGTTAGCTGCCCTTAAACTTTTTCCGCAACTTCTAGTAAATGTTTTCTGAAATCAATTGATATTGCTGAAATTTCTTGCAATCTTGTTTTTCTTTCTTGATCTTATATACCTCTTCCCCAAGTTTTAGTTGAAATTGATATATTTTCCTCTGGATTGGGACGGCTTGCTCTCGAAAGGGAGTAATATAAAGATGCCTTTCATTAACTATATTAAGCTGATTTTCCAGTGAGATGTTCTGTGCCTCTAGCTCTCTTACCAGAGCTCTAAGCTCTTCTACTTGTCTTCTAGCTGCAGATTTATACACGTCTACCTCTGAAATCTTATTTTCAAGGTCCTTCTTTTCTCCTTCTATGATTGTAGTTGAAAGCTCCAATGCTTCCTTTTCTCGCTCTAAATCATGGTATGCCTTTTAGAGTCTTTCAAATCCTGAAAGAGTTGCCTCATGTTTCCTTTTCATTTCTTGGCCTTCTCCTCTTTATTTAACTAGAGTATCCTTCATTCTTATCATATTTTCTTTGTACTGATATGCATTTTCCATCAATTTGTCAATATTATTGGCATTTGCTTGAGTGGCTACGATGGTGACTAATGCCATTAATTTTGGATCTTGGTTGGTGCCTTGCATGACAGATTTCTCAGTCACCATGACTACCTCAGGTTGGGTACCAGCCTTTAATCTTTTTTTTTCGATCTTCGAACAATGGTTTTCTTCTTTGGATCGAAGAACACCGTGTCGAGGCATGCCACTGCATGATGCTTGGACAAAGTAAAATGAGTTAATCCCAAATCCGCAAGAGGGAGGCATCCTCCTATTATTGTGTCTCTCGATGTAGAAGGAGGATCTGTTGGATTACCCTGAGCATTATCCTGTTCCAAACTCTCCCTGTATTTATATTCTTATTCCTTCTTTCTTAACTCTTTAGCTACTTGTTTAGCTTCCTTTTGCAATATTTCTTCTGTTTCTCTTTATATCTTTTCTTCCTCTTCCCTTTGAAGTCGTTCTTCTTCAAATTTCTATTGAAATTGCTCTTCTTCCACCCTTTGTCTTTGAGCTTCCTTAGCTAGTATCTTCTTAGATTCCTCTACTAGCCTTCGGACCTCTTCTTCTCTTTGCTTGGAAGCTTCTTCCTGTTGTTGCTGCTGTTCTATGGTGCTGATGCTTACTTTTCCTCCTGAGGTTGTGATCTTATGTCTGGACTGCTTATTCAAAGAAATCATATTACACACATTTCTGTATATCTCTCCATGCTTTTCCTAATGATCAGAATATTCAAAATTCACTTTTACAAATGCACAATGTGTTGCAACCTTGACCTGGGAATCATTCCTATGGAAACTCTTCTCATCGAAATGGAAATTGTCTAGATTCTTTACAAATTGTGGGGAAATATTTACCTTTGAGAACTTGTAGCTGCCAATATAGAAAGGAATTGGTGGATAAACTGCCTTCTTCATGTCGAAAATAAAATTCCCGAATCCATCTAGGAAAAGTTGTCTCACTGCCTCCTTATGGACTATGTAATCTGTGGCATATTCAGGAAGTAGTGATGAGGATCTAGTTCCTCCATACATCCTTAGATAGGTTCCCTCCTCAAAGAAAAAATATTCCCCATACTCACATATAACTTCTAGTGCACCCTCGGAAATAGACTTGCACTCCTCGAGAAAAATAAGCTGGTGTAGAGGCATCTGAAATTATTCACAAATAAGCTTGTAGAAGTTGGGGTACTTGTGAGCCTATAGAATATGATATGCAACATAGATGGGTGTCGTGGTTTCATTCCAACTATAATTTAGTTTTGGGAATGGGTACAGGCATAAGATACAGTCAATCAAATGCAACCCCATGTAAAATTCTGATTTTCTTTGAAGCAAGCCTCCTAGTGCAGCAACTATATAGGAAGAAAAACTGTTTCCTACAATGTCCACCCAATTAAAAATAGTTCCCTACATGACCACATGATATATCAATGGGATCCAACTCATCTTGTAGAACTTCCCATTCTCCCTTCTAAAAATTCTATTAAGCATCGGGGCTATAATCCTGTAGGGAGTGCGTAAGCTCGCAGTCTCGTATTTTCCAGAGGCTTTCTAGTGAAATTGCTTCCCTTCTATCAACATCTTCTTTGCACATTTGATGTATTCTAGACTCAAACTATTTATCCACTTATATGTCATCAATATTTGTGAAGCGGGTAGTTTATAAGCATTTCTTCTATAAGCAGGGGTGAAGGAAGCAAAAGCTTGTCCTTCAATGTTTGAAATAATCATAGTACTTGCGTTTGCTCGAGGTAAGATCCATCCGATCACCTCAACACAAGGGAAAATATCAGGGTGTGTGGATACCTTTGTGATGCTTGATTTTCTTATGTTTACATATAACGGTATATCCTCTAGACCTGCATCCAGTACGTTCTGATCCTTTATCATGTGGTGTATCTGATACCATTTAAAATCTGGTTCAACCCTCGTGACATCTTTCGTATCTTCATAAATAATCTCCATTTTGGGAAAAACCTCCAAATCTAAGTCCTCCTACGGGGCCTTGGCCTTCTTCTTTCCTCCCTTCTTTGGCACGGTGTGTTGTGAATGTTGGGTCCTGGAATAGCCCCTTTTTTACCACACCAATTATATCTTTTTGCCTTGTCCTACTTCATTTCCATACACCAGATAGATGTTTTTCCTCAATTTGAGCATAAATCCTTACAAGTATGATTTATTATTTCCTTATTCTATTAATGCCCAAGATTGTTATGGTTAGAACTCTATCTTTTGAATTGCTCTAATATGTATTTATTTGATAAAGACAGTTCTAAGCCTTGACGAACATAGGTGTAGCAGCCCATTTAATCTGGAGAAGAAAGAGATATTTGGTACCAGCTATTACTCCTTAGTCCCAGTTCCATATGTTGAATGGAAACATTGTGATCATCTCTCCATGTGGTAGCTACAACAAAATTCAACTGCAACAATGCTCCGCTATTGAGGGAATCACTACAACAGACAGAGCATTTCTTGTCCAATTGATTTTGTTGATCCATTAACAAGATGAGTAACAATACTCCCTATATTCCATATCTTCATTCAATTCTATTCATGGTTGTTACTACTTTGTTGTAACAGGGCAGCCTGAATATTGTAGATCTTCATGGCTTCCCAATATTAGTGGATCTTAATTGCATTATTCATGTATATATACGAGAATACAATTTGAGCATGTGGTTGGTTAAATGATATTAGACTGTGCAAGCTGTAACAGAGTGTTGTAACTGTGAATTATCCTTTTTAATACAAGGAGCAGAATTATTCATATCCTTGTGTTTTAACTTGTGTTAGTTTACGACATCTCTATTCATCTCTGTTCGAAGGCTGGGCCGACCTTCCCATAGAGATTGCTGAGTTAATTAGATGCTTAGGTTATTTTTGTTGTCTGGTGTGGAATTACAGTAGATAAATTTTATAGTGAGATGCAATAATGATGATTGATGATGGCATTTTCATTTGATGGTTAATGATTGCATTCTAATTAGCTGCAACTGTGTGGTGTGACAATCAACTATTTAGGATAGTTTCTCTTTCTGCAAGTGTACCAATTAGCTGTTACAGTTAAGCTCAACTCTAGTTTATTTATGCTATTTATCTTTCTTGGAGTTTATTGAATTAGTTAGATTATGATTGCAATTGGTGTGATTTCCTACTCTTGTTTATAATTTGCATCTTAGATATTTTAGACAGATCTTAGCTGATTCCTAGTAGTCTGATATCTTCATAGTTTACTTTATGCAAAAGCAAGTCTAGCTTAATTCTTTGTAGATCAGTGATTGTTGGATTAGTGATTGTAGGAAAGTAAATGCATTTATTAATTCTTAGATGGATAAAATAGATTAGCCTTAGCCATGAGAAGAGTTTGACTGAGAAAACAAGTAGGATAATTCATTTTTCATTCATTCAATCAGCTACTTAAGTGTTTATGTATAGATTGTGCTAATTATCTTTGAAACAAAAAGACTTCCCTGGGTTGACAATTCATATTGAGCATTCAGTGTGTTAGTTGTAATTGATTAGCATATAGGGTGACCAACATTTTGGCGCTGTTGTCAGGGAATATAATTGATAGACACATTAGTAGTTTCACTTACTCATTTTCTTTAGCAGTTTTTTAAGCTTGCATGATTTTTGGGTTGGATGAATACAAGGAGAATAAAACGGAATATTCCTAGAACTCCTCAAAATACTAACTTGGCTGGTGGTCGAGGTCATGGAAGCAGCCCAGCCTTAGGGAGAAGGACATTCATTGATGATTTAGTTGCCAGGGCTGATTCTTCTACTGGAGCTTGCAATCAAGGACCATCATTTGTTAGAAGAAGCCCTATTACTCCTAGGATGGAAGCATCAGTTTCCACAGTGGAGAGAACCATAGGAACTAAGACACCATCTAGTGTCCCTATGGACCAAGATAGGGCCAGTGCTATGGGAATAGGTGATCCAGAGGTGGTTTACCATATCGATGGAAAAGAATTTACAAAGGAGGTGTTGCAGTTACAACAAGAGTGGGAAAATTATAAGAAGCGAAGACAAGAGGAGGGAGATGCAAATATGAGTAATTAACGTCATTCTGATGATCATGAAGAAGAAGTAGGGGATAACCATCATAATGATGGAGACCTCCCGCATGAAGAGATAGTTTCCACACTCTAGTTCCCCATTCGATAACCATCTGGATAGCCCCCCATGAAGAACATTTCACCCTCAGTGCTACCATGTTTTCATGGGAAGGCCACATAGGATCCGTACGTGTTCCTCTTGGAATTTTACATCCTCCATCGAAGATACGATTACAATTCTAGTGCAAAAAGTTAAAACTCTTTCCTGCTACTTGACAACACTTTGCGTTGGTTCATGAGCTTGGGTGGTGAGACTGTTGCCACCTGGGAACAAATGAAATGGGTGTTCCTTGGAAAATATCAAGAGTACTGTAGGACTAAGGACAAAAGAGAAGAATTGTTTAGGATGATGCAAAAGGATGAAGAGAGTCTAGAGGACTTCATTGAGATACTTCTATATAATGTACAGAGAGAAGGACAAAACGATATGGGGAAATATGTACTCAAAATTATCTTATTGCATGGGATCAGAGAATATTGCCCAAACATGCTGAATTTGTTGGGAAAATGGGATATCTCAAATGAACCTTTGGAGAAGATTGTTGACTTATGTCAAAGATATTCGAGAGGATCCTCCAGAACCAAAAATTGGGACAAAGGACTAGAACAAGATGTCTTCACTAGAACACATAAGTCATCTAGTGGAGGATCCACTCAGGAAGAAATAGGCAACCTTATTGAAAACTTCAAAACAGAAATGATGAGTTCCATCTCCTCACAGAGCAAAGCAGAGGCAAGCAGTAGAATACACTTGGCATATTCTATCCTAGATGCAGGAAGAAGTACCCACTGAAGGAATGCCCACTTGACAAGGTGGAGGTATGCCAAATATATGAATTGAGTCATGATACTAAGGAATGTCCTTCACTACACCAAGTTAAGGTAGTCATGTAGGAATCTACTTCAGATGCAGAGCAAGCTTACTTCATTGCTCAAAATAAGCCTTGGCAGCCTCAAAATCAAGGTATGAATCCATACCCATTACCTTTTTGGAATAATTTGAATAATGTGAATAACATGAATAATATGAATTCAAAATTCCCTTCACATTATTATAACAACCAATGGAATCCACCTCAAACTTCTATGCAAAATCCTAAGTCTTGGTCAACTTGGGCACAACAATTAAACCGACAAATTGCTTGGTCTCTTGGTTGGAGAAACTCCCATCCAGGAAATCAGTTTCCTCATAACCAATATTCTCATCCATAGTTTCCTCATCAACAATATCCTCCTCAACAATACCCTCACCAATAGTACCAACAGCTGCAGCTGCAACTCCAAAATAACATTGCACCAATGAACATGCCACTACGACCACAAATTTTTTCCCAACCAAACCCTAACCCGAATAATAAAGTATTTCATCAATTTGAGACTGCCAACAAGCCTGGTTATTCCATTACCTTAGTTCCTTGCAATGACATATGATTATGATCATGGAGGGTAGTGGAACCCCTAGTCATTGAAGATGTCCCATCTTCTGTGAATGAAGCAAGAATGAATCATCAGTTTGAGAATCCATTTAATAAAATGATCCCCATTATTGAGGATTCCGAGGGTCCTATCAAAACACCAGCTAAATTACAAAAAGAAACACTTATTGAAACACATCCTACACAACCAACAAGAGAACCACCATAACCTGAATGACTGGTCCTACAAAAGACAGTGGAACAACCTCAGTTTAATCTCTTAGGGGAATTAAAGAATTTATATGTCAAAATTCCACTATTACAATCCCTTCATGACATGCCCATCTATGCCAAAACAGTTAGAGATATGTGTGTAAGAAAACCAAGGAGAAAGCCTAGGGATCCTCCCACTATCCATGTAATAGGAAATGTCTCTGAATTAATAACAGGAAAAACTCTCTTGGATAAGTATGATGATCTTGGAAACCCTACTGTTACAGTACACATTAGACACACTTAGATACCTGATGTGTTGGTAGATTTAGCCCCAACTATCAATACTATGGCCATCAAAGCTATGAAAAAACTTGGGCTCACTAATCTTCATCCAACCCCTACTATATCAGAACTTGCTGACAAGTACATAATCAAACCCAAGGGAATCCTGGATGACCTCATAGTCTCTTTCAATTTGTGGGAGTATCCTATGGAATTCTTGGGTTTGAAACCAAAGTTACAACTAGGGGGACATCTACTGATCTTGGGAAGATCTTGGTTAGCCACAAAAGATGCTTGCATAAACTGTTGGTCAGGGTCCATGACCATTTCATATGGGGCTAATACTAAAAGCCTGACCTTATAGCCTCCAACTCAACCTAGCTTAGAATATAAAACTCCACTGTGGATGGATATGGAGGAGGAAGAAGGCGTTCAACCATTACTAACAATAGGGAAAGCCTTAATTTTTAAGGGTGAAACAGAAGACGACACTATTAACAGTTTCATCAGTGATCCCACATCTGTTAATGAACATGTTTATCAAATTATGAATAGTACTTTAGGTGAAGAAGAACCAAAAAATATAACAGAAGAGACCCTATTAAGTGATGCCAACATAATTCAAGTGCTTAAAAACTCAAAAAGCATTCCAGTAGAAATAGAGCCTGAAAAAACATTGAACATTAATCCAAATCTCACTCCTAATCAGCTATAATGCCTGATCACTCTGCTAAAACAACACAAGGGATATTTTTCTTGGGAGTACATAGATATGAAGGGTATCCCTTCTAATCTGTATACCCATCAAATTTACATCAAAAGGGGCTCTCGACCCGTGTGGCAACCAAAACGAAGGATGAACCCTAACTTGCGGGGACATAGTGAAATAAGAGATCCAAAAACTCTTGGAAAAAAGATTTATATACCCAATATCAGACAACAAGTGGGTTTCTCCACTTGTGATAGTGCCAAAAAAAATGGGAAATGGAGAGTCTGCGTAGACTATAGGGAGTTGAACAAAGAAACATAGAAAGACCATTTTATCCTACCTTATATTGATTAGGTACTTGATACCTTGTCTGGGAATAAGTTTTTTTCCTTTCTATATGGATTCAGTGGTTACAATCAAATCCAGATTGCTCCTAGGGACCAAGACAAGACCACCTTCAATTGTCCCTAGGGTACCTTTGCATACAGTGTACTTCCCCTCAGTTTGTGTATTGCACATACCACCTTTTAGAGAGCTATGATTGGGATCTTTTCTGAGATGGTAAACAATTGAACATAAATTTTTATGGATGAATTTACTCCATACGGTAGTAGCTTCAAGGAAGCACTGAAAAATTTAGAAAAGGTTTTAGTATGATGTGAACAAACCCAACTATCTTTAAGCACTAAAAAGTGCCATATGATGATGATCAAGGGTGTAGTTCTAGGGTACTTCATCTCTACTGATGGTATCCATGTAGACCCATCCAAAATTAGGGTAATTGAAAATATAGCCACTCCTAGAACACAAAAAGAGGTACGTATATTCTTAGGGCATGTTGGTTACTACAAAATATTTATAGAATTTTTTTCCAAGCTAGCATCTCCTTTATTCACTATGTTGATGAAGGATGTACAATTTAATTGGAATGATGCATGCAAAACAATGTTCACTGAACTTAAGAAAGGGCTATCCATAACCCCTATCTTACAAAAGCCCAATTGGGATCTTCCTTTCCATGTCTCCTCATATGCTTCAGATACTTCCATTCGAGCAGTGTTAGGACAACAGGAATACCATGCTCCATATGTAATTTATTATATTAGTAAGAAATTGGCCCATGTTGAACTAAATTACACTTTCACAGAAAAGGAATTCCTTTCCATTGTCTACGCCATCAACAAATTTAGGCATTATATCACTGGATACTCCACTTTTGTGCACACTGACCATTCAACCATTAAGTACTTAATGAAAAAACATGTCACTAATGCTAGAGTATCTAGATGGTTGTTACTGTTATAGTAATTTGATATTACAATCATTGACAGACCTAGGAAGGAAAATATTGTTGCTTATTTTTTATCTCAACTTACTAACAATGATGACAGTTTACCAGTCGAAGATTCCTTCCCTAATGAACATTTGTTTGCAGTTTCAGCTCATTCCCCTTGGTATGCAAATTTTGCTAACTATTTGGCTGTAGGAATGCTCCTAGCACATTTGTCAAAGAGCGAAAAATGAAAAATGATACAACAGAGTGCCAGGTACTGCTGGATAGATGGGCATATTTTCTACATAGGTCCCGATATTGAAATCAAAATATGTGTAAGGGAGGATAAAATTTTCATTATCTTAAACGTTTTCCACGATGATCCCTATGGGGGGCATTTTGCTGACAAACGAACAGGTCATTAGGTATTATAGATGGTCTATTTTTGGCCAACAGTTTTTAGAGATGCAAAGAAATATGTTCAAGCTTGTGATAGATTCCAAAGAATGGGCCAACCAAACATACTAAATGAAATGGCTCTTCAACCACAGCTGGTGGTTGAACCTTTCGATAAATGGGCTCTAGATTTTGTAGGGCCTATTAACCCTGCCTTGAAGCAGAACATTTATATTTTAGTTTGCACCAATTATATGACCAAATGGGTGGAGGATGTAGCTTTGGTCAAGGCCAATGACCAAACTGTAATGGATTTCTTATATGGAGAAATATTCACCCATTTTGGAGTACCCAAGGAGATAGTTATAGATGGAGGATCGCAGTTTGTGTCTCACAAATTGGAAGCTATGTTACAGAAATATCACATTCAGCATAGGATAACCTCACCATATCATCCATAGGCCAATGGGAAAGTGGAAAGTACCAACAAGGTAATTGAGGCTATCCTTACAAAAATAGTCAGAAGCCATTGAAGAGACTGGGATGTCAAAATTCTAGAGGCATTATGGGCATATTTCACCACATGGTGCAACACTACGTGCTTCTCCCCATACGAATTGGTTTACGGTAATAACGTCGTCTTTCCCATTGAATTTGAAATTAAAACCCTAAAGATAGCCATGGAAGCAAACTTATATTTGACAGAAGCTCATAGGAGTAGATTGGATCAGTTAAATGAACTTGATGAGAAGCGCACATCTACTGTGCATTAGACAAAATTAATTCAACAACAACGTTCTAAGTGGCACGATCAATTCATAGAGAATAAAGTATTCTATGAAGGAGACTAGGCCTTATTGTATGATTCAAGATTCAAGAGGGATTATAAAGGAAAACATCGTAAAAGATGGTTGGGACCCTTCCAAATAGACAAGGTGTTTGATAATGGCATAGTACGCCTGGTTAATATTGATGAAAATCAAATGCCATTATTCACTAATGGTCACAGGCTGCAACTGTATCATAAGACAATTTCAAAGGATGCATTCATTTTGTGTGTTGCAGCTGATCCAGATTATCATTTAACGCAAGGACAGGAATTTTTTTCTGCTCTTGTAAATTCTTAAAGAACATTGGAATTTCCACACAGGAATCTATACATAAATAAATTGTTGTTCTGTTTTATTTTTATTTTGTTTTAATTTATGCCTTGATCGGTTTTCTTTTGAAGAATGTGCACAGGAATCTACTTGAGGAGCAGTGGTCACGATTGGGCCAAATGATTGCGGTCCCCTTAACTTAATTTCCAATTTTGAATAACTCCTTGAAGAAGATGAACAGTTCAGCATCAACAACCAATCAGTTGAAGATTTGCTTATTGTTCTATCTCTCACACCTATGACTTCTCTAGATTTGTCCTATTTTCTAGCCGCGACTCTGCTAAAATATGCCTATTTTTTTTATTTTTTGCAGTTGTGACTCTGCCAGATTTACCCTGTTTTCCAACTGCGACGACTTCTCCAAACTCTGCCTATTTTTCCATTTTTTCCTAGTTGTGAATCCCCTAGATTTGTCCATAAACCAGCTGCTACTCTGCTATATTTGGAATACTTTTACTATTTTCGTAGCTATGAGTCCCCTATATTTCTCCATAAACCAGTTGTGACTCTGCTATATTTGGACTACCTTTCCTATTTTTGTAGATGTGGTTCCCCGAGATTTGTCCATAAACCAGCAGTGGCTCTGCTATATTTGGCCTACTTTTCCTATTTTCGTAGCTGCGACTCCTCTGGATTTTTCCATAAAATAGTTGCGACTCCTTCATATTTGTCCATAAATATCGCAGTCAATAACTTCATGGGGTTCGAACTCATTTCACATCTCCAACCACAGTTCCACCAAGAATGAGAAGACAAATATTGATTTGCCATGGGTTCTAGCCAACATGGATGTACTTGTCATTCAAAGTGGTAGGGGAAATATCATAATAACACACGTGTAATTATGTTTTCAATTGATGTCCATGATGATACGTTGAACCATTATGGAAAGTTAAGACTCATCTCATATTGTGAAGGTACATACTCTGACCATTTACATGATTAGGCATAAAATGGATATGGAAAAATTAATCATGCTTTGTATTTTGTACCCGTCAGCAATCTTGTACCTATTTAATTCTCAATCCATATGTTCGAATTGGTACTTGGGCCTATTACATGACCGTCACCTTTTTCCCAATCTGTACCAAATCTTGCCAATTATTCCCTTTTCATAACTGTATTGAGTTTCCTAAAATACCCAATCCCGACGTTGGTCGTTCGTTGAACATTCTTGTGTTGCAACTTCCACTTCTGGATCTATAATTTCTCGATTTACTATTAGAATTATGAAGGAAAGGTGATATGGTTAAACCATCTTGAGATTAACCCGTGAACACAGAGGCCATGCGTAGAAATGCAGAGGTTTTTTCCATTTTTGAAGCGACCAGATGGACTAGGTATTTTCAACGACTAAATGATTTTCACATAGAAAAAACTTTACAGTTCATCCTTAATTTGACAGACACTCTTTTAGAGGTCAGTGGTGTGTGCATAAATTTTACATAAGTAATTGTGGTGGAGGTTACAGGTTTTCCTCAAGTAGCAAGGAGTTGGTTTGGACGAAAAACCCAGAATGTGACTATAGTGCAAGATTTTCTTGCAGCCGATGAACATGTTCAACAAAGGGGCTATGGGATAGCACTAGATTCATTACCCCGTCCTTGGAATCAAGTGGCAATATTCCTAAAGAAATATATTACCTGTGAAGGTAGGTACCAAATTGTCTACTTCTCTAAATTTCCCTTTTTTTTCATCTATGCCACGATAATCTACTTAATATGGCATTTTACTTGCTGAAAACCCTACATTACATGGTGGGGTATGTGAGAACAACCCGAAATCCAATTGCTTCTCTTACCAACCATGGCCTAATTAAATTACTCATCTTAAGGGAATTAGCACAACAGAACCGAACCAGGGCACAATTTCTTGTTGAGCCTGAGCTAATTTGGGAACCTCCACAGTTGGGGGGTGTTGAAGTAGAAGAGGAGCACCGGAGTCCCTCAAATTCAGTTGTGGGGGGGGGATGAGACAGTGGAAGACCAGAATTAGAATGATTAGGAGGATAATTTGGAGGAGGTTGCAACAACAAAAAACCCTCTGGATGGAATAGTTATTATGGAAGCTTCAATAGCAAAAGCTAAGACTGGAGCAGCATTAGATGCTGCGACAATGGAAGCTACGGATGTGGAAGCTACAATGGAAGCAGAGAATGTGGAGATTTTTAACATTGAATCTTCCCTTGAGTTGGGGGAACTATAATTGAAGAATAAATTTTGGACTTTGAAACAAGGGAAGATGATGGATTGGGGAATAATCCTTCTATACCAGTCTCTGAATTGGAAACCCCTATGCCACACCGAAGAAGGAGAAGATCAAAAGAAGAAGGTTAGTCATCTGGGCAAGTGAAAACAAGGAGAACTAGGTCTGTTATAGAAGCAGAAGTGACATAGGTAAAGTGGGAAAAAATTGAAGCAAATATCAAATTTCCCATTCTGACACCCTGATCAACCACTTCCCACAAGAACCTACTGCAGAAGAACCTCAAATTGAGAGTATTTTGTATGAGAATGACTTTCTAAAAGAGGAGATACAAATGCTTCAGAATGAACTTCATACTTGGAAAGAAGCATGCAAGAAGCATGTAGAGAAAATATTGAACACATTAGTGGAGGCTGTAGATCATTTAGAGGGTTCACCTCCTATTGAGGGAGGTGAAGGACAGGAAAAAGTGGTATGTCTAGAATGTGGAGAAATATTCAAATAGGTAGGATATCAAGTCATAGTACAGGCATTTGCTACACAAGAACCTGCACAAGAAGGGAAGAAGGAAAATAAGTACCTACAGTGGAGCAAATAGAAGATAATGAACCAACAGTGGATACAATCCCTGACCAAGACTTATAGGAGCTTGATGAAACCCTAGAACAATCTGAATATACAGGATTAGTCCATGAATAATATCAGCAATCTGGATACACTAAAGTCATCTGAGACTAGGAGGTTGTTACATAAGAACCAACGCCTTAAATCTTCTTGTTGAAACTGCAACTTAGATAAACGATGCTGAGATTGAGACATAAGAAAAAGATGTTGATACATAAGAAAAAAAATCCTTACAAATTTTTACTGAAGATGCAACTCAAACTGAAGTTTCCATGGTTGACTTACAGAAGGAGGATGCTATTACAAAAGAACCAGTATCCCCAAAATTATTTGTTGAGAGTGCAACACAAACTCAATTTGCTAGGGATGGGATTCAGAAGAGGGATGTTGTCACACAAGAACCAACATTCCCAAAATTGTTTAGTGAAGAATCCACACAGACAGAGGCTACTGCAACAATGATGGAAGAGGAAGCTATTACACTGTCAATACAAATTGAGAAGGCTGAGACATCTGGTGACAAGGTAGGGATGCAAATTTCTCAAGAAATTGTTAATTCAGATTCCGATGACGAGAAAGATGCATAAGGTAGAAGTATTCAAGGCGTGATAAAAGAGCTCTAACTTTTGAATCTGGAAGTGAATAAGTGGAAAAATCATGCTGATTGATGGTAGGAAGGGGTGGTTCCCCTTTTTGAATAAAGACGGACTATCAAAGAATAAAGGAAGAAAGTGGTAGAGGAGTTAAATTTTCAAAGGTTTCGGTGGGAGGAGGTGCAAAAATAACTGAATAAATTGAAGAAATTCAAATCCATACAGAAAGAAAAATATCAAATGTACGCTCTCTCTCAGGAATTGATGAGCTTTAGAGCTCCAAATCCCTCATATCTGGTGTTCTTGTATGAACAAACGACCCTGTTTAAATTAAAATCCGTAAAGGAGGGAAGAACTTGTCAGTTGGCACCCTCTGTTCAGTTCTTGGAGACCTTTGTGGAGAGAATTTTCACTGAACATAATATGTTGTGTCAACGCTATTTACATGACATGGCTTGTCCCATGGACCCTTGCTCTAACCTTGTTCGTTATTTGGGAGATGTTTAGTTTAGAGCCTTTGCCTCTTTTTTTAATAATCATGTACAGTGGGAAAATGATTTTCATACAATCTCTTAGAATGAGGCCAATTCAAATCTGTGGATTAGGAGTGAACCTTAATCTCCTCGGGTTCTCCTTACACTCCATGGAAGGAGGCTCACATCTCTGATGAAGACTCAACAGTTAATGGAACTGCAAGAAAAGGTTATTTCCACTGGTTTTAATCATATCTCCAAACAACAACATCTTTCCCTAGAAGGAAACAAGCATAGGTGGAAAACTTCTTTGTTAGCTTTGAAAAAAAGGGACCCTTATTGTTTTAGAAATTTAAAGAGGATCTCCCTAGGGTGGAAGGATATGTCGATTGCATGAAGAAGCATGGACCTCACTGGATGGGACTCAAATACAAGTTTACACTTATATGGTGGCCTACAAAGCCATACAGGGATGATTATACATTGACTAAGGCAGAGGAGAGGTAGTGTTGGAGATATTGGGCTACCTGTAATGGATATCTGGATGGGGGTGAACTACCTAAAAGTTCCTTCAAATTTTCCTCTCTCCACGAACGAGGTCTAGGGTTAGACTCAGAATAGTGGAAGTTGTTGCATGAGGACATGCAATTGGATAGTTGGGGGGAGATGTTGGGTCCTGGAATAGCCCCTTTTTGACCACACCAATTATATATTTTTCCTTGTCCTACTTTATTTCCATACACTAGATAGATGTTTTTCCTCAAGTTGAGCATAAATACTTACATGTATGATTTATTATTTCCTTATTCTATTAATACCTAATATTTTTATGGTTAGAACACTATCTTTTGAATTGCGCTAATATGTATTGACTTGATAATGATAGTTCCAAGCCTTGAGGAACATAGGTGTAGCAGTTCAGTTAGTCTAGAGAAGAAAGAGATATTTGGTACCAGCTGTTACTCCTCAGTCTGAGTTCCATACGTTGAATGGAAACAATGTTATCATATCTCCACATGGTAGCTGCAACAGAATTCACCTACAACAACACTCCGATACTCAGGGCATCGCTGCAAGAGATAGAGCATCTCCCGTCCAATTGATTCCGTTGATCCATTAAGAACCATAGTAACAATACTCCATATAGTCCATATCTTCATTCAATTCTATTCACAGCTGTAAGTGATTTGTTCTAACAGGAAATCCTGAAGATCGTAGATCTGAATTGCGTTATTCATGTATATATATGGGAAGGAAATTTGAGCCTAGGGTTGGTTAATTGATAACAAACCGTGCAAGCTGTAACGGAGTGCTGTAAATGTGAATTATAATTTTTAATACAAGGAGTAGAATTCTTCAAATCCTTGTGTTTTAATTCATGATAGTTCACGACGTCTTTGTTCAAAGGTCGGGCCCAACTTTCCATAGTGACTGGCGAGTTAATTAGATGCTTAGTTTATTTCTGTTGTGAGGTGTGGAATTACAGTAGATGCATTTTACAGTGAACTGCAATAGTGATGATTGATGATGGGATTTTCCTTTGATAGTTAATGATTACATTCTAATTAGCTGCAACTATGTGGTGTGATAGTTGGCTGTTTAGGATAGTTTCTCTTTATGCTAGTGTACCAATTAGCTGTTACAGTCAAGCTTAACTCTAATTTATTTATGTTATTTATCTTTCTTGGAGTTTATTAAATTAGTCTAATTATGATTGCAATTGGCGCGGTTTCTTACTGTCATTTATAATTTGCATCTTAGATAATTTAGACAAATCTTAGTTGATTCCTGGTAATCTGATATATTCATAGTTTACTTTATGCAAAAGTAAGTCTAGCCTAATTCTTTGTAGTTCAGTGATTGTTGGATTAATGATTGTAGGAAAGTAAAAGCATTTCTGAATTCTTAGATGGATAAAATACATTAGCCTTAGCCATGAGAAGAGTTTGACTAAGCAGCCAAGTAGGATAGTTCAGTTTTCATTCATTTAATCAACTACTTAAGTGTTTATGCATAGATTGTGCTAATTATCTTTGAAACAAAAATACTTCCTCGGTTTGACAATTCATATTGAGCATTCCGTGTGTTAGTTGTAATTGATTAGCATATAGGGTGACCAACAGTGAATACTGATGTTGTAGCATGAACACAATAATAAATAACTTGGTATTACTGTGACTAAAAAACATGCATTCATATCAATAGGATATACTGAAAAGCTACTGTTGAGATTGCAAGATATTAATGAAAACTTAGATAATAGATCATGTTTTCTTTCAAAAAAGAAGATTGCATTTAGTGTTTATTTTGAAAGATATTTTTACTGATTCATCCTTTTCCATCTAAAAGTAACCCTACGACGTAGAGAAATCATGAAATCATTCATGTGGGTGCAATCTTTACATGATGTTTTGGGATTTAGACCTCTTATTCCTTTAAATCAGTCATTTACTGCTTCAAGTCAAGATCTGGCCTATATAATGACTGTCATGCTCTTTGCTTACAAGTTTTAACATTATTCAAAATGATTTAAGTGTTGAATGCATGGACCTATCTTTTTTTTTTCATAGGTAAGAAAAAAAATAAAGCTTACGATGAAATCTTTGTAATCTGAAGCTGAGGGAATCCAGAACTCAGGCTTGACTAAACCAACCGAACAAAATCTTAAAACCTAGCGCTGAACATAAGTAAAAGGTACACCCCATGAACCAAAACCCTAGTTCCAAACCTCAAAACACGATGTTCCCCCTATCACCACATATACAAATAAATCAATCAAGGCACAGTCGATGAAACACTCGACTTGTCACAAATTCATCAATAAAATCACAGAGTTTGGAAAGACCCATGACTATGGCCTGAGAGGTGAAGAAAAATGGTGCGGAGCAGGTGAAAACCATCATGGTTAGGTTAGTAGGATAGGAAAATTTAGCACTGCTAAAGGCTCTATCACGATTAGTGCCCGAAGACCTCTGGTGGTTGGCAAGTGAAGAAGAAACCCTAAGGCTAGAGGACGACTTTTAAATACCATGATAGTCAGACGACAAAGGAAAAACCTTTCCCCATAAACCCTAAATCCCCACAAACTTTGTTTCATCAAACCTCCTAACACCAAACAGTGAAAAGATAAGTGTTCATGCCTACTTAGAAAACGTTTTCGAGGGTACAATGCTCGACGAATCAATCTGTTAGCTGTAGGTGGAAATCGACGACTGGACGCATTTAAGATGGAGAAAAAGATAAAAATCTGTAAAAAACAACTGTGATATATATATAAATTTAAAAATGCAATAAATGCAGGTGTTGGGAAATTATTGGTGTGCGGGTGAAAAACATCGTTTGGCGCCTAAAGCACAAACCCCATCGACAACTTTTACTGAATCGACAAGAAAAAATAAGTCATAAAATAAAATCCATGATAGTGTCTGCTCCAAAATATGAGTTCTTTTGACACTATCATGGAGATTCAACAACATCTCCCAAAAACAAATCATCAGCATGATTCATGGAAAAACTCCGTAGGAAAAAATCAATCGCAAACCTTCAGTTTCGTTGAATGTATCGACAAAAAATTGATGGAAAAGTCTGAAGGAAAGGATATTGGAAAACATATAAAAAGATTCTGAAGAAACTATGTCAAGCAGAAAACATGAGTTTCTTTCGATAGCTTCGGCATTAAATGTGGATTATTGCCGATACTGTCAGCTCCACTCAACAAGATCTTCTGACGAAAAATGTTCGATCAAAATTGTCGACAAGGAACCACGAGTTCTGCTGATAATGTCAGATTGAAATAATGAGTCTTATTAATTCTGTCAAGTTAAAACTCCACAAATTATTCTAGAATACTTTGGATTTTGAAAACATAAAAACATCGGATGGGAAAACTGAACCTTCCCGATGTGTCAACTCAACTCGATGAGTTCACCCAACACATCGAAAACAAACTTAGTTCTAACTTAGCGCAAAAAATATTTTCTGACTTGTTAAAATAAAAATAAGTAAAGAATGAAAATTTAAGGAGAAAAAGAAGTCTAAGACAGGCTAAAAGCTAAAAAAATCTAAGGAGGGGCCTCAAAATGTGAAATTTTTTGGGGAAGCAGTTGCAGCAGCAACATTGAGTTCATTCATTCCTTATCCCTCAGTCACTAGAAGTTTTGGGCATTTTTTCCAATATTTTTCTTAAGTATTTTCTTCAGTATTGTTCTTCAGTTGTTCATTCTTCCTCATCTAGAAGAGGTGTTTGTTTCACGTTTTGCAGTGTATCTCTTCACCTATCCTTGGATGGGAACCCTGGTTGTTTGTGTTACAGTGTTTTTCTATATTACAGAGTGTTATGGAACCCTGGTTGTTTGTGTTACAAACTAGAACCCTGTTTTGCTATGTCACCTTGTGGTTTGGGTCTGAACTGTATGTAATACTTAGGAGTGGAAGAAAGGTCGAATTGGCTTGATAAACCTAGTGAAGAGAGGAACCTCACAAAAAGATAAGAGTGGCTAGTGAATCTTCTATGTACACCCTAAATAGCATCGGAAGAGAAGGTATAGCCCGAGGGACTTTGTAGCAAAGAAGGGGATACTTCCTTATGTTGGGCGTGTAAGTATTGTGGATGCCATGCTAGATAGATATTGTGGAGGTGTCCTTAGATCTATTAATGAGCTCACTAGATTAGAAATTATTCCTTTCCACTGCCTTAGCATCCCCATAAACCCAAGACTAGATTGGCTTGGCTGACTGCTTGATAAACCCAATTGTATATTAGCTTGGCTGGGCAGCTTGATAAACCCAATCATATATTGGATTGGCTAAACAACATGATAAACCCAAATATTAGTTGTCTTAGCTGTGTATTGATGTGCATTTGGTTCTATGTGAAACACAGTTTGAGTAGCCTGATAAACCCAATTGCGTATTGGCTTGGCTGGACAGCCTGATAAACCCAACTGTAGGTTCGCTTGGATGTGTTTAATGTGTTCTATCTATGTGTGAGCCTGTTGTTCCCTAGTTCCTTGTTGAAATCATTCCCATATTGGGGGTGGCAATTGTGTTAAGAGATTAATGAACACAACTGGCCTATTGTTGGGTGGAACATTGCAGCGACATAGCTAGTTGCGGGCCAATTTCATCTTCAAGATAAGTATTCTCTATATAAATTCTACAATGTATTTGTTTAAGAATTATTATGAATGTGTTGAATGCTTGTTGAAGATTCAATTAGAGTTTACTGCTGTTATACTTTCCTGCATTTTACATCTGCATATGATTTTTGGTTTCCAATACATTTTTCTTAAGTTCATGGAGGCTAGAAGCGTGGTTACAATGCCGGAATGCATCTGTCTTCAGCTTTTCCGCACCCCGAAATATTCTTGCAGAAAGAGGAAGGAGGGAGGGGGAAAGGGAAGTTGAAACAAGAAAAAATGTTGGTTTTCCGCATCCCAAAATCCACCTGCAGAAGGTGGAAGTGGAAAAAGAACTGAAAAATCTAAGGTAAAATGTGTTTTTATGCACCCCGGAATCCGCTGCAAAAGGCGGAAGGAGGGGGGCATAAATCGAGAAACATAAAGAGAAATAAGGACAAGTCTTGGTTTTATGCATCCAAGGAATGTGGAAGGTGGAAAGCAGAAAAAAAAGGTGAGAAAATCACTCCATCGTATCTTAGGTTTCTGTTACCCGAAGTCTGCAATGGAATGCAGAAAGCAAAAGGCGAATAAATGACTTCATCGTAATTTGAGTTTTCTCTAACCCGAGCCCACTGCGGAAAGCAAAAAGTGTAAATGTGAGAAATCATAGTGGCGATTTGCATATTTTCTCCTACCGCAAGAGTCATTGAGGTATGTGAAAGGAGGAAGGTGGAAGGCGGAAAAGTCAGGATCAGTGCGGAAATGGATTTTCTGGTTACAGAGTGGATCTGTGAGATGTAGAACGACTGTTACATTGGTTTTTAATCCTAATAATGTATGTTAAAGGATGAACATGACCCATGACCGTGTTTAAAGAGAAATAAATAATGAATTTTAAATTATTATGCATATTATTTAGGTGTATGGGCATGTGGGTACATGTACACCAACGTATCAAAGAAGTAGTAAGTTGCATTCCTCCTCCCCAATGAAGGCAGGAGGGGATGTGACAAAGTGGTATCTGAGCTACGGGTTTCAACTCTGTCACATTTTGGGAACATCTAGCTTCGTTGCAGTATGGAAAACTTGTGCTAACGATAAATCTTTGTTTGGAATAAATAGTTGCAGAAAGAAAACTGTAGCGAAACTGTCGGCATGTAATTTATAAATTTATGAGATTATCGTGTAGCTAACAATGATGTTTATGAGAACATTTTGTAGAATCCTAGTCACCTTAAAGGAAATATTCCAGATAGTACGGTTCAGAAAGTTTGTTGCAACCAAGATGATCATCATGGATGACGCACAGGATCCCTATGAGCTCGAGGAAGATTCCATGGGGGGAAACGTACAGGTTGGGAATACTGAAACATAATCCAATGGAAGAAGATATCAAGAGACTCCCCCAGATATTGCAACCACCATGATGAGCCTAAGGATTGGGTTGCAAAGTTGTAGAGAAGATAATGCGGGGATGATTAAATCTCAGGAAGAGCAAAATCAGTTGGATGAAACCATGCTACAGAGTTTGATAGACATCCAAAGGTAGATAAAATCTGGGCATTAGACAACAAATCCACAAGGGAGTAGGAGTAGCGCAAGGAGAAATACCCACAAGAGGTCCAACATCTCTAGAAAAGGGTATTCTAGTGGATCCTCTGACTCTAAAGAATCCATTTGGGATTTAACCTTTTCATTTCACAGGAATAAGAGAAAGAGGCGTTAACATAACAGTTCATATGGGGAATTTAAGAAGGAAAATACCCCTACGTTTGATGGTGAGGTAAAGTCCATTCAAGAATCTGAAGCTTGGATTCTTGGGATAAGAAAGTATTTCTAAGTCCAAGACTACTCTGGAAATATGAGGGCAAGGGTAGCCATTTTCAACTTAAATGGAAGAGCATCTATATGGTGGGAGCACCTTAGGAAAGTGAAGAATATCAATGATATAAATATTGTGTGGAAGCAGTTTAAGAAATATTTCAAGCATAATTACCTTTCTGATAGGTACTATGATGATAAGATTAAAGAGTTCCATGAGCTGAGATTGGGACAGCTGACCATGGAAGAATATGCAAACAAATTCTTGGAACCTTTGAGGTATGTCATGTATATCCAAGTTGATAAAGTGAAAATTCAGCATTTTCTAAGTGGGTTACCTGAATCATATAAATACAGGATTGATTTGATGCACCTCGAACTCTAGAATAGGAAATAAGGAAGCCCAAGTATTGCTATGATGAGAACAAAAGAAGACCTAATTTTCATAAGGCATGGAAGGACAAGAATAAAGAGAAGTTTGACCAAAGGAAGAAAGGTTTTAAACCCTCTCACTTTTGAATTCAGCAAAGGAATCCAGCACAAGATGTGATTGACCCATCTAGAATGATGAGAGATAGGACAATAGATCCAAAGGATCAAAGAGAACCATTCCAATGTTGGGGATGTGGAGGAAACCATATGCCTAGGAATTATCAGCATGAGAATGGGAATGTAAGGAAAGTTCACAACATCCAAGGAGCTGAACCTATGGGTCAAGTGGTAGTGACCATCCCTACAATCTATGCAGTGCTAGATGACCGCTAGGAAGATCATCAATCAACTATGGTTGAAGTTGAAGGTAAGATTGCTGAGGAAGCTGTTTCTGTTTTGATTGACCCTGAAACTACTCACAGTTATATCACTCCTAAAATTGTTGATATTTGTGCTTTTAAGAAGTGAAAGAATAGAAAATAATGGTTAGTTAAACTAGTCATTGGAACCAAGAGAAAAGTTAGTGAAGTGGTAGAGAAATGTCCATTAGTCATGGATGGGTTATATACTTATACATACTTGAATATTCTTCCACTTGGTTCCTATGATATTCTCATTGGGATGGACTGATTAGAAGCACACTGAGTTAAGCTTTGTTGTTACAACAAGACATTTGAATGCATGGATGAAGAAGGAAACCCAAGGGTTGTAAGAGGCATTCCAAAGGTGATTTCTATTAGGCATATTTCACCAATGGAACTGAAGAATTTCTGTAGGAAAGGTTGTAGATCGTATGCATCCCATGTTTTGGAGGCAATGGAGAATGAAATCCTAGGTTTGATGATTTTCATGTATTGCAAGAATTCAGGGATTTTTTTCTTGATAATATTCCAGGACTTCCTCCAAAAAGAGACATTGATTTTACAATTGACCTTGCTCCTAGAGCAACACCAGTTTCCAAGACACCCTATAGGATGAGCACACCAGAATTGCTAGAGCTAAAAAATGCACTTGCATGAATTATTGGAAAATAAATATATTTGGCCCAGTATGTCCCCATGGCGAGCACCGGTTCTATTTGTGAAAAATAAATATGGGACACTCAGGTTATGTATTGACTACAAATAGTTAAACAAAGTCACTATGAATAATAAATACCCTTTACCTCGAATTGATGACCTTTTTGATCAAATGAGAGGAGAAAAGGTATTTTCAAAGATTAACTTGAGTCCTGGTTACCATCAGGTAAGGATTAAAGAGGAATATATTCATAATACGACCTTTAGAACAAGGTATGGACATTATGATTTTGTGGTGGTACCATTTGGTCTCACAAATGCGCCAAAAACATTTATGTGTCTCATGAATAGTGTTTTTAGAAAGTATGTGGACAAGTTTGTTCTTGTCTTATTAGATGACATTCTTATTTATTCTAAGAATGAACAAGAGCATGAAGAACATATGAGAACGACATTGCAATTGCTAAGGGAGTATACATTGTATGAAAAGTTGATAAAATGTGACTTTTATAAAGATAAAATTCATTATTTGGGTCACATTATTCTAGATGAAGGAATATCTGTGGACCCTGAGAAGATTGAAGCCATTATGAATGGCTCAAATCCAAGAAATTTGACAGATGTGAGATCCTTTATGGGATTTGCAGGGTACTACAGGAGGTTCATTGACGAATTCTTCAAGGTCATGCATTCAATCAC
This sequence comes from Pseudotsuga menziesii, assembly GCA_001517045.1. Classification (NCBI taxonomy): domain Eukaryota; kingdom Viridiplantae; phylum Streptophyta; class Pinopsida; order Pinales; family Pinaceae; genus Pseudotsuga; species Pseudotsuga menziesii. Next base: position 208,070 of record LPNX010700573.1, on the reverse strand, counting down.
TTATTTGAAAAGGAAGGAGATAAAATTTATATGGACACCAAGATGTGAGGAGAGCTACCAACAGTTGAAGAATCTTCTCACAAGTGCACCAATTTTTAAAATTGAAGACCCAGAAAAAGACTTTGTGGTGTGTACCGATGCACACAATCAAAGACTTGGATGAGTTCGTATGCAAGACATCCATGTGGTATGCTATGAGTCAAGAAAGTTGAAGGAACATGAGAATAACTATGCCACTCATGTATCAGAACTTGCAGCCATAATACATGCTCTCAGGATGTGGAGGCATTACTTAATCAGAAGGAAATTTGAGCTAAGGATAGACCATTGAGGTCTGAAATACTTATTTGATCAACCAAATTTAAATTCTAGGAAAGCTAAATGGTTAGAATTTTTGTGAAGTTGATTTTGAAATCAAACACATAAAGGGAAAAGAAAACAAGGTGGCTAATGCACTCAACAGGAAGGTACATGAAATGCATGTGGCATCTCTCAGTATTTTCCAACCAGATTTAAGGAAGCAGATTATTGACCATATTGCAGAGGATGAAATGTACGTACAGATAAAGGACAAGTTGTAGCAGAAAAACCTTGAAACGAAGTATGAGGGGTATAAATTGAAAGAATATGGACTTCTTACTTATAAGCAAAAAAATTATATTCCAAATGTGGAAGACTTGAGGAGAATTGTTATGGATGAGATCCATCAAGCTCCAAATTCTGGTCACCCAGGATATCAGAAAATAATTTCTACAGCTAGAAAGCAATATTTTTTGCCAGGAATTAAAAAGGACATCGCTGAGTTTATTTCTAAGTGCATGAAATGTCAGAAGGTGAAGGTTGACCATCAACACCCAACAGGTTTATTGCAACCTTTTCAAGTTCCATAATGGAAATGGGAAGTCATTTCCATGTATTTTATTACAAGATTACCGATGACTATGAGACAACATGATTCCATCATGGTTGTGGTGGACAAGTTAACAAAGGCATCACATTTTATACCGGTTAAGTCCACATATAAGATGATTCCATTGAAAAAAATTTCATGAAGGAAATTTTCAGATTGCATGGATTGCCTAAGGCAATAATTTGTGACAGAGATACCAAGTATACTTCCAATTTTTGGAAGGGTATGTTTGCAGATTTAGGTACAAAACTGAACTTTACAGCCACCTACCATCCTAAAACCGATGGGAAAATAGAGAGAGTGAATTAGGTGCTTGAAGACATGCTTTGCATGTATGTAATGGACAAGCAAACCAAGTAGGAGGATTATTTACACTTGGTAGAATTTGCATATAATAATGGACAACAAGCATCACTAGGAATGAGTCCATATGAAGCTTTGTATGGAAGAAGCTGTAGGACACTAGTGACTTGGGATAATCTAGTGAACATGATTGTGCTTGCTCCAGAATTGCTTAAGGAAATGGAGCAAGAGGTTGCAAAGATCGGGTAGAACCTGAAAGAATCACAATATAGGCAGGAGAGCTATGCAGATAAACATCGAGTGCACAGGGATTTCAGTATTGGGGGTCATGTCTATCTTAGAGTGAGGCCAAGGAAGAGTTCCTTGAAGCTTGGGAGTTGTGCCAAGCTATCACCTAGATATTTTGGGCCATTTAAAGTGCTTGAAAGAATAGGGCCAGTTGCATATAGACTTGCATTGCCTGCTAGCACTAGATATCATAACATTTTTCATGTTTCTTTGCTTAAGAAATATGTACATGATCCTAACCATGTGATTAATTGGGATGTGATCTAGGTGGAACCCAAGGGAGAGTTCCAAACTGATCCATTACGCATCCTCGACAAGAAGGTCATAATGCTCTGGAACCAAGCCATTGCACAGGTAAAGGTGCATTTGAAGAACTACGGTCTTGATGAGGATACGTGGGAGCTGGAGGATGCCATTAGAGTGGCACATCCATTTTTTTTCAATTTTACAGAGCATTGAGGACAGTTCTAATGAAGGGGGAGGGGAATGTGACACCCCAATTTTGACCCCATGGTATTAAAATTGTACGTGATGTAAACATTATTATTAAATCTTAGCGAGGAGCGCAAGGCCAAGGCCCTACCATCGATTTTGTGTTTTTTGTATCGGAGATAAAGGTTGATGCCGATGGTTATGGTTCTAGTCAGGCACAATATATTTTGAAGATATCATGTAAATATGTAATTTAATAAAATACCACAACCAGTTATGCACTGCAATGAAAGAGATGGGGGCATGATTTCACAAGTAATAGGGAGGGGATTATTCAAACCCTTGAGTCTTAGGGTGATGCCAGATGTCAATGGGAGAACCCATAAACCATCAAATACCCTTTTTGTCCCATGCACTCAATCATTCAATTCTTCTAGAATTTGGTTGAGGCAGTTAATGCCTTGGGTAGGGAGAGGCATGGCAGTCGATATAGTGCTTGAGCAAACCTGTAGCTTGGGGAAACCCGTATTATTTATTATGGGGAAAGTAATCACTCAGGTAGTGTGTTCCTGAGTCCATTCATTACTTATCCCTCAGTCGTTATAATTTTTGGGGGTTTTTTCCAGTATTGTTCTACAATATTGCTCTTCAGTTATTCATCCTTTCTCATCTAGCAGAGGCATTCGTTTCACATTCTGCACTGTATCTCTTAACCTATCCTTGGCTAGGAACCCTGGTTGTTTGTGTTACAATTTTTTTTCTATATTATAGAGTGGTATGGAACCCTGTTTGTCTGTGTTACAGAGTGGAACCCTGTTTTGCTGTGTCACCTATTGGTTTTCTCTTATGGGTACCTTGGTTTGGGTCTGAATTGTATGCAAGAATTAGGAGTGGAAGAGACATCGAACTGGCTTGATAAACCTAAGGAAGGGAGGAACCTTACAAAAATATTAGAGTGGCTGGTGAATCTTCTATGGACACCATGAAGAGCACTGGAAGGGAAGGTATGGCTCGAGGAACTGTGTAGTAGAGAAGGGGATAATTCCTTATGTTGGGTGTGTAGGTATTGTGGATTCCAGGCTAGATAGATCTTGTGGAGGTACATGTACCTAGCTATGTGAATGAGCTCACTATCTGAGCAACTCTTCCTTTCCACTACCTTAGCAACCTGATAAACCCAAAATTAGATTGGCTTGGATGACAGCCTAATAAACCCAATTGTATATTGGCTTGGCTAGGAAGTCTAATAAACCCAATAGTATATTGTCTTGGTTGAACAGCCTGATAAACCCAATTGTGTATAGGCTTGGTTGGACAGCCTGATAAACCCATATGTAGGTTGGATTAGCTATGTTTGATGTGTTCTGGCTATGTGTGAGCCTGCTGTTCCCTAGTTCCTTGTGGAAATCATGCCCATATTGGGGGTGGCAGTCGTGTTGAGAGATTGATGAACACAACTAGCCTATGGTTGGGTGGAAAGTTGTAGTGACATAGCTAGTTGCGGGACAAATTCATCTCCAAGACAATTATTCTCAATATAAATTCTGCAATGTATTTTTTTAAGAATTATTATGAATGTGTTAATGCTTTCTAAATATTCAAGTAGAGTTTACCATTGTTATACTTTCCTGCATTTTACATATGCATATGATTTTTACTTTCCAATGCATTTTTCTTAAGTTCATGGAGGCTAGAATCCTGGTTATAGATTCAGAATGCATATAACTTAAGCATTTCAGTGGGCAGGAATTCGCCTGTGGAAGGTGAAAGACGGGAGGCAGAAAGAGAAGTTGAAAGAAGGAAAACTATTGGTTTTCTGCATCTCGAAATCCTCCTACGGAAGGCGGTAGGAGAAAGCAGAAAAGAACAAAAAAAAAAGCTAAAATGTGTTTTTCCGCACCCCGGGATCCACTGCGAAGGCAGAAGGTAGGGGGCGGAAATCAGGAAACAAAAAGAGAACTAAGGCCAAGTGTTGTTTTTCCGCACCCTGGAGTCTGCTCGTAGAATGAGGAAGGTGGAAAGAGGAAAAGAAAAAGTGAAAGGTGAATAAATAACTCCGTCATATCTTAAATTTCCACTACCCGAAGTCTGCAACAGAATGTGGAAAGAGGAAGATGAATAAATGACTCCATTGTAATTTGCATTTTCGATAACTGGAGCCCACCGCAGAAATTGGAAAGGTGAGAAAGCAAAATGGCCATTTGCAGTGTTCCACCTGCCGCAAGACAGATTGAGGTATGGGAAAGGGGAAAGGCAGAAGGCGGAAGGTGGAAAAGTGAAGCTCAGTGTGAAAATGACTTTTCTACTTATAGAGCGGATCTGTGAGCTGCGGAATGACTATTACAATGGTTTTTAAGCCTAAAAATGTATGTTAAAGGATGAACATGACCCATAACTGTATTTAAAGAGAAAGAAATAATAAATTTTAAATTATTATGCATATCAGTCATGTGTATGGGCATGTGGCTACATGTACAAAAAGGTCTCAGAGTAGTAGTAAGTCGCGTTCCTCCTCCCTAATGAAGGTGGGAGGGGACGTGACAAAGGCCCACCCGCAACCCACAAATAAACACTCAAACCCTCCCCAACCAACAAGGGAACAGTAAGTGTTCCTCCCTCCTCGGACATCGACAAACCCAGACTAGGAGGGCAAGGAGGACAATCACCCTCCAATGCCGACCTGGCTATATCATCAATAACCTCATAATCCCCTTGAGATAAATTGACATAGACAAAAGCAATACAAGTATACAACTTACCTGAGTCCTACTGAAGTAGTTAAGGTGCCCTGTCTAGATCCCCATATGAAAGCACCAAAGTCTTCAAAGAATCTGTCGACGAAAGAGCTTGCTCCAATTCATCAGTACAGGTACCCAGAAACTGACCATCCCCAACAAATTTTGGCAACAATGTTGTAAATGGCCCGTTGAGTGATATAATTGACTTCTAAATGACACATGCAAGTAGTCCAACTGTTGCTCCAAAACTCAATCAACCCAAGCAATATATAGAACTGCAGGGAGCCCCTACGAGGTATCTAGCTCCACTAGAACCTTTTTCATCCTCTTGTCATAGGCATGGAAGAGTTTCTCATCCAGCGTGATGAAACAACCCACACAATTTCCAATGTCCGACAAGGATTCCTGATTCCACAATGGCAGGGGAAGGTCAGGAAATAAAACACACAAATGTCTTTTTAAAACCCTTGAGTGTCCAGGATTAAAATTGACCCACCACCGATAGAGAACCATGGAGCCCTTCCCTACGAACCACAACCACTCCAAGATATGAACCGCATTTCCCTCCTCCAAGAAAATAAACACAAACCAACCATCAGATAACATACTAACCGTCGACGCATAATTTTACAAAGGTTTCCAGTTCCTAGCAGTCCATTCCACCCACCACGCCTTATCAAGTCGAAAGTATTCAAGTCTTCCCACCAGCTCCTGCACACTCAAAGATGAAACCTTCTCCATTAAATTATTAGATTCCACTACATAACACTTATTATTCTGCATAGCTTTATACTCCCGCACCTTGTGATGATCACGTAACCCCCTTCTCATCACCTCACCAGCCATCAAAGACTATACCACCCCCAAAGAAAACCAAAAAACAAAAGGTACAAAAAACCTAATCAACCACACCAACTTCCTTCGGGGGATGTTAGGAACTAATCTGTCAACCCAACCGCCCGACAACACAGTCCAAGTAATCGACAACCTGTAGACCATCCCCCTACAAACTCACAAGAGTGACAAGAAAAATGAAAGAAACATAGTACCTAGAGACCAGAGTGACTGGTAACATAAATGACCCTCAAGCACGTGAAACACCTCAGCGTCAACCCTCGTTGGAGCAACTATAAGCTCACCACACCAGAGAAATAAAACCCATGCACCAAACCCAGAACAATAAATCCAAGACACCCAACACCCAACAAACAATGCCAGAGAACCCCAACTAGTCATCTTAGCTGAAAAAAAACTCTCACCGCCAGGAATCAGTCGGTAAACACACCAACCGCACCAGACTTACCAACTAAAAACCAAACCCTAAACTGAGCGACCTCCATTCCTCCTCTAGTATCTATTTGTCCCATGGCCGGCTGGTTGTGTGAGTTATTGCTTAAGTCTATGTTGTATATTTTGTCCAAGCCCAAAAAGGACATCCATACGATTAGTGATTTTTGAATTAAAATACCAATATCAATATTTTTAATAGTAATATATCTCTAATGTTTGACTAGAGTTTACTATTGTTCAACATGGTCAATCATGGGTTATAATTGATTACCATGTTGCATGCTTATTGTCTATATTTGAACATGGTTGACTATATTTGACCATGGTTGACTTTGGTAGATTATGGTTGACCATGATTAAATATGGATGACCATGTTTGACTATGGTTGACCATGTTTGACCATGACTAACTATTCTTTTCATTAGCCGACCATGGTAAATTATGGTTGATCATGGTTATTTATGCTTGACCTTATTTGATCAGTGTTATCCTTAGTTGAATATCATTGACTTTGGTTGAACATGGTTGATAATATTATCATGTGATATTTGATAGTTAGAGGTAGAAAATATGGTAATGTCGTACTAAAACATTCCTTAAGGGTTTTGTTGCATTAGAAGATTCTTAAAGGTTTAGGGTTTTGTTGGATTATAATGTTTGTTAATTCTTATGCCACATTGCGACATTGATCTTATTTGGTTATGTCAAAGTTCTATATTCCCAAAGGTTATGTTGCATTGCAACATTCTTATGACACTGTATATTTGAGTTATATGCATCTCATTCTAACGAGTAAATAAATATTGAGATGGATGATTCTCATTTATGAGTAAAGAGATAAATATTGATATAATTGCATTGAAGTACTTAAGTGCATAGAAATTCATGAAGATTATTAATATTTTTTGAATTCAGTGTTTTTAAATTTATTATTAAAATATTAAAATATTTTTTTTGAAATTATTTATTATTTAAATGATAAAGTTTATTTAATGTAAATCATTTATTATTATATTATAATATGTGGTTACTAATTATATAGTTTATTTAATATAAATTATTTTATAGTTAAAAAATAATAATATTTGATTGAAATATATGAGTATAATGCAATGGAGTTGAATAGTTGTGGGAATGAATTTAGAAGATAAGGGTAAATGTGGAATCATACAAGAGGGTGGCTAAAGTTGGTGAACTAAATTTTTTCAAAAGTGGATTTTATATATCAAAATCAATTATACAAACTAAATCTTTTATAAGTTGATTAAATATATGAAAATTTATATATATAATGAATTAATATTACCAAATTCCTTATAACTTGATTAAATATATGAAAAATCTCATATACAATGAATGAACATTCGAGATTTTTTTTTGGTAAGTAAGAGAGAAGATTGTATTAAAGATGAACAACAATTACAAATTAGGGCCCTTATTTGGAGCCAATCCTGACACATGCAACTTTCTAGAACTGAGAAGATTTACATGATTGTCTCTGCCCAAACAGTTCCCCCATAGACTTTCCAAAAATATCCCCAATAGGAAAGGACTTACATGCATACATACACAGAAGATAACAGACACCCTTCTACAAGCCCTAACAAACCGACCAAATGACCGACCAACTGGCCTGTCTACATGACTAAACATAAAACTACTATTTACTGTAGAAACTAACGAAAACCTATAAAAAGGAAAGCCACCAATTTGATATGAGCCTCTAACCTAGAAGTTGGAGAGGCGCACTGCCACCGCTGCTAAATCAGTACGTAGGGGGGGTCCCTCCTCTCGACCTCCTGGGGAACCTTAGCCATTGGCCGTTCTCCCTAGAGCACCGTGGGGAAAAGAGGGATCGGGATGGAAAGACACTTTAGGAGCAGGTCTAACTTGAAATTCATATGCTTCAGGTTGGAGTCAACATAGGCCCGCCATTGTACCAACTACCCCAGCTTAACTTCATCCGCTCCTTATCCCAGGTTGCCCGACTAATGAGGTTCTTCATGATCCAAAAAAGATCCATAGTCTTTTAATACTTGCTCACTCAACCCATTGAGTGTCTTGGATCCAGAATCCAGTCTTCCACCTTGCAGCAGTCCTCTTGCAAGGTCTCACTGTCCAAAACCACCCACAGGTTCTGCTCGGCCTCATTCACCTGCTGCTAGATTTCCATGGGAAAGCCTAGTTCGAAAATCCAAGATTCGCACAGAGCCTTGGTCTGGGATCGGGTTCCCCGTACCGTTTCCTCCAAATTGTTCACCATACGTTTACCCTTCCCCTTACGATTGGCCGAGCTCATCTTGCCTCGTCCTCTCAGATAATTCACCACACTACACTTCAAACTGGTTCTTATCAAAATAGAGATGGAAACAACATTCATCACAAGCTCATCATGGGAAACATCCTAGAGCCCCATGTCCCTAAATAGCAGTTTCCCACCCGCTGACATCATTCCTTTTTTCAACTCATGATGGTCTAGGTACCATCCACGGTACGATGATCATAACTCCAGAGAAGGGTTCTCAGCTACCCACTCTGTGCATTAATTCTCTTGCACTGGTGAAAATATGGTGAAATTAAGTTGGAGGAATGTGTAATTAAATATCCTATGCTCATCACATGGCCACCTGCAGCCTTCCGTTGCATCCACATGCCCTTATGAGGGGTCCAGGCCCACCCTTTAAGATGATGGCTCACAGGCATGATTTCCCTGCATGTCCTAGGACACGAAATTGGCACACTTGGCACATACCGTCATATCCTTCACCTCCCCCCAATCTCTAGCCTTGACACGTTGGTGGTTCTCCGTACTCCAACCTGCCAATTGATCCACCACCTTATTCCCTTGATGACGGATGTGAGCGAAATTTGTAGCCATCCCTTCACATAGAATTCTTTGAAGGGTTTCCACCCTTGCTTGAAGATGCCATGATCGAGCGATCTTGATGCCAAGCCATTCTAGATTTTGATGGCCATTTGAATGACCATTTTAGAGTCACCTTCAATAATATTGGGAGACCAGCCCTATTCTTTGAGCATAGGCCCTCAATTTTTGCTTCCTTGTTTGTCTCCCAGTCGATGTAACTAGAGCTGAAGCTCAAAATCCTTCCTCTGCAGTCCCTAATGTAAACCCATAGCCTGCCAGGCCTGGGTTACCTTTTGATGCTTCATTGAAGTTTAGTTTAAAGAAACCCTCTAGTGGAGGAAACCACTGGTTCACACTTGAAATTTCCTTAGTCCTTCTGGTTGTGTTGGGAGTCGGTTGATTTGTGCAAGACATACCCCAATTTTGGAGAATGATTTTCTTAGAAGCACTTGCGTCTCCATCTGAGTCCATCCATGTCTCTGTCCTTATGGTTTCTCTGGATTTGGTTAGAATTGCCTCCCAGAATTTTGTAGTCGGGTTTTGTTTCCCTTGGAACGTTCTCAGGTTTGGTTCCCTCCATACTTCCTATATCACAAAGTGGGAGAATAAATCCCGGAAGAAGTTCATAACGATGTTAGAGAAAGGATTGTGGGACCATTCACTAATTGTTCTATTTATCCTATCTGATTTCTTGAATATTTCTTCCCCCCTATACTAGATTGAGGATGTGAATGCACATGAGTCTAGGAGGTGGCTGGTTGTCTCCTCTTCCACTTCACACAAGAAACATCGGTAAGGGCCCATCAACCCTCTTTTTATGATATTTTCACCAGTTAAAATTCTGTTTTTCATTACCAACCAGTTGAAATTTGCAATTTTGGGCCAGAGTTTTTTCTTCCATAGATTTCCCCATTTGTTTTCCATGGGTGGTTCAGTAGCATTAATTGGGATGTTATAGGATTCTTTAATGATGAAATAGCTGTTATCACTGTTTTTTGCACAACGAGAGATGGTGAGGAGGTAGGACATAGCGACCATGACCAAAAAACACATAATAATTCCAGCCACAAGGTGGCCAAAGAATTTGTTAAAGGAGATAGTGTGGCTACAGTGACGATCAAAGGATGAGCTATATCAACGTTCGAAAAGTTTTTCGCAAGAACCACAAGCGCGATAAAAAAATGTCTCTCCATCCTCGTGAAATGGCTTTCAGGCGATCGCAAGTTCTGACGGCCATAATCGATGGAGGGAAGACCTGTGGATGAGGTTGATTTCACCAGATTGAAATGCTCGCAAAATTTTTGGTCTCCTGATCAGAAAAATGAGTTAAAGGGTGATAAAATTTGATGGTGCGGGTCTTGTCAAAGAAGTATCTATGGTGGGCATCTCCTCTATTGATGAGACATGCATGGGGTCAAATCGTCTTGTAGGTTCATGAAAAATTGATACTTCGGTACACGTATGTGGTCAATATCGAAAGGAATTTCGGATCTAAGGGTCTAAAATGATGGAAATCATTGAATGTCACATACAAGGGGATTCAGGGGTGAAATGTATGACTATGCGTACGGTTTTACTATCCATAAAAGACCCTGTCAGTATGAAAGCTTAAGGCAAATGTGTGAAAAGCTGAAAGTGATGGGAAATATTTTTCCCTGACACCGTCAGAGCATGCCTGCGATCGAAGAGTTGGGTCCACGACATATACAATCCTCCTGATCCCAAATGTCATAGAATCAAGCATGCCAAAATTTGGACAATATCCAGAAAGGTCAATTTGTAGAAGAGAGGTAAGGCTCTTACACGTAGCAAGAAGACACAACAAAGGGGAATTGTTCTGATACCGTCATCAGCAGGAACGAAAGGGTAAAAAACGTTAAATCCATGTTCCTTGAGCAAGATACTCTACAATGAGGGATAATTTTGGAGGTCCTTTCCATAGCCAATAATGGAATGCTGCAGCAAAGAAGGAGGCGTGACTAGATCTCTAGTGGGAAGAAGGGATCCCAGGCCCACGTGCTCGCTCGTACTGTCATCATGATAGTTGAAGAAGAAGTGTGTTAGGATGCTAACAGGTCATCACAATGTCTAGTTCACCAGCTCTATATAAACGCTACACTTCTGTGCCACTGAAAAACAAAGATTAAGTGCATGTGGAAGAGAAACTTAGAGTTCCAGGATGATGAAAGTTCTGAGAGTTCTAGAGAAGATCTGTGATGGCCTTATGGTTTGAAAAAATTGTCTATAAAGATGTGTTGTTGGTTGGAAAGCATAGATCCACATTCATATGCTCCCATTATCATTTCAAAAAGGGTGCATCAACCATCGGGGAAGAGACATTCATTGTATTATAAGATCCTTCCGGCGTGAGCAAGGTCGTAACAGGGACATTCACCGTATTAGATGAACCTGTTGAGGAAAATGAAGGCATCATTGTCTTAATAGACGGCCATACCCCCGCGGGCATTGTACCTGGGTTTTCATGTCCCATGGATGTTCCCACAAAACCCCCAGACGTGGTCGCTGCCTCCAAAGCCTTATTCATGTATATATACGAGAATACAATTTGAGCATGTGGTTGGTTAATTGATATTAGACTGTGCAAGCTGTAACAGAGTGTTGTAACTATGAATTATCCTTTTCAATACAAGGAGTAGAATGATTCATATCCTTGTGTTTTAACTTGTGTTAGTTTACGACATCTTTGTTCGTCTCTGTTCGAAGGCTGCGCCGACCTTCCCACAGAGATTTTTGAGTTAATTAGATGCTTAGGTTATTTCTATTGTGTGGTTATTTCTATTAATCAGAACTTGTTGACAAGTACATAATCAAAACCAAGGGAATCGTGGATGACCTCATAGTCACTTTCAATTCGTGGGAGTATCCTACGGACTTCTTGGGTTTAAAACCAAAGTCACAACTAGGGGGACATCTGCTGATCTTGGGAAGACCTTGGTTAGCCACAAAAGATGCTTGCATAAACTATTGGTCAGGGTCCATGACCATTTCATATGGGGCTGATACTAAAAGCCTGACCTTATAGCCTCCAACTCAACCTAGCTTAGAATCTAAAACTCCACTGTGGATGGATATGGATGAGGAAGAAGGCGTTCAACCATTACTAACAATAGGGAAAGCCTTAATTTTTAAGGGTGAAATAGAAGACGACACTATTAACAGTTTCATCAGTGATCCCACATCTGTTAATGAACATGTTTATCAAATTATGAATAGTACTTTAGGTGAAGAAGAACCAAAAAATATAACAAAAGAGACCCTATTCAGTGATGCCAACATAATTCAAGTGCTTAAAAACTTGAAAAGAAGACGAGTAGAAATAGAGGCTGAAAAAACATTGAACGTTAATCCAAATCTCACTCCTAATCAGCTATAATTCCTGATCACTCTGCTGAAACAACACAAGGGATATTTTGCTTGGGAGTACACAGATATGAAGGGTATCCCTTCTAATCTGTATACCCATCAAATTTACATCAAAAGGGGCTCTCGACCCGTGTGGCAACCAAAACGAAGGATGAACCCTAACTTGAGGGGACATAGTGAAAGAAGAGATCCAAAAACTCTTGGAAGAAAGATTTATATACCCAATATCAGACAACAAGTGGGTTTCTCCACTTGTGATAGTGCCAAAAAAAATGGGAAATGGAGAGTCTGCGTAGACTATAGGGAGTTGAACAAAGCAACATAGAAAGACCATTTTATCCTACCTTTTATTGATTAGGTACTTGATACCTTGTCTGGGAATAAGTTTTTTTCCTTTCTATATGGATTCAGTGGTTACAATCAAATCCAGATTGCTCTCAGGGACCAAGACAAGACCACCTCCAATTGTCCCTAGGGTACCTTTGCATACAGTGTACTTCCCCTCAGTTTGTGTATTGCACATACCACCTTTTAGAGAGCTATGATTGGGATCTTTTCTGAGATGGTAAACAACTGAACATAAATTTTTATGGATGAATTCACTCCATACGGTAGTAGCTTCGAGGAAGCACTGAAAAATTTAGAAAAGGTTTTAGTATGATGTGAACAAACCCAACTATCTTTAAGAACTAAAAAGTGCCATATGATGATGATCAAGGGTGTAGTTCTGGGGTACTTCATCTCTGCTGATGGTATCCATGTAGACCCATCCAAAATTAGGGTAATTGAAAATATAGCCGCTCCTAGAACACACAAAGAGGTACGTATCTTCTTAGGGCATGTTGGTTACTACAAAATATTTATAGAATTTTTTTCTAAGCTAGCATCTCCTTTATTCACTATGTTGATGAAGGATGTACAATTTGATTGGAATGATGCATGCCAAACAATGTTCACTGAACTTAAGAAAGGGATATCCACAACCCCTATCTTACAAGGGCCCAATTGGGCTCTTCCTTTCCACGTCTCCTCATATGCTTCAGATACTTCCATTCGAGCAGTGTTAGGACAGCAAGAATACCATGCTCCATATGTAATTTATTATATTAGTACGAAATTGACCCATGTTGAACTAAATTACACTTTCACAGAAAAGGAATTCCTTTCCATTGTCTACGCCATCAAAAAATTTAGGCATTATATCACTGGATACTCCACTTTTGTGCACACTGACCATTCAACCATTAAGTACTTAATGAAAAAATCTGTCACTAATGCTAGAGTATCTAGATGGTTGTTACTGTTACAATAATTTGATATTACAATCATTGACAGACCTGGGAAGGAAAATATTGTTGCTTATTTTTTATCTCAACTTACTAACAATGATGACAGTTTACCAGTCGAATATTCCTTCCCTGATGAACATTTGTTTGCAGTTTCCGCTCATTCCCCTTGGTATGCAAATTTTGCTAACTATTTGGCTGTAGGAATGCTCCTAGCACATTTTTCAAAGAGAGAAAAATGAAAAATGATACAACAGAGTGCCAGGTACTGCTGGATAGATGGGCATATTTTCTACATAGGTCCCGATCTTGAAATCAAAAGATGTGTAAGGGAGGATAAAATTTTCATTATCTTAAAGGTTTTCCACGATGATCCCTATGGGGGGCATTTTGCTGACAAACGAACAGGTCATTAGGTATTATAGATGGTCTATTTTTGGCCAACGATTTTTAGGGATGCAAAGAAATATGTTCAAGCTTGTGATAGCTTCCAAAGAATGGGCCAACCAAACATACTAAATGAAATGGCTCTTCAACCACAACTGGTGGTTGAACCTTTCGATAAATGGGTTCTAGATTTTGTAGTGCCTATTAAACCTCCCTTGAAGCAGAACGTTTATATTTTAGTTTGCACTTATTATATGACCAAATGAGTGGAGGATGTAGCTTTGGTAAAGGCCAATGACCAAACTGTAATGGATTTCTTATATGGAGAAATATTCACCCGTTTTGGAGTACCCAAGGAGATAGTTACAGATGGAGGACCGCAGTTTGTGTCTCACAAATTGGAAGCTATGTTACAGAAATATCACAGTCAACATAGGATAACCTCACCATATCATCCATAGGCCAATGGGAAAGTGGAAAGTACCAACAAGGTAATTGAGGCTATCGTTACAAAAACAGTCAGAAGCCATTGAAGAGACTGGGATGTCAAAATTCTAGAGGCATTATGGGCATATTTCACCACATGGTGCAATGCTACGTGCTTCTCCCCATACAAATTGGTTTACAGTAATAACACTGTCTTTCCCATTGAATTTGAAATTAAAACCCTAAAGATAGCCATGGAAGCAAACTTATATTTGACAGAAGCTCATAGGAATAGATTGGATCAGTTAAATGAACTTGATGAGAAGTGCACATCTACTGTGCATTAGACAACATTAATTCCACAACAACGTTCTAAGTGGCATGATCAATTCATAAAGAATAAAGTATTCTATGAAGGAGACTAGGCATTATTGTATGATTCAAGATTCAAGAGGGATTATAAAGGAAAACATCGTAAAAGATGGTTGGGACCCTTCCAAATAGACAAGGTGTTTGATAATGACATAGCACGCCTCGTTAATATTGATGAAAATCAAACGCCATTATTTGCTAATGGTCACAGGCTGCAACTGTATCATAAGATGATTTCAAAGGATGCATTCATTTCGTCTGTTGCAGTTGATCCAGATTATCATTTAACGCAAGGGAAAGAATTTTTTTCTGCTCTTGTAAATTCTTAAAGAACATTGGAATTTCCACACAGGAATCTGTACATAAATAAATTGTTGTTCTACTTTATTTTTATTTTGTTTTAATTTATGCTTTGATCAGTTTTGTTTTGAAGAATGTGTTCAGGAATCTACTTGAGGAGCAGTGGTCATGATTGGGCCAAATTATTGCGGGCCCCTTAACTTAATTTCCTATTTTGAATAACTCCTTGAAGAAGATGAATATTTCAGCATCAACAACCAATCAGTTGAAGATTTGCTTATTGTTCTATCTCTCACTCCTGTGACTTCTCTAGATTTGTCCTATTTTCTAGCCGCGACTCTGCTAAAATATGCCTATTTTTTTCTTTTTTGCAGTTGTGACTCTGCCAGATTTACCCTGTTTTCCAGTTGCGACGACTCCTCCAAATTATGCCTATTTTTCCATTTTTTCGTAGTTGTGAATCCCCTAGATTTATCCATAAACCAGCTGCTACTCTGCTATATTTGGAATACTTTTCCTATTTTTGCAGCTATGACTCCCCTAGATTTCTCCATAAACCATTTGTGACTCTGCTATATTTGGACTACCTTTCCTATTTTTGTAGATGTGGTTCCCCAAGATTTGTCCATAAACCAGCTGTGGCTCTGCTATATTTGGCCTACTTTTCCTATTTTCGTAGCTGCGACTCCTCTGGATTTTTCCATAAAACAGTTGCGACTCCTTCATATTTGTCCATAAATATTGTAGTCAATAACTTCATGGGGTTCCAACTCATTTCACAGCTCCAACCACAGTTCCACCAAGAATGAAAAGACAAATATTGATTTGCCATGGGTTCTAGCCAACATGGATGTACTTGTCATTCAAAGTGGTGGGGGAAAGATCATAATAACACACGTGTAATTATGTTTTCAATTGATGGCCACGATGATATGTTGAACCATTATGGAAAGTTAAGACTCATCTCATATTGTGAAGGTACATACTCTGACCATTTACATGATTAGGAATAAAATGGATATGGAAAAATTAATCATGCCTTGTCTTTTGTACCCGTCAGCAATCCTGTACCTATTTAATTGTCAATCCATATGTTCGAATTGGTACTTGGGCATATTACATGACCGTCACCTTTTTCCCAATTTGTACCAAATCTTTCCAATTATTCCCTTTTCATAACTGTATTGAGTTTCCTAAAATACCCAATCCCGACGTTGGTCGTTCGTTGAACATTCTTGTGCTGCAACTTCCACTTCTGGATCTATAATTTCCTGATTCACTATTAGAATTATGAAGGAAAGGTGATATGGTTAAAACATCTTGAGATTAACCCATGAACACAGAGGCCATGCGTAGAAATGCAGAGGTTTTTTCCATTTTTGAAGCGACCAGATGGACTAGGTATTTTCAACGACTAAATGATTTTCACATAGAAAAAACTTTACAGTTCATCCTTAATTTGACAGACACTCTTTTATAGGTCAGGGGTGTGTGCATAAATGTTACATAAGTAATTGTGGTGGAGGTTACAGGTTTTACTCAAGTAGGAAGGAGTTGGTTTGGACGAAAAACCTAGAATGTGACTACAGTGCAAGATTTTCTTGCAGCCGATGAACATGTTCAACAAAGGGGCTATGGGATAGCACTAGATTCATTACCCCGTCCTTGGAATCAAGTGGAAATATTCCTAAAGAAATATATTACCTATGAAGGTAGGTACCAAATTGTCTACTTCTCTGAATTTCCCTTTTTTTTCATCTATGCCACGATAATCTACTCAATATGCCATTTTACTTGCTGAAAACCCTACATTACATGGTGGGGTATGTGAGAACAACCCGAAATCCAATTGCTTCTCTTACCAACCATGGCCTAATTAAATTACTCATCTTAAGGGAATTAGCACAACAAAACCAAACCAGGGCACAATTTCTTGTTGAGCATGAGATAATTTGGGAACCTCCACAGTTGGGGGGTGTTGAAGTAGAAGAGGAGGACCGGAGTCCCTCAAATTCAGTTGGGGGGGAGGATGAGACAGTGGAAGAATAGAATTAGAATGATTATGAGGATAATTTGGAGGAGGTTGCAACAAAAAAAAAACCGTCTAGAGGGAATAGTTATTATGGAAGCTTCAATAGCAAAAGCTAAGACTGGAGCAGCATTAGATGCTGCGACAATGGAAGCTACGGATGTGGAAGCTACAATGGAAGAAGAGGATGTGGATATTTTTAACATTGAATCTTCCCTTGAGTTGGGGGAACTATAATTGAAGAATAAATTTTGGACGTTGAAACAAGGGAAGATGATGGATTGGGGAATAATCCTTCTATACCAGTCTCAGAATTGGAAACCCCTATGCCACACCGAAGAAGGAGAAGATCAAAAGAAGAAGGTTAGTCATCTGGGTAGGTGAAAAGAAGGAGAACTAGGTCTGTTATAGAAGCAGAAGTGACATAGATAAAGTGGGAAAAAATTGAAGCAAATATCAAATTTCCCATTCTGACACCCCGATCAACCACTGCCCACAAGAACCTGCTACAGAAGAACCTCAAATTGAGAGTATTTTGTATGAGAATGACTTTCTAAAAGAGGAGATACAGATGCTTCAGAATGAATTGCATACTTGGAAAGAAGCATGCAGGAAGTATGTAGAGAAAATATTGAACACATTAGTGGAGGCTGCAGATCATTTAGAGGGTTCACCTCCTATTGAGGGAGGTGAAGGACAGGAAAAAGTGGTATGTCTAGAATGTGGAGAAATATTCAACTAGGTAGGATATCAAGTCATAGTACAGGCATTTTCTACATAAGAACCTGCACAAGAAAGGGAAGAAGGAAAATAAGTACCTACAGTGGAGCAAATAGAAGATAATGAACCAACAGTGGATATAATCCCTGACCAATACTTATAGGAGCTTGATGAAACCCTAGAACAGTCTGAAGATATAGAATTAGTCCATGAATAATATCAGCAATCTGGATACACTAACGTCATCTGAGACTAGGAGGCTGTTACACAAGAACCAACGTCCTTAAAGCTACTTGTTGAAACTGCAACTTAGATAAAAGATGCTGAGATTGAGACACAAGAAAAAGATGTTGATACATAAGAAAAAAAATCCTTACAAATTTTTACTGAAGATGCAACTCAAACTGAAGTTTCCATGGTTGAATTACAGAAGGAGGATGCTGTTACAAAAGAACCAGTATCCCCAAAATTATTTGTCGAGAGTGCAACACAAACTCAATTTGTTAGGGATGGGATTCAGAAGAGGTATGTTGTCACACAAGAACCAACATTCCCAAAATTGTTTAGTGAAGAAGCCACACAGACAGAGGCTACTGCAACAATGATGGAAGAGGAAGCTATTACACTGTCAATACAAATTGAGAAGGCTGAGACATCTGGTGACAATGTAGGGATGCAAATTTCTCAATAAATTTTTAATTCAGATTCCGATGACGAGAAAGATGCAGAAGGTAGAAGTATTCAAGGCCTGATAGAAGAGCTCTAACTTTTGAATCTGGAAGTGAATAGGTGGAAAAATCATGCTGATTGATGGTAGGAAGGGGTGGTTCCCCTTTTTGAATAAAGACGGACTATCAAAGAATAAAGGGAGAAAGGGGTAGAGGAGTTAAATTTTCAAAGGTTTCGGTGGGAGAAGGTGCAAAAATAACTGAATAAATTGAAGAAATTCAAATCCATACAGAAAGAAAAATATCAAATGTACGCTCTCTCTCAGGAATTGATGATCTTTAGAGCTCCAAATCCCTCATATCTGGTGTTCTTGTATGATCAAACGACCCTGTTTAAATTAAAATCCGTAAAGGAGGGAAGAACTTATCAGTTGGCACCCTCTGTTCAGTTCTTGGAGACCTTTGTGGAGAGAATTTTCACTGAACATAATATGTTGTGTCAACACTATTTACATGACATGGCTTGTACCATGGACCCTTGCTCTAACCTTGTTCGTTATTTGGGAGATGTTCAGTTTAGAACCTTTGCCTCTTTTGTTAATAATCATGTACAGTGGGAAAATGATTTTATACAATCTCTTAGAATGAGGCCTATTCAAATCTGTGGATTAGGAGTGAACCTTAATCTCCTCGGGTTCTCCTTACACTCCATGGAAGGAGGCTCACATCTCTGATGAAGACTCAACAGTTAATGGAATTGCAAGAAAAGGTTATTTCCACTGGTTTTAATCATATCTCCAAACAACAACATCTTTCCCTGGAAGGAAACAAGCATAGGTGGAAAACTTCTTCTTTAGCTTTGAAAAAAAGGGACCCTTATTGTTTTAGAAATTTAAACAGGCTCTCCCTAGGGTGGAAGGATATGTTGATTGCATGAAGAAGCATGGACCTCACTCGATGGGACTCAAATACAAGTTTATACTTATATGGTGGCCTACAAAGCCATACGGGGATGATTATACACTGACTAAGGCAGAGGAGAGGTAGTGTTGGAGATATTGGGCTACCTGTAATGGATATCTGGATGGGGGTGAACTACCTGAAAGTTCCTTCAAATTTTCCTCTCTCCACGAACGAGGTCTAGGGTTAAACTTAGAATAGTGGAAGTTGTTGCATGAGGACATGCAATTGGATAGTTGGGGGGAGATGTTGGGTCCTGGAATAGCCCCTTTTTTACCACACCAATTATATCTTTTTTCATTTTCCTACTTTATTTCCATACACTAGATAGATGTTTTTCCTCAAGTTGAGCATAAATACTTACATGTATGATTTATTATTTCCTTATTCTATTAATACCTAATATTGTTATGGTTATAACTCTATCTTTTGAATTGTGCTAATATGTATTGACTTGATAGTGATAGTTCCAAGCCTTGAGGAACATAGGTGTAGCAGTTCACTTAGTCTAGAGAAGAAAGAGATATTTGGTACCAGCTATTACTCCTCAGTCCAAGTTCCATATGTTGAATGGAAACAATGTGATCATATCTCCACATGGTAGCCGCAACAAAATTCACCTACAACAACACTCCGCTACTCAAGGCATCGCTGCAAGAGATAGAGCATCTCCCGTCCAATTGATTCCGTTGATCCATTAAAAACCATAGTAACAATACTCCATATAGTCCATATCTTCATTCAATTATATTCACGGCTGTAAGTGATTTGTTGTAACAGGAAATCCTGAAGATCGTAGATCTAAATTGCGTTATTCATGTATATATACGGGAAGGAAATTTGAGCCTAGGGTTGGTTAATTGATAACAGACCGTGCAAGCTGTAACAGAGTGCTGTAAATGTGAATTATAATTTTTAATACAAGGAGCAGAATTATTCAAATCCTTGTGTTTTAATTCATGATAGTTCACGATGTCCTTTTGAAGGTCGGGCCCACCTTTCCACAGTGACTAGCGAGTTAATTAGACGCTTAGTTTATTTCTGTTGTGAGGTGTGGAATTACAGTAGATGCATTTTACAGTGAGTTGCAATAGTGATGATTGATGATGGGATTTTCCTTTGATAGTTAATGATTACATTCTAATTAGCTACAACTATGTAGTGTGATAGTTGGTTGTTTAGGATAGTTTCTCTTTATGCTAGTGTACCAATTAGCTGTTACAGTCAAGCTTAACTCTAATTTATTTATGTTATTTATCTTTCTTGGAGTTTATTGAATTAGTCTAATTATGATTGCAATTGGCATGGTTTCTTATTGTCATTTATAATTTGCATTTTAGATAATTTAGACAAATCTTAGTTGATTCCTGGCAATCTGATATATTCATAGTTTACTTTATGCAAAAGTAAGTCTAGCCTAATTCTTTGTAGTTCAATGATTGTTGGATTAGTGATTGTAGGAAAGTAAATGCATTTCTGAATTCTTAGATGGATAAAATACATTAGCCTTAGCCATGAGAAGAGTTTGACTGAGCAGACAAGTAGGATAGTTCAGTTTTCATTCATTTAATCAGCTACTTAAGTGTTTATGCATAGATTGTGCTAATTATCTTTGAAACAAAAAGGCTTCCTTGGTTTGACAATTCATATTGAGCATTCCGTGTGTTAGTTGTAATTGATTAGCATATAGGGTGACCAACAGTGAAGACTGATGCTGTAGCATGAACACAATAATAAATAACTTAGTGTTACTGTGACTAAAAAACATGCATTCATATCAATAGGATATACTGAAAAGCTACTGTTGAGATTGCAAGATAATAATGAAAACTTAGATAATAGATCCTGTTTTCTTTCAAAAAAGAAGATTGCATTTAGTGTTTATTTTGAAAGATATTTTTACTAATTCATCCTTTTCCATCTAAAAGTAACCCTACGACGCAGAGAAATCATGAAATCATTCATGTGGGTGCAATCTTTACATGATGTTTTGGGATTTAGACCTCGTATTCCTTTAAACTAGTCATTTACTGCTTCAAGTCAAGATCTGGCCTATATAATGACTGTCATGCTCTTTTCTCACAAGTTTTAACATTATTCAAAATGATTTAAGCGTTGAATGCATGGACCTATCTTTTTTTTTCATAGGTAAGAAAAAAAATAAATCTTACGACGAAAGCTTTGTAATCTGAAGCTGAGGGAATCTAGAACTCAGGCTTGACTAAACCAACTGAACAAAATCTTAAAACCTAGCGCTAAACATAAGTAAAAGGTACACCTATTTTAAAACCCTAGTTCCAAACCTCAAAACAAGATGTTCCCCCTATCACCACATATACAAATAAACCAATCAAGGCACAGTCGATGAAACACTCGAATTGTCGCAAATTCATCAATAAAATCACAGAGGTTGGAAAGACCCATGACTATGGCCTGAAAGGTGAAGAAAAATGGTGCGGAGCAGGTGAAAACCATCATGGTTAGGTTAGTAGGATAGAAAAATTTAGCACTGCTAAAGGCTCTATCACGATTAGTGCCCGAAGACCTCTAGTGGTTGGTAAGTGAAGAAAAAACCCTAAGGCTAGAGGACGACTTTTAAATACCATGATAGTCAGACGACAAAGGAAAAACCTTTCCCCATAAACCCCAAATCCCCCCAAACTTTGTTTCATCAAACCTCCTAACACCAAACAGTGAAAATATAAGTGTTCATGCCTACTTAGAAAACGTTGTCGAGGGTACAATGCTCGANATATATAAAGTTAAAAATGCAATAAATGCAGGTGTTGGGAAATTATTGGTGTGCGGGTGAAAAACATCGTTTGGCGCCTAAAGCACAAACCCCATCGGCAAATTTTACTGAATCGACAAGAAAAAATAAGTCATAAAATAAAATCCATGATAGTGTCTGCTCCAAAATATGAGTTCTTTTGACACTAGCATGGAGATTCAACAACATCTCCCAAAAACACATCATTAGCATGATTCATGGAAAAACTCCGCAGGAAAAAATCAATCGCAAACCTTCAGTTTCCCTGAACGTATCGACAAAAAGTTGATGGAAAAGTCCGAAGGAAAGGCTGTTGGAAAACATATAAAAAGATTCTGAAGAAACTATGTCGAGCAAAAAACATGAGTTTCTTTCGATAGCTTTGGCATTAAATGTGGATTATTGCCGATACTGTCAGCTCCACTCAACAAGATCTTCTGACAAAAAATGTTCGATCAAAATTGTCGGCAAGGAACCACGAGTTCTGCTGATAATGTCGGATTGAAATAATGAGTCTTATCGATTCTGTCAAGTTAAAACTCCACAAATTATTCTAGAATACTTCGGATTTTGAAAACATAAAAACATCGGATGGGAAAACTGAACCTTCCCGATGTGTCAACTCAACTCGATGAGTTCACCCAACACATCGAAAACAAACTCAGTTCTAACTTAGCACAAAAAATATTTTCTGACTTGTTAAAATAAAAATAAGTAAAGAATGAAAATTTAAGGAGAAAAAGAAGTCTAAGACAGGCTAAAAGCTAAAAAAATCTAAGGAGGGGCCTCAAAATGTGAAATTTTTTGGAAAAGCAGTTGCAGCAGCAACATTGAGTTCATTCATTCCTTATCCCTCAGTCACTAGAAGTTTTGGGCATTTTTTCCAATATTGTTCTTAAGTATTTTCTTCAGTATTGTTCTTCAGTTGTTCGTTCTTCCTCATCTAGCAGAGGTGTTTGTTTCACGTTTTGTAGTGTATCTCTTCACCTATCCTTGGATGGGAACCCTGGTTGTTTGTGTTACAGTGTTTTTCTATATTACAGAGTGGTATGGAACCCTGGTTGTTTGTGTTACAAACTGGAACCCTGTTTTGCTGTGTCACCTTGTGGTTTGTTGTTATGTGTACCCTGGTTTGGGTCTGAAATGTACGTAATACTTAGGAGTGGAAGAGAGGTCGAATTGGCTTGATAAACCTAGTGAAGAGAGGAACCTCACAAAAAGATAAGAGTGGCTAGTGGATCTTCTATGTACACCCTAAATAGCACCGGAAGAGAAGGTATAGCCCGAGGGACTTTGTAGCAAAGAAGGGGATACTTCCTTATGTTGGGCATGTAGGTATTGTGGATGCCATGCCAGATAGATATTGTGGAGGTGTCCTTAGCTCTATTAATGAGCTCACTAGATTATAAATTCTTCCTTTCCACTGCCTTAGCATCCCCATAAACCCAAGACTAGATTGGCTTGGCTGACTGCTTGATAAACCCAATTGTATATTAGCTTGGTTGGACAGCCTGATAAACCCAATCATATACTGGATTGGTTAAACAACATGATAAACCAAAATATTAGTTGGCTTAGATGTGTCTTGATGTGCATTTGGCTCTATTTGAAACACAGTTTGAGTAGCCTAATAAACCCAATTGTGTATTGGCTTGGCTGGACAGCTTGATAAACCCAACTGTAGGTTGGCTTGGCTTTGTTTGATGTGTTCTATCTATGTGTGAGCCTGTTGTTCCCTAGTTCCTTGTGGAAATCATTCCCATATTGGGGGTGGCAGTTGTGTTAAGAGATTAATGAACACAACTGGCCTATTGTTGGGTGGAACATTGCAGCGACATAGCTAGTTGCGGGCCAACTTCATCTTCAAGATAAGTATTCTCTATATAAATTCTACAATGTATTTTTTTAAGAATTATTATGAATGTGTTGAATGCTTGTTGAAGATTCAATTAGAGTTTACTGCTGTTATACTTTCCTTATTTTACATCTGCATATGATTTTTGGTTTCCAATACATTTTTCTTAAGTTCATGGAGGCTAGAAGCGTGGTTACAATGCCGGAATGCATCTGTCTTCAGCTTTTCCGCACCCCAGAATCTTCTTGTAGAAGGAGGAAGGAGGGAGGGGGAAAGGGAAGTTGAAACAAGAAAAAATGTTGGTTTTCCGCATCCCAAAATCCACCTGCAGAAGGTGGAAGTAGAAAAAGAAATGAAAAATCTAAGGTAAAATGTGTTTTTATGCACCCCGGAATCCGCTGCGAAAGGCGGAAGGAGGGGGGCATAAATCGAGAAACATAAAGAGAAATAAGGCCAAGTCTTGGTTTTATGCACCCGAGGAATGTGGAAGGTGGAAAGAAGAAAAAAAATGTGAGCAAATGACTCCATCGTATCTTAAGTTTCTTTTACCCGAAGTCCACAATGGAATGCAGAAAGCAAAAGGCGAATAAATGACTTCATCGTAATTTGAGTTTTCTCTAGCCGGAGCCCACTGTGGAAAGCAGAAAGTGGAAATGTGAGAAATAATAGTGGCGATTTGCAGAGTTTCTCCTACCGCAAGCCTCATTGAGGTATGTGAAAGGAGGAAGGTGGAAGGCGGAAGGCGGAAAAGTCAGGATCAGTGCGGAAATGGCTTTTCTGGTTACAGAGTGGATCCGTGAGATGTAGAACGACTGTTACATTGGTTTTTAATCCTAATAATGTATGTTAAAGGATGAACATGACCCATGACCGTGTTTAAAGAGAAATAAATAATGAATTTTAAATTATTATGCATATTACTCAGGTGTATGGGCACGTGGGTACATGTACACCAAGGTATCAAAGAAGTAATAAGTTGCATTCCTCCTCCCCAATGAAGGCAGGAGGGGATGTGACAAAGTGGTATCTGAGCTACGGGTTTCAACTCTGTCGCCTTTTGGGAACATCTAGCTTCGTTGCAGTATGGAAAACTTGTGCTAACGATAAAACTTTGTTTGGAATAAATAGTTGTAGAAAGAAAACTGTAGAGAAACTATCGGCATGTAATTTATAAATTTATGAGATTATCGTGTAGCTAAAAATTTTGTTTATGAACACATTTTGTAGAATCCTAGTCACCTTAAAGGAAATATTCTAGATAGTATGGTTTATAAAGTTTGTCGCAACCAAGATGATCATCATGGATGATGCACAGGATCCCTATGAGCTCGAGGAAGATTCCATGCGGGGAAATGTACAGGTTGGGAATACTGAAACATAATGCAATGGAAGAAGATATCAAGAGACTCCCCCAGATATTGCAACCACCATGATGAGCCTAAGGATTGGGTTGCAAAGTTGCAGAGAAGATAATGCGGGGATGATTAAATCTCAGGAAGAGCAAAATCAGTTGAATGAAACCATGCTACAGAGTTTGATAGACATCCAAAGGCAGATAAACTCTGGGCATTAGACAACAAATCCATAAGGGAGTAGGAGTAGCGCAAGGAGAAATACCCACAAGAGGTCCAACATCTCTAGAAAAGGGTATTCTAGTGGATCCTCTGACTCTAAAGAATCCATTTGGGATTTAAGCTCTTCATCTCACAGGAATAAGAGAAAGAGGCATTAACATAACAGTTCATATGGGGAATTTAAGAAGGAAAATACCCCTACGTTTGATGGTGAGGTAAAGTCCATTCAAGAATCTGAAGCTTGGATTCTTGGGATAAGAAAGTATTTCTAAGTCCAAGACTACTCTGGAAATATGAGGGGAAGGGTAGCCATTTTCAACTTAAATGGAAGAGCATCTATATGGTGGGAGCACCTTAGGAAAGTGAAGAATATCAATGATATAAATATTGTGTGGAAGCAGTTCAAGAAATATTTCAAGCATAAGTACCTTTCTGATAGGTACTATGATGATAATATTAAAGAGTTCCATGAGCTGAGATTGGGCCAGCTGACCATGGAAGAATATGCAAACAAATTCTTGGAAACTTTGAGGTATGTCATGTATATCCAAGTTGATAAAGTGAAAATTCATCATTTTCTAAGTGGGTTACCTTAATCATATAAATATAGGATTGATTTTGATGCACCTCGAACTCTAGAATAGGAAATAAGGAAGCCCAAGTATTGCTATGACGAGAACAAAAGCAAACCTAATTTCCATAAGGCATGGAAGGACAAGAAGAAAGAGAAGTTTGACCAAAGGAAGAAAGGTTTTAAACCCTCTCACTTTTGAAGTCAGCAAAGGAATCCAGCACAAGATGTGATTGACCCATCTAGAATGATGGGAGATAGGACAAGAGATCCAAAGGATCAAAGAGAACCATTCCAATGTTGGGGATGTGGAGGAAACCATATGCCTAGGAATTATCCACATGAGAATGGGAATGTAAGGAAAGTTCACAACATCCAAGGAGCTGAACCTATGGGTCAAGTGGCAGTGACCATCCCTACAATCTATGCAGTGCTAGATGACCGCTAGGAAGATCATCAATCAACTGTGGTTGAAGTTGAAGGTAAGATTGCTGAGGAAGCTGTTTCTGTTTTGATTGACCCTGAAACTAGTCACAGTTATATCACTCCTAAAATTGTTGATATTTGTGCTTTTAATAAGTGAAAGAATAGAAAATAATGGTTAGTTAAACTAGTCATTGGAACCAAGAGAAAAGTCAGTGAAGTGGTAGAGAAATGTCCATTAGTCATGGATGGGTTATATACTTATACATACTTGAAATTCTTCCACTTGGTTCCTATGATATTCTCATTGGTATGGACTGATTAGAAGCACACTGAGTTAAGCTTTGTTGTTACAACAAGACATTTGAATGCATGGATGAAGAAGGAAACCCAAGGGTTGTAAGAGGCATTCCAAAGGTGATTTCTATTAGGCATATTTCACCAATGGAACTGAATAATTTATGTAGGAAAGGTTGTAGATTGTATGCATCCCATGTTTTGGAGGCAATGGAGAATGAAAATCCTAGGTTTGATGACTTTCATGTATTGCAAGAATTCAGGGATGTTTTTCCTGATAATATTCCAGGACTTCCTCCAAAAAGAGACATTGATTTTACAATTGACCTTGCTCCTAGAGCAACACCAGTTTCCAAGACACCCTATAGGATGAGCACACCAGAATTGCTAGCTAAAAAATGCACTTGCATGAATGGTTGGAAAATAAATATATTTGGCCCAGTGTGTCCCCATGGGGAGCACTGATTCTATTTGTGAAAAATAAATATGGGACACTCAGGTTATGTATTGACTACAAATAGTTAAACAAAGTCACTATGAATAATAAATACCCTTTACCTCGAATTGATGACCTTTTTGATCAAATGAGAGGAGAAAAGGTATTTTCAAAGATTAACTTGAGGCCTGGTTACCATCAGGTAAGGATTAAAGAGGAATATATTCATAATACGACCTTTAGAACAAGGTATGGACATTATGATTTTGTGGTGGTACCATTTGGTCTCACAAATGCGCCAAAAACATTTATGTGTCTCATGAATAGTGTTTTTAGAAAGTATGTGGACAAGTTTGTTCTTGTCTTATTAGATGACATTCTTATTTATTCTAAGAATGAAGAAGAGCATGAAGAACATATGAGAATGACATTGCAATTGCTAAGGGAGTATACATTGTATGAAAAGTTGAGAAAATATGACTTTTATAAAGATAAAATTCATTATTTGGGTCACATTATCCCAGATGAAGGAATATCTGTGGACCCTGGGAAGATTGAAGCCATTATGAATGGCCCAAATCCAAGAAATATGACAGATGTGAGATCCTTTATGGGATTTGCAGGGTACTACAGGAGGTTCATTGACGAATTCTTCAAGGTCGTGCATTCAATCACTTATTTGAAAAGGAAGGAGATAAAATTTATATGGACACCAAGATGTGAGGAGAGCTACCAACAGTTGAAGTATCTTCTCACAAGTGCACCAATTTTTAAAATTGAAGACCTAGAAAAAGACTTTGTGGTGTGTACTGATGCACACAATCAAGGACTTGGATGAGTTCTTATGCAAGACATCCATGTGGTATGATATGAGTCAAGAAAGTTGAAGGAACATGAGAAGAACTATGCCACTAATGATTTAGAAATTGCAGCCATAATAAATGCTCTCAGGATGTGGAGGCATTACTTAATCGGAAGGAAATTTGAGCTAAGGACAGACCATTGAGGTCTGAAATACTTATTTGATCAACCAACTTTAAATTCTAGGAAAGCTAAATGGTTAGAATTTTTGTGTGAATTTGGTTTTGAAATCAAACACATAAAGGGAAAAGAAAACAAGGTGGCTAATGCACTCAAGAGGAAGGTACATGAAATGCATGTGGCATCTCTCAGTATTTTCCAACTAGATTTAAGGAAGCAGATTATTGACCATATTGCAGAGGATGAAATGTACATATAGATAAAGGACAAGTTGTAGCAGAAAAACCTTGAAAGGAAGTATGAGGGATATAAATTGAAAGAATATGGACTTCTTACTTATAAGAAAAAAAATTATATTCCAAATGTGGAAGACTTGAGGAGAATTGTTATGGATGAGATCCATCAAGATCCAAATTCTGGTCACCCAGGATATCAGAAAATAATTTCTACAGCTAGAAAGCAATATTTTTTGCCAGGAATGAAAAAGGACATCGCTGAGTTTATTTCTAAGTGCATAAAATGTCAGAAGGTAAAGGTTGACCATCAACACCCAACAGGTTTATTGCAACCTTTGCAAGTTCCAGAATGGAAATGGGAAGTCATTTCCATGGATTTTATTACAGGATTACCGATGACTATGAGACAACATGATTCCATCATGGTTGTGGTGGACAAGTTAACAAAGGCATCACATTTTATACCCGTTAAGTCCACATATAAGATGATTCCATTGAAAAAAATTTCATGAAGGAAATTTTCAGATTGCATTGATTGCCTAAGGCAATAATTTGTGACAGAGATACCAAGTTTACTTCCAATTTTTGGAAGGGTATGTTTGCAGATTTAGGTACAAAACTGAAATTTAGCACCACCTACCATCCTAAAACCGATGGGAAAATAGAGAGAGTGAATTAGGTGCTTGAAGACATGCTTTTCATGTATGTAATGGACAAGCAAACCAAGTAGGAGGATTATTTACACTTGGTAGAATTTGCATATAATAATGGACAACAAGCATCACTAGGAATGAGTCCATATGAAGCTTTGTATGGAATAAGGTGTAGGACACTAGTGACTTGGGATAATCCAGTGAACATGATTGTGCTTGCTCCAGAATTGCTTAAGAAAATGGAGCAAGAGGTTGCAAAGATCGGGTAGAACCTGAAAGAATCCCAATATAGGCAGAAGAGCTATGCAGATAAACATTGAGTGCAAAGGGATTTCAGTATTGGGGGTCATGTCTATCTTAGAGTGAGGCCAAGGAAGAGTTCCTTGAAGCTTGGGAGTTGTGACAAGCTATCACCTAGATATTTTGGGCCATTTGAAGTGCTTGAAAGAATAGGGCCAGTTGCATATAGACTTGCATTGCCTGCTAGCAATAGAGATCATAACATTTTTCATGTTTCTTTGGTTAAGAAATATGTACATGATCCTAACCATGTAATTAATTGGGATGTGATCCAGGTGGAACCCAAGGGAGAGTTCCAAACTGATCCATTGCGCATCCTCGACAAGAAGGTCACAATGCTCTGGTACCAAGCCGTTGCATAGGTAAAGGTGCATTTGAAGAACTACGGTCTTGATGAGGATACGTGGGAGCTAGAGGATGCCATTAGAGTGGCACATCCATTTTTTTTCAATTTTATAGAGCATTGAGGACAGTTCCAATGAAGGGGGAGGGGAATGTGACACCCCGATTTTGACCCCATGGTATTAAAATTGTACATGATGTAAACATTATTATTAAATATTAGCGAGGAGTGCAAGGCGAAGGCCCTACCATCGATTTTGTGTTTTTTCTATCGGAGATAAAGGTTGATGCCGATGGTTATGGTTCTAGTCAGGCACAGTATATTTTGAAGATATCATGTAAATATGTAATTTAATAAAATACCACAACCAGTTATGCACTGCAATGAAAGAGATGGGGGCATGATTTCACAAGTAATAGGGAGGGGATTATTCAAACCCTTGAGCTGTAGGGTGATGCCATATGTCAATGGGAGAACCCATAAACCCTCAAATACCCTTTTTGTCCCATGCACTCAATCATTCAATTCTTCTAGAAGCTGGTTGAGGCAGTTAATGCCTTGGGTAGGGAGAGGCATGGCAGTCGATATAGTGCTTGAGCAAACCTGTAGCTTGGGGAAACCCATATTATTTCTTATGGGGAAATTAATCACTCAGGTGGTGTGTTCCTGAGTCCATTCATTACTTATCCCTCAGTCGTTAGAATTTTTGGGGGTTTTTTCCAGTATTGTTCTACAATATTGCTCTTCAGTTATTCATTCTTTCTTATCTAGCAGAGGCATTCGTTTCACATTCTTCACTATATCTCTTAACCTATCCTTGGATAGGAACCCTGGTTGTTTGTGTTACAATTTTTTTCTATATTACAGAGTGGTATGGAACCCTGTTTGTCTGTGTTACAGAGTGGAACCCTGTTTTGCTGTGTCACCTTGTGGTTTTCTCTTATGGGTACCTTGGTTTGGGTATGAATTGTATGCAAGACTTAGAGTGGAAGAGACATCGAACTGGCTTGATAAACCTAAGGAAGGGAGGAACCTTACAAAAATATTAGAGTGGCTGGTGAATCTTCTATGCACACCATGAAGAGCACTGGAAGGGAAGGTATGGCTCAAGGAACTGTGTAGTAGAGAAGGGGATACTTCCTTGTGTTGGGTGTGTAGGTATTGTGGATTCCAGGCTAGATAGATCTTGTGGAGGTGTACCTGGCTATGTGAATGAGCTCACTATCTGAGAAACTCTTCCTTTCCACTACCTTAGCAACCTGATAAACCCAAAATTAGATTGGCTTCTGTGACAGCCTAATAAACCCAATTGTATATTGGCTTGGCTAGGAAGACTAATAAACCCAATCGTATATTGGCTTGTTTGAACAGCCTGATAAACCCAACTGTTAGTTGGCTTGAATGTGTCTTGATGTGCATTTGACCCTGTGTGAAACACTATCTGAGTAGCCTGATAAACCCAATTGTGTATTGGCTTGGTTGGACAGCCTGATAAACCCATATGTAGGTTGGATTAGCTATGTTTGATGTGTTCTGGCTATGTGTGAGCATACTGTTCCCTAGTTCCTTGCGGAAATCATGCCCATATTGGGGGTTGCAATCGTGTTGAGAGATTGATGAACACAACTAGCCTATGGTTGGGTGGAAAGTTGTAGTGACATAGCTAGTTGTGGGACAAATTCATCTCCAAGATAATTATTCTCAATATAAATTCTGCAATGTATTTTTTTTAAGAATTATTATGAATGTGTTAATGCTTTCTAAAGATTCAAGTAGAGTTTACCATTGTTATACTTTCTTGCATTTTACATATGCATATGCTTTTTACTTTCCAATGCATTTTGCTTAAGTTCATGGAGGCTAGATTTCTGGTTATAGATTCAGAATGCATATAACTTAAGAATTTTAGCGGGCAGGAATTCTCCTATGGAAGGTGAAAGGCGGGAGGCAGAAAGAGAAGTTGAAAGAAGGAAAACTATTGGTTTTCTGCATCTCAAAATCCTCCTACGGAAGGTGGTAGGAGAAAGCATAAAAGAACCAAAAAAAAAAGATAAAATGTGTTTTTACGCACCCTGGGATCCACTGCGAAGGTAGAAGGTAGGGGGCGGAAATCAGGAAACAAAAAGAGAAATAAGGCCAAGTGTTGGTTTTCCGCACCCTGGAGTCTGCTCGTAGAATGAGGAAGGTGGAAAGAGGAAAACAAAAAGTGAAAGGTGAATAAATAAATCCATCATATCTTAAATTTCTGCTACCCGAAGTCCGCAACAGAATGTGGAAAGAGGAAGATGAATAAATGACTCCGTTGTAATTTGCATTTCCAATAACTGAAGCCCGCCGCTGAAATTGGAAAGGTGAGAAAGCACAATGGCCATTTGCAGAGTTCCACCTGCCGCAAGACAAATTGAGGTATGCGAAAGGAGAAAGGCAGAAGGCGGAAGGTGGAAAAGTGAAGCTCAGTGTGAAAATGACTTTTCTACTTATAGAGCGGATCTATGAGCTGTGAAACGACTATTACAATGGTTTTTAAGCCTAACAATGTATGTTAAAGGATTAACATGACCCATAACTGTATTTAAAGAGAAAGAAATAATAAATTTTAAATTATTATGCATATCAGTCATGTGTATGGGCATGTGGCTACATGTACAGCAAGGTCTCAGAGTAGTAGTAAGTCGCGTTCCTCCTCCCTAATGAAGGCGGGAGGGGACGTGACAAAGGCCCACCCGCAACCCGCAAATAAACACTCAAACCCTCCCCAACCAACAAGGGAGCAGTAAGTGTTCCTCCCTCCTTGAACATCGACAAACCCAGACTAGGAGGGCAAGGAGGACAATCACCCTCCAATGCCGACCTGGCTATATCATCAATAACCTCATAATCCCCTTGAGATAAATTGACATAGACAAAAGCAATACAAGTATCCAACTTACCTAAGTCCCGTTGAAGTAGTTAAGGTGCCCTATCTAGATCCCCATATGAAAGCACCAAAGTATTCAAAGAATCTATCGACAAAAGAGCCTGCTCCAATTCATCAGTACAGGTACCCAGAAACTGACCATCCCCAACAAATTTTGGCAACAATGTTGTAAATGGCCCATCGAGTGATATAATTGACTTCTAAATGACACATGCAAGTAGTCCAACTGTTGCTCCAAAACTCAATCAGCCCAAGCAATATACAGAACTGCAGGGAGCCCCTACGAGGTATCTAGCTCCACTAGAACCTTTTTCATCCTTTTGTCATAGGCGTGGAAGAGTTTCTCATCCAGCGCGATGAAACGACCCACACAATTTCCAATGTCCGACAAGGATTCCTGATTCCACAATGGCAGGGGAAGGTCAGGAAATAAAACACACAAATGTATTTTTAAAACCCTTGAGTGTCCAGGATTAAAATTGACCCACCACTGATAGAGAACCATGGAGCCCTTCCCTACGAACCACAACCACTCCAAGATACGAGCCGCATTTCCCTCCTCCAAGAAAATAAACACAAACCAACCATTAGATAACATACTAACCGTCGACGCGTAATTTTACAAAGGTTTCCAGTTCCTAGTAATCCAGTCCACCCACCTCGCTTTATCAAGTTGAAAGTATTCAAGTCTTCCCACCAGCTCCTGCACACTCAAAGATGAAACCTTCTCCATTAAATTATTAGATTCCACTACATAACACTTATTACTCTGCATAGCTTTATACTCCCGCACCTTGTGATGATCACGTAGCCCCCTTCTCATCACCTCACCAGCCATCAAAGACTCTACCACCCCCAGAGAAAACCAGAAAACAAAAGGTACAAAAAACCTAATCAACCACACCAACTTCCTTCGGGGGATGTGAGGAACTAATCTGTCAACCCAACCGCCCGACAACACAGTCCAAGTAATCAACAACCTGTAGACCATCCCCCTACAAACTCACAAGAGTGACAAGAAAAATGAAAGAAACATAGTACCTAGAGACCATAGCGACTGGTAACATAACTGACCTCCAAGCACATGAAACAAATCAGGGTTAACCCTCGTTGGAGCAACTATAAGCTCACCACACCAGAGAAATAAAACCCGTGCACCAAACCCAGAACATAAAATCCAAGACACCCAACACCCAACAAACAATGCCAGAGAACCCCAACTAGTCATCTTAGCTGACAAAAAACTCCCACCGCCAGGAATCAGTCGGTAAACACACCAACCGCACCAGACTGCCCAACTAAAAACCAAACCCTAAACCAAGCGACCTCCATTCCTCCTCTAGTATCTATTTGTCCCATGGCTGACTGGTTGTGTGAGTTATTGCTTAAGTCTATGTTGTATATTTTGTCCAAGCCCAAAAAGGACATCCATACGATTAGTGATTTTTGAATTAAAATACCAATATCAATATTTTTAATAGTAATATATCTCCAATGTTTGACTAGAATTTACTATTGTTCAACATGGTCAATCATGGGTTATAATTGATTACCATGTTGCATGCTTATTGTCTATATTTGAACATGGTTGACTATATTTGACCATGGTTGACTTTGGTAGATTATGGTTGACCATGATTAAATATGGATGACCATGTTTGACTATGGTTGACCATGTTTGACCATGATTAACTATGCTTTTCATTAGCCGACCATGGTAAATTATGGTTGATCATGGTTATTTATGCTTGACCTTATTTGATCAGTGTTATCCTTAGTTGAATATCATTGACTTTGGTTGAACATGATTGATAATATTATCATGTGATATTTGATAGTTAGAGGTAGAAAATATGGTAATGTCATACTAAAACATTCCTTAAGGGTTTTGTTGCAATAGAAGAATCTTAAAGGTTTAGGGTTTTGTTGGATTATAATGTTTGTTAATTCTTATGACACATTGCAACATTGATCTTTTTTGGTTATGTCAAAGTTCTATATTCCCAAAGGTTATGTTGCATTGAACATTCTTATGACACTGTATATTTGAGTTATATGCGTCTCATTCTAATGAGTAAATAAATATTGAGTTGGATGATTCTCATTTATGAGTAAAGAGATAAATATTGATATAATTGCATTGAAGTACTTAAGTGCATAGAAATTCATGAAGATTATTAATATTTTTTGAATTCAGTGTTTTTAAATTTATTATTAAAATATTAAAATATTTTTTTTGAAATTATTTATTATTTAAATGAGAAAGTTTATTTAATGTAAATCATTTATTATTATATTATACTATGTGGTTACTAATTATATAGTTTATTAAATATAAATTATTTTATAGTTAAAAAATAATAATATTTGATTGAAATATATGAGTATAATGCAATGGAGTTGAATAGTTGTGGGAATGAATTTAGAAGATAAGGGTAAATGTGGAATCATACAAGAGGGTGGCTAAAGTTGGTGAACTAGATTTTTTCAAAAGTGGATTTTATATATCAAAATCAATTATACAAACTAAATCTTTTATAAGTTGATTAAATATATGAAAATTTATATATATAATGAATTAATATTACCGAATTCCTTATAACTTGATTAAATATATAAAAAATCTCATATACAATGAATGAACATTCGAGATTTTTTTTTGGTAAGTAAGAGAGAACATTGTATTAAAGATGAACAACAATTACAAATTATGGCCCTTATTTGGAGCCAAGCCTGACACATGCAACTTTCTAGAACTGAGAATATTTACATGATTGTCTCTGTCCAAACAGTTCCCCCATAGACTTTCCAAAAATATCCCCAATAGGAAAGGACTTGCAGGCATACATACACAGAAGATAACAGACACCCTTCTACAAGCCCTAACAAACCGACCAACCGTCCTGTCTACATGACTAAACATAAAACTACTATTTACTGTAGAAACTAACATAAACCTCTAAAAAGGAAAGCCACCAATTTGATATGAGCCTCCAACCCAGAAGTTGGAGAGGTGCACTGCCACCGCCGCTAAATCAGAACGTATGGGGGGTCCCTCCTCTCGACCTCCTGGGGAACCTTAGCCATTGGCGGTTCGCCCTAGAGCACCGTGGGGAAAAGAGGGATTGGGATGGAAAGACACTTTAGGAGCAGGTCTAACTTGAAATTCATATGCTTCAGGTTGGAGTCGACATAGGCCCGCCATTGCACCAACTACCCCAGCTTAACTTCGTCCGCTCCTTATCCTAGGTTTCCCGACTAATGAGGTTCTTCATGATCCAAAAAAGATCCACAGTCTTTTAATACTTGCTCACTCAACCCATTAAGTATCTTGGATCTAGAATCTAGTCTTCCACCTTGCAGCACTCCTCTTGCAAGGTCTCACTGTCCAAAACCACCCACAGGTTCTGCTCGGCCTCATTCACCTGCTGCTAGATTTCCATGGGAAAGCCTAGTTCGAAAATCCAAGATTTGCATAGAGCCTTGGTCTGGGATCGGGTTCCCTGTACCATTTCCTCCAACTTGTTCACCATATGTTTACCCTTCCCCTTACGATTGGCCATGCTCATCTTGCCTCGTCCTCTCAGATAATTCACCACACTACACTTCAAACTAGTTCTTATCAAAATAGAGATGGAAACAACATTCATCACAAGCTCATCATGGGAAACATCCTAGAGCCCCATGTCCCTAAATAGCAGTTTCCCACCCACTGACATCATTCCTTTTTTTCAACTCATGATGGTCTAGGTACCATCCACGGTATGATGATCATAACTACAGAGAAAGGTTCTCAGCTACCCACTCTATGCATTAATTCTCCTGCACTGGTGAAAATATGGTGAAATTAAGTTGGAGGAATGTGTAATTAAATATCCTATGCTCATAACATGGTCACCTGCAGCCTTCTGTCGCATCCACATGCCCTTTCGAGGGGTCCAGGCCCACCCTTTAAGATGATGGCTCGCAGGCATGATTTCCTTGCATTTCCTAGGACACGAAATTTGCACACTTGGCACGTACCGTCATATCCTTCACCTCCCCCCAATCTCTAGCCTTGACACATTGGCGGTTCTCTGTACTCCATCCTGCCAATTGATCCACCACCTTATTCCCTTGATGACGGACGTGAGTGAAATTTGTAGCCATCCCTTCACATAGAATTCTTTGAAGGGTTTCCACCCTTGCTTGAATATGCCATGACCGAGCGATCTTGTTGCCAAGCCATTCTGGATTTTGATGGCCGAATGACCATTTTAGAGTCACCTTCAATAATATTGGGAGACCAGCCCTATTATTTGAGCATAGGCCCTCAATTTTTGCTTCCTTGTTTGTCTCCCAGCCGATGTAACTAGAGCTGAAGCTCAAAATCCTTCCTCTGCAGTCCCTAATGATAAACCCATAGCCTGCTGGGCCTGGGTTACCTTTTGAAGCCTCATTGAAGTTTAGTTTAAAGAAACCCTCTAGTGGAGGAAACCACTGGTTCACACTTGAAATTTTCTTAGTCCTTCTGGTTGTGTTGGGATTCGGTTGATTTGTGCAAGACATACCCCAATTTTGGAGAATGATTTTCTCAGAAGCACTTGCGTCTCCATCTGAGTCCATCCAGGTCTCTGTCCTTATGGTTTCTCTGGATTTGGTTAGAATTGCCTCCCATAATTTTGCAGTCGGGTTTTTTTATCCGTGGAATGTTCTCAGGTTTGGTTCCCTCCATACTTCCCATATCAAAAAGTGGGAGAATAAATCCCAGAAGAAGTTCATAACGATGTTAGAGAAAGGATTGTGGGACCATTCACTGATTGTTCTATCGTATCCTATCTGATTTCTTGAATATTTCTTCCCCCCTATACCAGATTGAGGATGTGAATGCACATGAGTCTAGGAGGTGGCTGGTTGTCTCCTCTTCCACTTCAAAAAAGCAACATCGGTAAGGGCCCATCAACCCTCTTTTTATGAGATTTTCACCAGTTAAAATTCTATTTTTCATTACCAACCAGCTGAAATTTGCAATTTTGGGCCAGAGTGTTTTCTTCCATAGATTTCCCCATTTGTTTTCCATGGGTGGTTCAGTAGCATTAATTGGGATGTTATAGGATTATTTAATTATGAAATACCTGTTATCACTGTTTTTTGCACAACGAGAGATGGTGAGGAGGTAGGACAGAGCAACCACGACCAAGAAACACATAATAATTCCAGCCATAAGGTGGCCAAATAATTTGTTAAAGGAGGTAGTGTGGCTACGATGACGATCAAAGGATGAGCTAGATCAGCGGTTGAAAAATTTTTCGCAAGAACCACAAGCGTGATAAAAACATTGTCTCTCCATCCTCGTGAAATGGATTTCAGGCGATCGCAAGTTCTGATGGCCATGATCGATGGAGGGAAGACCTGCGGACGAGGTCGATTTCACTAGATTGAAATGCTCGCAAAATTTTTGGTCTCCTGATCAGAAAAATGAGTTAAAGGGCGATAACATTTGATGGTGTGGGTCTTGTCAAAGAAGTATCTATGGTGGGCATCTCCTCTATTGATGAGACATGCATGGGGTCAAATCGTCTTGTAGGTTCATGAAAAATTGATACTTCGGTACATGTATGTGGTCAATATCGAAAGGAATTTCGGATCTGAGGGTCTAAAATGATGGAAATCATCGAATGTCACAGACAAGGGGATTCAGGGGTGAAATGTATGACTATGCATATGGTTTTATTATCCATAAAAGACCCTGTCAGGACGAAAGCTTAAGGCAGATGTGCGAAAAGCTGAAAGTGATGGGAAATATTTTTCCCTGACACCGTCAGAGCATGCCTGCGATCGAAGAGTTGGGTCCATGACATATACAATCCTCCTGATCCCAAAGGTCATAGAATCAAGCATGCCAAAATATGGACAATATCCATAAAGGTCGATTTGTAGAAGAGAGGTAAGGCTCTTACACGTAGCAAGAAGACACAACAAAGGGGAATTGTTCTGATACCGTCATCAGTAGGAACGAAAGGGTAAAAAACGTTAAATCCATGTTCCTTGAGCAAGATAGTCTACAATGAGGGATAATTTTGGAGGTCCTTTCCATAGCCAATAATGGAATGCTGCAACAAAGAAGGAGGCGTGACTAGATCTCTAGTGGGAAGAAGGGATCCCAGGCCCACGTGCTCGCTCGTGTTGTCATCATGATAATTGAAGAATAAGTGTGTTAGGATGATAATGGGTCATCACCATGTCTAGTTCACCAGCTCTATATAAACACTACACTTCTGTGCCACTGAAAAACAAAGATGAAGTGCATGTGGAAGAGAAACTTAGAGTGCCAGTTTGATGAAAGTTCTGAGAGTTCTAGAGAAGATCTGTGATGGCCTTCTGGTTTGAAAAATTTGTCTATCAAGGTGTGTTGTTGGTTGGAAAGCATAGATCCACATTCATATGCTCCCATGATCATTTCACAAAGGGTGCATCAACCATCGGGGAAGAGACGTTCATTGTATTAGAAGATCCTTCCGGTGTTAGCAAGGTTGTAATAGGGACGTTCACCGTATTATATGAACTTGTTGAGGAAAATGAAAGCATCTTTGTCTTAATATAGGGCCATACCCTCGCAGGCATTGTACTTG
Source organism: Pseudotsuga menziesii (assembly GCA_001517045.1). NCBI lineage: Eukaryota > Viridiplantae > Streptophyta > Pinopsida > Pinales > Pinaceae > Pseudotsuga > Pseudotsuga menziesii. Next base: position 168,743 of record LPNX010700573.1, on the reverse strand, counting down.
GGTTTTCATGTCCCCTGGATGTTCCCACAAAACCCCCAGACGTGGTCGCTGCCTCCAAAGCCTCGATACATGATGGCCATTTTTTGCAGCTACATGTAGGAGTGAATGCTCATACTGGAGGGGTGGGGGTCCAAAGCTTTCATCATCGCCTTTGTAAATTCTACTTGCCAAATTTTTCTAAGGTGGTGAGGAGGTCAAAGACACACCCCGCTATATTTCCTGTAGGAGAACCCTCCTCATGGGAGGTAAGGAGTGCAAAAATGACAAGCCATTTCATAGGCTTGTTACTGCCAAAAGCAATGTGACCCTTATTTAAACCCCCTTGTATAACAATGTTACCAGGAGGGGGGGGATATGTAAGGAAGGCTGAGCATGGAAGGGACAAAAACTTCCTTTCCAGCTTTTATCCCATGCAGAAAGGTGCCTTTGAGCACGGAACAAACACAAATTTGAAGGAGGAAGACGCATTGTAGACTCGATAGACAAGTAAATAGTTGGGCCCAGTCAGCAAATGAGCCACCCAAAAACATCTTGAGATGTCGTTTTCAAAGCCAGTGTGCTTAGAACCAGAAGCATCGTGATGCCATTTGAACCAAGCATGCGTATTTTCTCCATATTGTTTGTTTGATGCATGTAAATCGTGGTGGAAAATCCACATTCTAGTTAGTTAGAATTTTGATCACAATTTGTAACCTGTTTCTCACCATGTTTCGGGATTAATCTCAGGGGCCTCAATCTATAAATACTATTGTGTTTATGATATTTTGGAACTAATACAGAGAGTTGAATGTTAGTCATATGCACTATAAGAATTCTTGTGTGTTTCCAAATCACATTATGTACATTTCTTTTCCTCATGTGCATGTTATTTCTAGTGTTTCTTTACGTTATGTGTTCTTCATGTCGTAGATGTAGTGTTTAATGGTTAGGAATTCATACTTATATGCTCCTACCATTGTCTTCGATATCCACCAAATTATCTCTTCTAAAACTGGCGTGGAATTCGTCCCTGCGGTGCTCCACATTAGCAGAATGTCATCATTTTGCTTATCCCACCAGACCCCAAACATAACAAATGTGATTGAAGCATTATCTCTCTCTTGTAATAATTTTCCTATGCAAACTACTCTGTTTTCACTCAGAATTTTGACTCCATAGCTTGATATATCTTCATTTTGTTTCCAACCACCAATTATTGTTATTCATTTTGTGACATTATGTATGGCCTTATTATACATCTGTGAGAGATCCATCTACAGAATTGGAGAAGCCAGCTCCCTTTCCTAAAGTGGTTTTTCTGTTACCTCGGGGTCCACCTTCCCACAAACTTGGGTGTGATTTTTGGTGCTAGCATACTGGCGCCGTTTCTAGAGACGAAATTGAAAATCATCCCTGGGAAAATGACAAAGATTCTAATGAAAAAGGGTTTCTATGGGAAAACAGGGATCCCTGCATGTGAAAATGTTGTATCATTTTCCATGGTGACTCCACGTTAAAATTTCTAAAAGAATGATTCCACTGGGGAGATCCGAGACTGAAAACATCGGTATGAGGAGGACGGTTCAAAGCCTCCTAAAACTATAGATGATAGGCCTGTAGACCAGACTGTTGACAGTGAATGACAGTCAAGCCTCCATAAAGAAATGAATCTTTCACTAGGCGAACTCTATGAACCCGTGTTTCCAATCATGTGAAGGATCCACTAATGCCGTGGTACTAAAAGTTAGGTTTCCAAGAAGGCGTCGATGACTTTCACAACAACGTGCATAAATTCAGCATGAAGGCATGTGTAGGCTTGAAGAGAAGATGAGGTACTTAAGATTCGATTTTCCCAGAATGTCTTGGATCTTATTGTAAATATTTCTTTCTCTTTTCTTAATTTTGTTAGAATAGTCTGTCATGGATTATTTCACTCCAATAAAAGTCACGAGTTCACTCCTGTATATCCTTCCTTGACAACAGAGAGTATATCTCCGTCCGATGCATCTAATTTTAGTCTCGACCTTTCGCCTAAGACCCCTAACATTAAGAGGCAGCCTGATGGACCTTATGATTCCGTTTCTGGGAGCACATATTTTCCATAGGATTCTATTGCACCCAATACCTAGAGCCGATACATGCCTCTTCGATTGCCGCAGACACTTCTTGATTTCCCTTCCAAACACTATAAATAACTTCCTGAGTTTGATGGAGAATCTAAAGGCCTTACAGCTGAGAAACATTTACAAGCCTTTGGATATTTTTTTGATATTTTTGAGATAGAACACGATGACATTTGTATGCGAGATTTTTCCCAATATTTGCAAGGATGCGTCAAGAAATGGTTCAGGCAGTTGCAGGTAGAATCCATCAGTACATGGGAGGAATTTTCTTGTATGTTCCTAGATTTTTGGGGTGAAAGGAGATCATTAGAACAAATGCTCTCAGATTTCTATTCTATGAGGAAATGCAGAGATGAAGCTACATCAAGTTTCAACAGAAGGTTCACACTTTTCTATTATGACATGCCCAAAGAAATCCGACCCTTGGAGGGTGCAGCGAAACTACATTATGCGTCTATTTTTCCTCCCGATTTGTCTTTATTTCTTTTGGAAAGGAAACCGACATCATTGTAGAGAATGTTTTCTGATGTATTGGACATCGAAGAAAACTTCAGATTGTCGAGAAAGAGCATGGGCCAGGGTGGAAATAATGAAAATGCCAAGGAGTTGGGCCAAGTAGAGTTGCATGAGACGAAGGAGCGTTCCCGTTGGAAACTTGTGTTTTCCCCTAGTTTACAGAAAAACAATCTACCAAGGGAAGGAATGGTAGGAAGTTTCATCAATCCGTTACCTCAATACTGTGACCAACCTATTGCGAGTCACATATGTGGTGACCTCAAAAGAGATTGTGGCATGCCGATATATGATGAATATGAGGACAATAATAGGGATGGCATGCCTAGTGACATAGTTGGGAATCCCATGGGCCTAGGAATTAATATAAAAAGGGTGAGGTTGCTGGAATCGAGACCTCTTCATATGTCCTGAACTCAAGGACCCCATATCAAGGGGAGATTTCCTAAATGCTCGGGCCTATTGAGGAGGATGAATACACCCATGCGAGGGCATATCTGAGAAATGAAATTTGGGTTCCTGCGACCTAGAGAAAAGAACACGGTGCATTGTTTGGATACTTCCCAGAGCACATTGTACATGGCTCCTTTGGGAACCAACCCGATTTCAAGCAGGAGGGATTATTTCTTGAGCAATTTTCCCGAGACAGGCGAGACAAAAGATTTCTATGGAGCCTGCTACATTCCTTATGGTCATGTCCCCAAGTATATGGAAGGATATTTAGATTAGGAAGGTCACTGGGAGGTAAACGGGCCTAGTTCTATTGAGGGATGCAGCCTTACTTATTTCACGACACTTGTGAAGAATCAAGCCATGGGTTCTGGGAACCCACACAAAAAGGTTGATGCCGTAGGTACAAAGGATCAGGAGAACACCTCCCAAATCTTTTTGAGATGTCACCTCTACATGATGTTGGAAGAATGGAAACAAGAACATATTTATCATATATGACTAACAGCTGAAGAGATTGACAGCCACCTGGGTTTCTACGATCCAGTGCTGGAATACATGGAGTGACTGGAAAAGAATAATGTATGGATAGATATTTATTGTAAAGATAAATCTATTTGTTGTAACTCAATGTCATTGAGTCTTTTGGTAATATTCTCCATACCGCACGAGAAGAAATGAGATCTCTGGGACCATTTTCTTAGCTGGCTCCATTGGAAGTCAGAAATTACTTGACGAGGTGATGAATCCCATTATATAGAGTAGGCAGGTAGGAATGAATACGCTTGACATAACAAGCATTTCTAGTTATAAGTAGTTTTTCTTCAGTATTAGTTTAGTTTTTCAATTGTTTCCATCATATAGCTTGATTTTGGTCTTTTAGAGCATTTTTGAAAGTTTGCAACAAAGATGGAGGAGACACTTGGTCTACATTTCTCTTTGCTATCTCACAGGGAGGATAGAATCCCTAGCTGGAGCCACTTGTTATCACTGTTTTTCACATAGTGAGAGATCACGAGGAGGTAGGACAGAGTGACCATGACCAAAAAACACATAAAAATTCTAGCCGCACGGTGGCCAAAGAATTTGTTAAAGGAGGTAGTGTGTCTACGGTGACGATCAAAGGATGAGACAGATCAACGTTCGAAAATATTTTTGTGAGAACCACAAGCGCGATAAAAAATGTCCCTCCATCCTTGCAAAATGGAGTTAAAGGGACCATGCATTCTGATGGCCACGATCGATGGAGGGAAGATCTATGGACGAGGTCGATTTTTCTAGATTGAAATGCTCATGGAAGTTTTGGTTTCCCAATCAGTGAAATGAGTTAAAGGGCGCTAACATTTGACGGTGTGGATCTCTTCGACAAAATATATATGGTGGGAATATCCTCCGCTGACGAGACATGCACGGGGCCAAATTGACTCGTAGGTTCATGAAAATTGATACTTCGATACACGTGTGCAGTCGAGATCGAAAGGAATTTAGGATCTGAGGGTCCAAAATGATGGAAATCATCAAATTACACAGACAAGGGGATTCAGGGGTGAAATGTATGACTCAACGTACGGTTTTCTTGTCTTGAAAAGACCCTGTTAGTATGAAAGCTCGAGGCAGATGTGCGAAAAGCCAAAAGCAATGGGAAATCAGATTCCTTGACATCGTCAGAGCACACCTACGATGGAAGAGTTAGCTCCACAACATATACAATCCTCCTGATCCCAAAGGTCATAGCATCAAGCATGACAAAATCTGGACAATCTCCCGAAAGGTCGATTTGCAGAAGACAGGTAAGGCTCTTACATGTAGCGAGAAGATGCAATGGAGGAAAACTGTTCTGATACCGTCATCAACAGGAATGAAAGGGTAAAGAACGTAAATTCCATTTTATTTGATACAAATGGTCTACAATGAGGGATAACATCGGATTTATTTACAGCAACCAATAATGGAATGCTGCAACAAAGAAGGCAGCATGACTATATCTCCAACGGGAAGAAGGGATCCCAGGCCCATGTGCTCGCTCATGCTATCATCATGATAATCGACGATGAAGTGTGTTAGGATGTTGATGGGTCATAGTCATTTCTAGTTCTCTAGCTCTATATAAACACTACACTTTTTTGCCACCGAAAAATAGAGATTAAGTGCGTGTAGAAGAGAAACTTAGAGTGCCAGTCTGCTGAAAGTTCTGAGAGTTCTAGAGAATATCTGTGATGGCCGTTTGGTTTGAAAAACTTGTTTTTCAAGGTGTGTTTTTGGTTGGAAAGAATAGATCTGCATTCTTACGCTCCCATGATCATTTCACCAAGGGTGTGTCAACCATCGAGAAAGAGATTTTCATTGTATTAGAATATCCTTTCGGCATCAGCTAGGTCATAATAGGGACATTCATCGTATTAGATGGACCTGCTGAGGCTAGTGAAGGAATCACTGTGTTAATAGAGGGACATACCCCTGCGAGCATTGTACCTAGGTTTTCATGTCCCATGGATGTTCCCCCAAAACCCCCAGAAGTGGTCGTTTCCTCCAAAGCATCAGTATGTGATGGACATTTTTAGCGGTTACCTGTAGGAGCGAATGCTCGTACTGGAGGGGTGTGGGTCCAAATTATTCATCACCACCTTTGTGAATTCCACTTGCCAACTTTTTCTGATGTGGTGAGGAGGTCAAATATGCACCCCACCGTATTTCCTATAGGATAACCCTCCTCATGGGAGGTAAAGAGTACAAGAATGACAAGCCATTTTAGAGTCTTGTTACTACCAGAAGCAATGCGGCCCTTCTTTAAATCCCCTTGTATAACAGTGTTACTAGAAGAGGGGGGAGCTGTAAGGAAGGTTGAGCAAGGAAGGGACACAAAATTCCTTGCCAGCTTTGAGCCCATGTAGAAAGGTGCCTTTGAGCACGGAACGAACACAAATTTGAAGGAGGAAACACGTTGCAGACTTGACAGACAGGTAAATAGTTGGGCCGAGTCAGCAAATGAGCCACCGAAAACATCCTGAGATGTCTTTTTCAAAGTCAACGAGCTCAGAACCAGAAGCGTCACGCTGCCATTCGAACCAAGCATGCGTATTTGCTCCATATTGTTTGTTTGATCCATGTAAATTGTGGTGGAAATTCCACGTTCTAGTTAGTTAGAATTTTGATCACAATTTGTCACCTCTTTCTCTCCCTGTTTCAGGATTAATATCGGGGGTGTGAAGCTCTATAAAGAGATTCCTGCAAAGGGAAAAAGGGTTGGCTGGTATTGAATTTGTAAATAATATCATGTTTATGATATTTGGGACTAATACATAGAGCCGAATTCCAATCATATGCATTATAATAATTCTTGTTGTGTTTCCAAATCATAGTCTATACATTTATTTTCCTCATGTGCATGTTATTTCTAGTGTTTCTTTACGTTATGTGTTATTCATGTCATAGACGCAGTGGATAATGGTCAGGAATTCATACTTATATGCTCCTGCCATTGTCTCTGATATCCACCAAATTATTTCTTCCAAAACTGGCGCGGAATTTATCCCTGTGGTGCTCCATGTTAGAAGATTGTCATCGTTCTTATTATCCCACTAGAACCCAAACATAATGACCATGATTGAAGCATTATCTTTCTCTTGTAATCATTTTCCTACACAAACTTCTCTGTTTTCCCTGATAATTTTTACTCCATAGCCTGATATATCTTAATTTTGTTTTCAACCACCAATTATTGATATTCATTTTGTGACATTATCTCTGACCTTGTTATACATCTGTGAGATATCCCTCTCTGGAATTGGAGAATCCAACTCCCTTTCCTAAAGTGGTTATGTTTTTACCTCAGGGTCCACCTTCCCACAAAATTGGGTGTGATTCTAGGTGCTAAAAAGACCCTGATGGGCTATACCCCCATTAAATTTTATCCTCCCCTGGGTGAGTTCTGACCCTTCGGTTGTCTAGGGCTTCTAGAATTTTTTCCACCTCTTCAGTTAGTTCCATGCGTTCCCACTAGTATTTTTCCACCTAGATCCTGAAGTCATGGGGGGCAGTCCATGGTTTCTAGAGGTCACTTACCAGGGTCAATCCTCGGGTGAGGAATCCTTCTTCTATAGGTTGGAATTCGTCCTCCTGCCCTAAGGGTGGAATTTGTTCCCATGAGTCTTCCCATATCCGGGCTATCCTGCCATTCCTAACTTCCCAAAATATTTGGTCTTAAACAAGGTCTCTTCCCTTCTAGGCTGTGTGCCAGATGTGTGACCCTCATTTGTCTTCCAAGAACCATATCAAGTCCTTTTTCTCCCAACCCTATGCATATTTTTAATGCCAAATTTCCACCTAGGGATCTTTATCTTGTGTGACCCATCTCCACCAAATTTTTTCTCCATTGACTATACTTGCTTTCTCAAGGTCTCACAGGCCCAAGCCCCCTTGGGCTTTTGGAGAGAAAATCATCTCCTAGCTAACCAGGGGCCATTTCCTCTTGCCAATGTTACCACTCCACAAAAAATCCCTTTGAATTCATTGAATTTCCTTAAGAATCGTCTTTAGGGCCGCCAAAGTGAATAGAAGGTAGGAAGGCGTTGCATGTAGGACAAAATTTACCGGAATCAACCTTATTGCAAAATTGAGAGGCCTTAGAGTCCAATTTGTCAGGCGTTTTTTCATATTATCCAAGAGCTCTCTCCATGAGCCTTTTTTTTCTAGGCCCATCACTAGGGGTGTACCCAGGTATTTGGATGGAAGGGAGCTCTCCTGGAATCCCAATATCCTACATATATTTCTTCAAGAAACCCTTGAGGTATTGAAGAATAAGACCTGATATTTCTGGGCATTAATCTCAAGGCTTGATTCTGATCGAAAATATGAAAGACATGTCTTAAAATGTCGGGCTTCTTGGACAAAAGGGTAGTCTATGAGCATCATATCATCAACAAATTTCTGATTAGTATGCTTCTGTGCCTCATGGTGGACTTTAATTCCTCTCAATTCATCATTTTCATGCATTATATCCCTCCCCAAACCCTATGCCATTAGGATAAAAGAAAGGGGACAGGCCCCGCCTTCCTGATTCCCCTCAAAGGTCGAAAGGTTCCTGATGGAACCCCATTTATTAGGATAGAGTAGAAGGTTGAAGTTACCAAGTGCTTTATCTAGTCAATCCAGTCTCCCCTAAACCCAAAGGCTTCAAGCATATGCCTCATGAAGTGCGAATTCAGCTTATCATAGGCCTTGGCTTTGTCCAGCTTGATCAAAATTCTTGGCATTTTTTGCAATCTTATGGAGTGGAGTAATTCATGCACCAAGATGATTCCATCCATTATCTATCTGCCCTCGACAAACCTAATTGCTATGGAGAGATAATCCTTGGTAATAATTGTTTAAGATGATTTCCCATAACCTTAGTGGTGATTTTGTAAATCACATTGCATAGACTGATGGGTATGAATTTGTCGGGGGAGTCTGCTCCTTCACATTTCAGAATTAAGGTAATGAAGGTCACATTGAACACTAGGAGAAATCCCTTGGTTGACCTGAAGTCTTCCACAATTCTCCGAACCTCCATTTTTATGAGGTCCCAATAGCAATGAAACAAATTAACTGTGAATTCATCAGGGCCCAGGGATGTCCCTTCCCTCATTTGAAACACTGCCTCCTCTAGTTCGTAGAGGGTTATGGGTTTCATCAGAAGATCATTTTTCTCAACAGAGACTAAATAAGGAATAAACCTAGTAATTTGATCAATATCAGTACTTCTCTTCGGTCTTGGATCTGACATAATTTCTGTGAATAAATTGTTTAAGGTTGTCTCTATTTCTTCCCTGGATTCCACCCATTCTCCTCCCATGGTATTTAAATAGTAAATTTTGTTTTTCATCCTATTCTTAACCACATAGTGATGAAAGAAAGTTGTGTTTCTTCCCCCCTCCTTTAGTGAGCGGTTTTTGGATTTTTTCCTCCAGAAAAATTCCTCTTGCTTTCCCCACTCCTCTAGTCTTGCGCTAAGCCTTTGTTCCACCGTCCTCAGGTATTGAGTGTATCCATCCGTCATCCCTATTGAGTGAATCTCCTAGAGTCGCAACTATAGAGTTCTTTTATTAGCAAAAATATGTGCAAATTACTCCCCGTTCCATCTTTTGATTTTGGCTTTCATGGACTTAAGTTTCTATTGGAATTTGTACATGCTCGGGCCTCCTTCTTAACTCATCTCTTCCCACCAAGTTTTTATCTTTTCGTCAAAACCTGGGTGATCTAACTAGAATTTCTCCATTTTGAATGACTTCTTGAATTGGGCTCCCAACCCACTCCACACTAACTGTATGGGCCAATGGTCCGAACCAACTCCTAGGAGGGTAGATGAGAGGATTTAACTTCCCAAATCTATTAGTGAATCTGATACCAGGAACCTATAAATCCTAAAGGATATAAGGTTTTCCCCTACTATTTTATTTTTCCAAGTGAACCATCCTTCTCCTCGAATGATGTCAACCAGTGCAAGGTCCTCAATGGTATCCTTGAAGACCTCACAGTCTTCCTCCAGTCTACGTCAACCACCTTTCTTCTCCTCCAAGGACATGATGAGATTAAAGTACCCTCCCATAATCTAGTGTACATTGGGCCTATGATCATTGACCCTTCACAAGGGTGTGAGGAAATCTCTCTTCTCCCTTGGATTGTGGGGGCCATAAACATTCGTGATCATACCTTCTACCGAAAAACCAATCACTTTAAAGTTTGCCAATAAAATACATCTTCTACTATGGAATCCTCCCAGGGACACCCTTTCCAGATCCCACATGATCCCTAGGCCTTCCATAAATTCTCTAGCATCGATTCCCATTCCATCACTCCCCTTCCAAATTTTCTTGCTAACTTCCTCTGTTCTATTTACCGGGAACTTTGTTTCCTGAAGGTAGACAATTGCTAGGTTTTGTCTCTTGATCTTCTTACTAAGAGTTCTCACCTTCTGCAGGCTATTCGGGCCCCAAATATTCCATGATTAAATATTCATCGAGGAAATAAATCCCTAAGGATTCCTTTATCATCAGGTATTGTCTCAATTCTACTAGCTTCATGCTTGCTTCAACCACTCTTTGTTTGTTCAATTTTCGCCCAACCTTCTTGGTAGGTTCTTCAAATTTTTGTTTCGTCTCCTTGTGAGATCCATAGATTATCCCAGTTTTTTTCAGGGGCAGGCCCTGAGAATGGACTCTTTCAGAAAAATTAGTTGTTCCTGTGGAAAATATACCTTCCCTACATCTACGCAATCCTTCTCAATCCCTTCCAGATCTAGTTCTCCAATATCCATATCCTCCACTTCATCTCCTATCTCTCGATATTATTTAGTATACTTTTTTTGATCTAGATCCTCTTCCATAGGACCATTCCATTCCTACATCGTCTACCTTGTTTCATTCCGTTTCCCTTCCTTGGACTGTTTTCCTTCATGATCTTCTATGGTATCTTCCGCAAGATATTCTAGGATCTTGATTTTTTTTGAGACTATTGGTTTCTTGTGGATGTCCCAACTCTCTTGCTATCTTCCTCCTCTTTTAAAGGATGATAAATTTGGGAAACCTTGATCCTTTTGGTATTCCTTCTTTCTTTCCCTACCAACCTTTGGCCTATTCATTGGAAAATCTATGAAGAGATGCCCTTATTCATGGCACCTTTGACATTGAAAAGGGATCTACTCATAGTCTAGGTTTTGGAGCCATTCCTCATCCTCCCATGACATTCATATTACTTCTAGAAATTCTTTTGATAGATCCATGTAGACGCATATCCTTACATATGCCATCTACCTTTGAGCCCTGGTTTGTTCCGAGATCTTTACAAATTTACCTAGTGTATTCCCTAGATATTCCAAAATATCTGGATTCCAGTAATCACATGGAAATGAATACAATATTATCTATATAGGACAAACCCTCATATCCACCTTATCCAGATAGAAATTCTCCTTTTAGGGTTGCAAGAAAAGGCCAACAGAGTAGAAGAAATACGACCCTCCATCCAAGATCTTGTTTTGATCTTTTAGGTTTAGGAGGGAAATGGTGAAAAATCCTTTTGATCCCAACTGGAGGTCGTAGTTCCCTTTTGGTTTCCATGTCATGTTGATCCACCATACCAGGTATTTTTCTGATGGCGGAAGACCCACAAGCTTCCCAATCAGTGTGTGAAGGCTTGCATGAATTGGATGTTTTCCTAGATCTTAGACGATTTAACTAGCATGGTGGGAGTTAGGGCCTCTTTAGGCATGCACTTCCCTGATTTCCTAACCATTGGTTTCTCCCCCTTATTCAGATCTAGATTTATCGATATATCTCCTATATTTAGGCCGGTTGGTTCAGGGGATCGTGAGGTGCTGAGGCTTCCCCCACGAACCTCTTCCATTCTTCTGTTAGTCCTCCCTCTTTCTGAAAACCCCACTCAAGGCTTCCTCCTTTGAGTTCTCTGCCTACCAAAAACCTCACTGTATCTTCAAACTCGAAACCCCACCCTACTTTGTATATTTCTCGTTAGTATTTCCTACTTCAACATTTGAGAAAATTTTAATGGCGATTGTGTGTTTTGTTTATATAAGTATAGAAGGTGGGTGAAATTACATATTAAGATTAATTAAGGTTACAATAAATTTTAAATCATCAGAGATTAAAGTTATAATAAAGTGTATATTGTGTCAATTTTCATTAGCTTATTTGGTTAAAATGTGCGTCTTGCTAGCAGGGCGAACCACGATCAATTCACCTTACGAGTGAGCTAGTTGGGAGGAGACACCCAAAAATCTAGCCATGTCAAGGGTTGGTGTGATCTAGGATGGGTGCAATCCCTGAGTGACTTTGACATATTAGATGCCGGGTTGATGTTTTTTAGCCAATGCACTGATCCCAAGTGATGGGAATTCGAACAAAAAACAAGTGTAAGCTATGCATTTTCTATTTTAGAGGACCGAAATTATATATATATATATTTATACTGATAATTTGTGAGATTATGGAATATGTGTGATGATATTTTTTACTATCCTTAATAACATAACTTGTCCAATACTATATTATATTATTACAACTATATATGTTTTTCTCATTATAATGAGATATGTTTATTATATGTGATGAAACCATTACCAATGAGTGTTTTCTTTGGGACAACACCTTCTATGTTTCACGACATAAACCAGAAAATATGAATGTTAATGTACCATAGAACCATTAAGGAGCATCAAAATCGAAACATAAACATAAATATTATGTTTTATATGCTTTTCATTCCCACTGAAAGAATTTATTCTTTATGTTCTTTGCCTTCCCATTGAAAGACTTTGTTCACACCTATCAAAACATGTAATGGAGAAGCTATGAAGGAGAAGTTCGCAATGAACTTCCTCTAGTATTGGGTTGATCCCAAGAAGCTTCTTACCTCAGTTACATTATTTTCCTTCGGACAATCCAAAATGACCTCTACTTTAGAGGGATCAATTCTAATATCACCACCCCCTACAATGTAACCCAAATACACTAAATATGTCTTCCCAAACTCACATTTGGACATATTCAAGTACAATTTATCCCTTACAAGTACATCTAAAACTTGTTTTACATGATTTGCATGTTCTTCCCAAGTGCAACTAAAAATAAAATTATCATCTAAGTAGACTATGAAAAAATCATAAATAAAGGGCCTAAGAACATCATTCATAATCCTCATAAATGTTGCAGGTGCATTATAAAGTCCAAAGGGAATTACCATCCATTCATTCAATCCCTTCTTAGTTTTGAAAGTAGTGTTCCATATGTTGTTATCATGTATTTGAATTTGATTATAGCCACTTCGCAAGTCTAACTAAGTGAAAAAGTTGCATTTTTTAGCTGATAAAAAATATCATCAATTTGGGGAATAGGATACATTTTCTTGATTGTGATTCTGTTTATTTCCCTATAATCCAAAGAGAGAAAATTTCCTGAATTTCCCCTCTTTCAAGCAATTCTTGAACCCGCTTCTTTATCTCTGCATTTTCAATTGTTGAAGACATGTACATCCCAATAATAAGAAGAGGTGCATGTTGTTGTAAGTGAATCTCATGTTGGATTTCTCTTTTAGGAGGTAATCCTTTTGGTTCTTGAAATAAAATATCATAATTAGATAAAACATTAGTCTAGTCATTTTTAAGTTTTGGATCACATCCCTTAAAATATTCATTTTGACCAACATCCTTTGCTTTAACTATCATAAGAACAAAATTATTACTAGCATTCAATAGCCCCTTCATCTAACTTGTATAAACCAAAGAAATATTAGTTTTCATGTGGTGTGCATGAACAATGCATTCAACACCATATATAGTGAGATGATATATGTTATCTTCCCTATAAAAGATTACCTTCCTATAGTAAATATAAGGACTACCCAACACAATACCCCAGATATAGAATGAGACCACATCCAGCTCAACTTCATCAACAAATCCAGAAGTAATAGAAAATATAATTCTACACTATTTTGTAACTTGTAATTGTGCATTAATGCATACCCATCCAAGTGGATATGGATTAGGGTGTAACTTAGTTTCCAAATGATTTTTTTTAACTATCTCTTCTGAAATAAGGTTGGCTTGTGATACGCTATAAAAAAGAGTATCAATCTTAGTATGTTTAGAAATTACCCAAATATGAAATAAGTCACTTCTCTTTCTTTCATCTACAACAAGTTCATGCTTTGAAATATAAGTATAAGGATTTTTATTTTTAAATGCTTGTAGAAACAATGTTAGTTTCATCCCTAGAGTTAGATACAAAATCACGTTGGATGGATGCAATAATGATCTTCTTGTCTTCCTTATTCTGAAACTTCCCAGGCTTGATTTCAAGGTGAAGTTTCCAACATTTGGATGCATCATGACCCTTTTTTTTGGCAATGAGTGCACATAGGTTTTTCTCCTATTTTCTTCACTGTAGTTGTATGCTTACTTTTCCCTTTACCTTTGAATTCATTTCCATCTAGTTTAAAAGGTTTCTTAAAAACGTTTTCTTTTGCATTATTCCCTTTGGACTCGATATGAGTCACTTGAACGCATACCTCATCAAGGTTAGTTAGATTAAACATAAGTATCACATGATGAAAATAACTATTTAATCCTCCTATATACGTGAGAAGAGTTTCTTGAGGGTATAGAGGTATACCAAGTACAAAAGATATTTTTCTAAATTCTTTTGTGTACTCTTGCAAACTTTGTACTTTACCTTTCCTCAAATTCTATCATTCCATTATGGCTTGCTTCATATATCCCAACAGATAGAGCTGCTTATTTAATGATGAATTAAACTTATACCAAGAGGAAATAATTTTACCTATTGTGGAAATATCCTATTGTGTTACTCTCTCCCACCATATGAGAGCGGTCACTGCGAGACAGGGAGAAGCCAACTGAATTTTGATGCTACCTTCAGTAATTTTTTGAATCCTACAATAAACTTTTATTTGAGAGATCCAATTATCCAATTTTCAACATCAAGTCCTCCATTTCAAATAGGTAATTCAAACTTAATATCAAGCTTCAATTGAGGCATATTAAAATCAACTTTTTTCTTTGGAGATGGATAATGAAAAGGACCATCAATAAATCACGGTGAAGATGGTGGGGTTTAAGAGGGTCCTTACCATGTCCTTCTCCTTTACCTTCAATATTAAATGGGCCAGCTTGTTAGCCCTTCTTTCAATCTTGATAAATATCTTCCACCATTGGTTGCATCCTCATAAAATCCTTAATAAATTCTCCTTCAGATGGAATTGAAGAAGCCCCATCTTTTCCTTTTGGTGTAGCGATTTTACATCTTCTTGAACCAATTTCTGGATCAAATTCCTCAAGGTCTCCTTCACCTTGCTGAAGTCTTCATCTTGTTAACATTCACAATTCACAATGCAATGGTTAATAAGCTTTGATACCAAACTTGATTTTAAATTTACGGGATTTTTTTCACCATATTGATTCCTTGTGAATTTTGAATGATTAACTTCTTAAAATGACTTTAAAGAAACAATTTAAAATTCTTAATTGAAACACATAACCACATAAAACAAGTATGCAAACCATAAAATTTCAGATAGCATATGATAATGGAGTTCACCCCTCCTAGGCTACATCTACAGGACACTTGCAATGAGAATCCTGATCTTATTAAGTATTCAAAATATTATATACATGATTTCTAGAAATACTTATGAGTTATAATAGTCAAACACAAAAACATACTGCACCAGTGTGTTCCTCTCGAAATTCTAAGAAAATTGAGTATAAAATCAACTATCTTTGATAGATACCTCCTTTGGAACACATATCGAGGCTACTCCTTCCTGCACTGTATAGAATCGTACCTTCCTATACCATCAACATGCCGCAGGATATATGCAAGCACTTGTGCACCAAACTCCTATGTCTTTCGTGGCTAT
This sequence comes from Pseudotsuga menziesii, assembly GCA_001517045.1. NCBI lineage: Eukaryota > Viridiplantae > Streptophyta > Pinopsida > Pinales > Pinaceae > Pseudotsuga > Pseudotsuga menziesii. The sequence goes on along the minus strand of LPNX010700573.1, from coordinate 153,243 downwards.
GAAAAGAGGATTTTTTATAGTGGTTGGTGTTGAGATTACAACATCAGGAGTCATTCTTCAGTCTTGTGAGTAATATCAAGACAATAGACTTGTGTAGCCCTACAAATATCCCCATATGATTGAGGTGGTGATGTTGTAAAGTCTTGTGAGTAATATCAAGACTTTAGACTTGTGTAGTCCTACAAATATCCTCATATGATTGAGGTGGAAATTTTACTTGTGTAGTCCTGCGAATATCCTCATATAATTGAGGTGGATAGTAGACTTGTGTAGTACTACGAATATCCTCATATGATTGAGGTGGTGATGCAGTAGACTTGTGTAGTCCTACAAGTATCCTTATATGATTGAGGTGGTGATGCAGTAGACTTGTGTAGTCCTACAAATATCCTCATATGATTGAGGTGGTGACACAGTAGACTTATGTAGTCCTACAAATATCTTCATATGATTGAGGTGGTGACGTAGTAAAGCTTGTGAGAAATATCAAGATAGTATACTTGTGAGTAATATCAATTTCTATAGATATCCTCATGTTGTGAGGTGGTGTACTTTACTATGTAAAGTAGATATACTGTGTGATGTATGGCTAGTCATCGTTAATAGGTGCTACAAGTCTCCTTTAGGGATTAGCTACCCCTAGAGTGATTTACTGGAGCATGTGACTATATGACTCGGGGAAATACATATGATCATAGGTTTGGAAACGATCTTATGAGTATGATTTGATAAAGATGATTATTTAATGAAAACACATATGGACCATGTAGAGATATTTAATATAAGCACATAGAAAGAGAGAGAAATCCAATTGCATATGTTTCCCCCAAGTAAACTGGAATTGATTAGATATCAGTTGAGTATTAGTTATGGTAAACAAGTTCAGTTAATTAAGGAATAAAATCGTTAATTTATGCAAGTGATTGTTGGAAATAAACACTGATGGAGAAGCACTAGTTTTGTTCGGTACATTCAGTTACTATTCAGTTACATTCAATTCTGTTCAGTTACATTCAGTTACTATTCAATTACATTCAGTTATGTTTAGTTACATTCAGTTTTGTTCAGTTACATTCAGTTTTGTTCAGTTACATTTAGTTCATTTCAGTTACATTTAGTTCTGTCCAGTTACATTCAGCTCTATTTAGCTACATTCAGTTTAGTTCAGTTACATTTTTTCAGCTCAGTTAACAACTCAGTTATAGTTAGTTAATTAATGGAAGGCACATATCTTCTTGTGGGAGATAATTATGGAGTGCTAGTTTGACACCAGATTAGTGTGGGGTGCATGATTAAAGATGGATATTTTTTCTAAGTGTTAACAAGTTGCTAGTACATGCAACCATTCTATTTTTGTTGTAAAACCTAATTTGCTTGTTATTAAAGTGCTATGCACTTGGAAAGTTAGATACGGTGTTCCATTCGATCTCCTCTCTCTGGAGCTCTTGGTGAAAGTAATATGCTATTGTATTGTAATCATTCTCTGCTACTTATCAATTATAATCTAAGATCGTTTGCTGGGTTTTTTATCCTTTGAATCAGTAGATGGTTTTCCCATGGTATATCTTGTGTTCTATGGTTTGATTTATGTCTTTGGATTATTGATGAGATTTATATGCATTGTTATTATGGATTAAAGTTTTAAAGTTCAAGTTTATTCATTTTTTGCTCGATCACTAACATGGTATCAGAGCAAGGGAATGCAAGAGCTTAGTTTGTGCAAGAAACTAAATCCTATGTGATCTTGAGAAGTATTGAGCAAAGAGCTTGGAGCCATGGCATCGATCTCCATCCAACCGAAAGACCAATTTGAAGATACTTCCAAATTGAGGGATAGAGTGTGAATCATTCTTGAGGAGAATGATCTAGATGTTTACTTGACCTCAGTAAGTGAGGACTCCTTATGCAGGGCGAATTAAAGAGCAAGTCAATATGCACAATTTTCTTCATTTTCCAGGAGACAAATTTCAAGGAGACGTTTTGATCAATTTGTGAGGAATCAGACAAAACTGTTAAAGACCCACTTCTGAAACTGTCCAATTTAGATTACTAGAAATAATATTTCACAAATACGCAACTTTTTGAGAGATACAATCAGGTATTTGAAAATGAAATTCTCATAATTAGTGTTATGGCCGTTTTCCCAAAGTGGGCTAATTGATGGAACAACCCTAAGAGTTGTAAGTTGGATATTATAATTATTCAATGGATCTTGTGTATAATGAGAGCCTCATAGACTTGATATCTCATCCAAAGAAGAGGATGATCGTTGGAATAAGTTTTTTTTGAAAGAAGAACATTCGCTTCGGGTTGCATGGGATCCAGTTTCTCCATGCAGAGATTTGCTACCTCCTACATGCACTCAAATTTGCAAAGATATCAATACCAATTGACTACAATAATCTCCACAAGGAAGAAGAAATGAAGAGGGAGCATGCAAAACAATAAAAAGATAAGTACCCGATTTTTTTATTATATACGATTTAGATCTATATGATTTTGAATGTTTTCATTACAGTCATATAGAGGATGCTTGATTATTCATAAGATATGAATATAGAGCATGCATGATTATTTTATAAAATATGAATGCAGAGGATGCATGATTGTTCATAAGATATGAATATAGAGCATGCATGATTATTTTATAAAATATGAATAAAGAGCATGCATAATTATTTTATAAAATATGAATATAGAGGATGCATGATTGTTTCATAAAGATATGAATATAGAGTTTCATGCTTGTTTCATAAATATAGAGCTGCATGATTGATTCATGATATATGAATGTTGGACATGATTGATGAATGTTGGGCTGCATGATTATTTAATTATCATATGCTTTTATAAAATCATATTTTGTTTTATTACAGTCTATATTCATGTACTTGGAATTGTGTTTAGCTTATTCATTGTTTTTCTTATATTTATTGGAATGTTATCAATCTCATGAGTCCAAATTTTATGACATGGTATAAAGAATGATATAAGACTTATGTAGGACTGATATAAGGATGAAAAAATAATTCAAAAGACATGATATTTATGGCAGCATGATTGTTTCACAAACTATGAACATAAGACTACATGATTGACTAGACATAGGGCTTCATGCCTACCTCATGAGATATGAACATGGGGCTGTATATTTCTTTAATAAAATGAATTTTTTGAAAGATATAGGGCTGCATATCAGTACGTAATATTATAATGGGTTACGATAAATTGGTTGGTCAATACCTGTACATAACTAGGTAAATCTTTATCAGCATATTCAAAGTATTTCATGAGTATGAAATAATTCTAACCATGAGAATAATTTGTATTGTAGGGAAAATTAATATTCCCTTACCTACAAGTAAATAAGGACATGAATGTGGAGTCATTTTGATTGCTAAGCCTGGAAGACAACAGTTTGAGAGGTTCCTATGTCTCTTGGGAAGCAGACACAATAGATGGCTTAATTATATTATGATAGATGTGAAGACTCGTGAAGATATTCTATATTACTTATATTCATGTGACAAATAAAGAGCTTCATATATATATATATATATATATATATATATATACGAATAAGTCTCTGTGATGGAGAACCCATATTATGATTCTCACATTTGCATGGTGAGAGGGAGTTGCTAGTCTCACTAGCTCCTGAAGAACCAGTGTAACTAGTTGATGTACCTCCTGGAAAAAGGAGATATGCATGATGCTCATATTCATAAGGAAGATGAGAACTATATTCAAGAATATTATTATGATTCTTATAATTAGTGGTGTGGAAATCACCAAACAAATATTTTCCCCAGTTAAGGAAAAATGTGCAATAAAATATCCTGAAGAGTTTTAGGATGATGGACTACAAATCCATGGTCACACATATGAAGGTAAATATGAAACTTTATAATTCATATTTTATGTTTGGAGGATCTCAAGTCAGTTGAGATGTATTTGGTTAGTCATAGGTCCCAGGATCTGTTATGTGCTTTGCAGTTTGTACATAGACATGTACAAAGCATGTGTTGCGGTACCTACTTGGTATAAGTTTATGTGGACTCATATATGTCTTGATCAATAAGAGAGAGTTTTAAATACATATAAAATCTAGCTAATATAGTGATAGAGGAATATCACATGTGTTGCTCTAGATAGAGCATGTTGAAAAGTAGTAAATATTTTGAGGGTTCTACTCAGTTATATTTGAGACATGGTACATATCCATAGATGAGCAACATTGCCAACATTCTTATTAAGCTTTTGTTCGGGACAAGCTTGGTATAGTACATAAGGACTTCTCTAGTTGAAGAGGGAGTATTGATGTGTCTTCATACGTGACAACATATAACTTCCCCACTAGTCAGTCATCGTACATGACTTAGATAGCTAAGGGTTGTGATAGCTTGTGGAGAGAATCCACATGAGAAGAGACATGGTCAAAAGTATCAGAGACTATTTATAGTATGGACTGTTAGAGAATAGTTAAAACCTCTTATAGAGGTAGTTGGGATGCAACAAATATAAATAGAATGATCACTAAGAAAGTGATCATGATTGGAAGAACATCACAGAGAATGGAAAGCTCACAAAGAACTTCTCCAGATAACAGAAGATTCAAGAAGTCAACAAATTTTGAAGAGTGAAAGAAAAGATAAGTCTTTCTTTCTGCATGTTATTACACATTTGTTGTATGTGATGGATTTAAAAAATCCATGGTTTCTAGTTTAGAGAAACTTTATTCTGGATTGGATCTAGATGATGCTACTTTGTGTAAGTAGCTGGTTGGTCTTTGAGAAAACCTGTTGTATTTTATACTTACTACTAATCATATGTTTGAGTACCTTTGAGGTACATTAGAATATGATATTTATTGTATTTGATACATGCCAGACCTATTATTTGATTGTGCTATCCAACTATTATTTTAGCCTGATATAAGCGATGTAATTTGACGCTAGTACTACAAAAGCTAAGTGTATTGCGGCTAGTACTACAGAAGAAAGATGTATGTCTGAGAGTACTACAAAAGCAAAATGTGTTTTGTGGATAGTACTACATACTGAGGAGTAGTGTAGTTTGCAAGGTTACCTACTAGGGTGAAACACTTGAGCCTACAATCATTAGGTGTTAATGGTCAAGATTTCTCGAAAACCCTATATGTGTTTTATGATAAAACACATTTGAGATGAAGTTCTACTTCATTGAATTCATGGTCATGAGTTTGATTACATAGGTACTGATGAGAATATTGCAAATTTGTGACAAGCCTCTATTTGTGACGAAGTTTAAACACTTCTGAGATAAAGCTTGATGTGGTAGAGAATGTCTCCATCGCTGAGAGGGAGTGTTGAGATTACAACATCAAGAGTCATTCTTCAGTCTTGTGAGTAATATCAAGACAATAGACTTGTGTAGTCCTAAAAATATCCTCATATGATTGAGGTGGTGATGTTGTAAAGTGTTGTGAGTAATATCAAGACAACAAACTTGTGTAGTCCTACGAATATCTTCATATGATTGAGGTGGACAGTAGACTTGTGTATTACTCCAAGTATCCTCATATGATTGAGGTGGACAATAGACTTGTGTAGTCCTACAAGTATCCTCATATGATTGAGGTGGTGATGCAGTAGACTTGTGTAGTCCTACAGATATCCTCATATGATTGAGGTGGTGATGCAGTAGACTTGTGTAGTCCTACAAAAATATTCATATGATTGAGGTGGTGACGCAGTAAAGCTTGTGAGTAATATCAAGATAGTAAACTTGTGAGTAATATCAAGTTCTAAAAATATCCTCATGTTGTGAGGTGGTGTACTTTACTATGTAAAGTAGATATACTATGTGATGTATGGCTAGTCATGGTTAACAAGTGCTACAAGTATCCTTTAGAGATTAGCTATCCCTAGAGTCATTTACTTTAGCATGTGACTATATGACCCGTGGAAATACATATGATCATAGGTTTGGAAATGATCTTATGAGTATGATTTGATAAAGATGATTATTTAATGAAAACACATATGGGCCATGCAGAGATATTTAATATAAGCATAGAGAAAGAGAGAGGAATCCAATTGCATATGTTGCCCCCAAGTAAACTGGAATTGATTAGATATCAGTTGAGTATTAGTTATGGTAAACAAGTTCAGTTAATTAAGGATTCAAATCCTTAATTTATGCAAGTGATTGTTGGAAATAAACACTAATGGAGAAGCACTAGTTTTGTTTGGTTACATTCAGTTACTGTTTAGTTCTGTTCAGTTACATTCAATTACTGTCAAGTTACATTCAGTTACATTCAGTTCTATTCAGTTACATTCAGTTCTATTCAGTTACATTCAGTTACATTGAGTTCTGTTGAGTTACATTTAGTTTAGTTCAGTTACATTCAGTTCAGTTCAGTTACATTCAGTTCTGTTTAGTTACATTCAGTTCAGTTCAGTTACATTTAGTTCAGCTTAGTTAACAACTAAGTTAGAGTTAGTTAATTAATGGAAGGTGCATATCTTCTTGTGGGAGATAATTATGGAGTGCCAGCTTGACACCAGATCAGTGTGGGGCGCATGATTAAAGATGGATCTTTGTTCTAAGTGTTAACAGGTTTCTAGTACATGCAACCATTCTATTGTTTCTATAAAACCTAATTTAACTTGTTATTAAAGTGTTATGCACTTGGAAAGTTAGATACAGTGTTCCATTTGATCTCCTCTCTTTGTTACTCTCAGTGAAAGAAATATGCTATTGTGTTGTAATCATTCTCTGCTACTTATCAATCATACTCTAAGATAGTTTGTTGGGTTTTTTATCCTCTGAATCAGTAGAGGGTTTTCCTAGGGTGTATCTTGTGTTCTATGGTTTAATTTATGACTTTGGATTATTGATGAGATTTATATGCACTGTTATTATGGATTAAAGTTTTAAAGTTCAAGTTTCTTCATATTTTTCTCAATCACTAATAGTTGGGAGCCCGAAATAATCCCCACACGCCTTTTTTTTTGATATTAGATCCAAATAATTTTTTTAAGTTTATTGTCCCAATTCTTAACAAAGGATTGGGTCGTGGCCCATTGGTCTAACACTATAGTGGAAGGGAGGAGGTCCCAGGGTCAAACTCGTGGGCCTCATCATATATGATATGTTACAAGCTTTAAACATTACACATGATATATTATAAAGATAACCGGTCGAGGTCTAATCCCTTGACCCTGCCCCTTTCTCTAAATATTAAACAATAAAATTTAAATAGAAGCAAAAACATATATGGATGAGAACCAATCATATAAATGTTGTCTAGCTAGATGGTGTGGAGATGTTGGCAGAGGTAGAGGTCAGGGGTTCGATCCTCCCTAATTCTATAATTTTTGGTAGATGGGCCCTTCCAATGGCCAACTAAGATGCCATGTGGTAGCCTTTGGTTGGGCCATGTGTCTAATTATGAGTGGTCCAATTGTCCTCTTCCATGTGATCATCTTTGCCATGTGGTTCCCCCTGACACTGCAATGTGGCATCGACATGCTGAATTTGCATTCCACATGGAACCCTATGGGTGTGCTGTGTGGCCCCTTTTTCATTGGCACTTCTATCCCATTTTTCTGAAAGTTAAGAACTCCATAACTTTCTCATTCAGAGGTCGGTTTTCTTGAAAGGAACGTCACCATAAATATATTTCTAGTATCTACACTGCTGTAAGCTTTTGTTTTCATTTTTAAGTCTTTTATTTTGATCGATCTTGGAGATGCACCTAGATCAAATAAGCTATGAAACTTAAATATGGAGAAAGACGAGACAATACCATCACTTTTCACCAAGATATCATAGGTATGAGATCATATTGTTAGTATTGGTGTAGTAACATATGAACATGATCTTATCCAATCCACCTATGATGGTCTTCCATCATCATGGGAGACATTCTTAGCTGTGGTAAATGACTGAGAAAAGCAACCTAACTTTGAGAGGCTATGGCCTGACTTCCTCCAAGAGGAGGGTCGAATCCAAACCATGTCAAAGTTCACAAAGGAAGAAATTCTTTCCCTAATGACAAGAATGAAGAAAGGGATGAAACCATTCGATCCAAAGAAGTTCTTTCATTCTAAGAAGGAATTTAATAAATATTTTGACAAATTAAATGTTCGGTGCTACTATTGTCAGAAGAAGGGTCATTATTCTAGATACTTCCATACAAAGAAGAAGAATAAAAATAAGTTTCATGCATCTACTATAGTAGAAGAACATGAACATTTTAAAAAGAAATCATCCAAGGCAAAGAATGATGTCCGTCATAAGGAATATTTCTTGTAGTGAATAAGACCATTCACTCCAATGTGCATTGGATCCTTATTCCCCATGTAAATATTCACCACATATTTGCATGAGAGTAAAATTTTAGAGTTAAATTTGCAGTGAATAAAGAAGGACGCCAGTAATCTCTACAAGGATGCAAATATCAAGTGGGAGCCCACACAAAACAATAAAATATAAGTTTTATATTTTGAATGTTATATGCACTTATAAATAAGATCTAAAGGGGTTTTGAATGTTTTTGTCATCACAATTATTTAGAGATATATATTCCTGGGATTAGGAATGATGTTATGGTATCATGTGATTAAAGCATACAATCTATCTTTTATTGGCAAATAGTAACTCATTAAATAAATGTTATGCATAAAATTTTAATGAATATGAGGCTGCATAAACTTTAATGAGATGTGAATATAGGGTGGCATAATATTACATGAAATTAGAAAGGGGTTATGATAAAACATTGGTTAGTATATGGACATAGACATGTACCGTCATTGTAAATAGATTAAAGTATTCATGTGATTAAATATCATGAGATGTGGTTATACTTAAACTTTGGTTAAAATATTTGCATGTCTATATAATCTATTAGTCATGAATGGGTTATGAAAGGGTTTCTAATAGATTAAATAAAATTGTTTTGTAGGGAATGACCATATGTTATGGACTACAAGCGGAGTATGACAAATATTGAAAATGGAGTGATCCTGATGGATGATACTGAAAGAGAGTGAGATACTGTGAACTAGGAATCTTCTGGGATCATATCGGGAGTTATGATGTTTCTATGGGAAGTATCCATATTAGAATCCTTAATACTACTATAGAAGATGATGAATACTATTGAATATAGTTAAAAAATATTATTTAAATTCATGTGTGAAGATAGCTTTAGATAGAGAAAATCATGAATCTCCATGATGGAGGACCCAATTTATGATTCTCAAATCTTGATAGTGAGAGAGAGAAGCTAGATTCACTAACTCCTAATGAAACATTAAAAATGGTTTATGTACATCCTATTAAAGGGAGATATGCATGGGTATCATATGTAAAAGGAAGAATCTTGTTATGATTCTTGTGGTTAAAGGTGTGGTAGTCACCAGTTAAAGACTTTCCATGGTTAAGGAAAAACATGCAGTAGAGAGCCTCAAGATATTAGGCATGATGGACTATAAGTCCATGACCACACATATGAAGATGAGTCTGATTTTTATTTCATATGAGGATATCAAAGTCAATTTAGATGTACCTGGTTGGTAGCAGGACCAGCTATGTGCTTTGTAGTTAGTACAAATAACTTGTTATTGTACCTACAAGGTACAAGTGGATGTGAATTCATATATGTCTCTATCAATGGAATAAAGTTTCAACGATATATGGATTTTGACTAGTGCAGTGATCGAGGAAGATCACATATGTTTCTCTAGATAGAGCATGTTGTAAAGCAATAAAGATTCAAGAGGTTTATATTTGTTTACATCCAAGACATGGTGCATAAAAAATAAGTACAAACTTTTGTACACATCCACACTTAAGCATTTTGTCGATATACCTACTAAGCCTCTATCCTAGACAAGCTTGGTGTAAGTACATAAAGAATAATCCAGTTGAAGAGGGAGTATTGATGTTTCTTCATGGGAAGTAGTAGATAAAATACCCATCGATTATCCATATAGATGTATATGAATCAGTTTAGATATATAGTTGTACATTGCTCTGTTAAAGTCTTGTGGATAATATTAAGGCTGATGATTAAGGATAATATCAAGTCAAGCAACAAATAAAACCACTAAGTTTCACATATCTATGATAAGTCATGGGAATGACTCAGAAAACCAAGGGTTGTAGTATCTATTGTGGAGAGATTCCACATGGGTATATACATGGTTAAGGTCTCAAAGGCTATCAATTACTCAAGAAGAGTTATTGTCATGACTGTTGGGGAACAATCAAACTTCTTGTAGAGGTCATATAGCAACATAGTTGGCTAGAAGGGTGTTTTGGTATAAAATGAAGAACAAAAAATCACTGTGAAAGTTATTAGGCCTTGAAGAACATCATAAGGAATAGAAATCTCATAGAGATATTCTCTAAATAGTAGAAGATTCTAGAATCAAATGTTTGAATATTGAAAATATGAGATTTCTTTTCGAGAATAACATTACACATTTAATGTGTTGTAAATTTCTTCTATATGATGGATTTTTAAATCCATAGTTTCTAGTTTACGTAAACTACATTTTGGATCGAATCCAGATGATGCTATCATGGATAATTAGTTGGTTGGTCTCTTAAGGTACTTAGAAAACCTATTGTATTTTATGATTTTTACTAAAGCATGAGGTACATTAGAATAGGTTCTATATTGTAATTGATACATGAAAGACCTATTATATAGATCTGGATTAGCTATGTATATATTCCAAAGAGTACTACATAATTAAAGTGTATTGCAGATAGTACTACCTGTTGAGGAGTAGAGTATCTTGGGATGATACCTACTTAGGAGAAAGACTTGAGCCTAGCTTTCTGAGAACCTGATGTTTCATGGTTAACTTGAAACAAATTAAGATGAAGTATCAATTCATTGGATTCATGGTCATGTAAGGTAAGGATTCATTATATTAATATTGAAGAATGGATTGCAAGAATAAGGATTTGTTTACAAAGCCTCTATAAATGAAGTATGGGTAAATCTGAGACAAGTTAAGTATGGAAAAAAATGCCTAGTTTGGAAATTGGCAGACAATTCTTGGTATGGTAGGAATTCCTAGTAGGGAAGAAAATGCCTGGTAGGGAAAACAATGCATGGTAAGGAAGAGAATATGTCCCTTGCTAAGATGGATTGTTGAATGTACAACATCATGATCATTCTCCAGACTTGTGGATAATATCAAGTCATACTTATGGTTAATTTAAAATCCTAAGTATGCTCATATGATTGAGGTGGTGATGTTGTATAGTATAGTATTGTGGATAAAATCAAGATTGAAGGTTTGTGGTTAATATTAAGTAGGAATTGTGGTTAATATCAAGTCAGTGATCCTCATGGTCCATCCAGAGAATGGATACTCACAGAGGTGGGCCTCCAATTATAGAGGTGAAGTGATTTTCATGTTGAAGCAAAAACTATTATGTGATGTATTACTAATTATAGTCATTCGATATGGATAAATCTATTAAGTATCCTCTAGAGACTGCTCATCTATAGAGTTAACTACTTTATAATATGAGTAATATAATATGATCATAGCATGTGACAGTCCTTCTGAGTATAATATGATATGATAGATGATTATGTTAAATGTACATCACCAAGAGTCATTATTTAAACTTGTGTGGTATCAAGTTAGAAACTTGTGTTGTATCAAGTCCTATAAATGTCCTCATGTGTTGAGGTGGGATACCTGTACTATGATCTTGTGTTGTATAAATATTGGAATCTTGTGTTATACCAATATTACAGTCTTGTGTTGTATCAAGACTAGTCTTGTGTTGTATCAAAACTAGTCTTGTGTTGTATCGAGACTATGGACTTGTGTTGTTTCAAGTATGGAATTATGTTGTATCAAGTCAAATTATTTTAATAGACATTAGCCTATGACATGGATATCCTTAACTGGATATGGTCTTGTGTCATATAAATATTAGAGACTTGTGTTGTATCAAGTCATGATGATATACTATGTGATGCATTGCTAGTCATGGTCACTAGGTGCTATAAGTATCCTTTAGGGATTAGTTACCCCTAGAGTGAATTAATTTAGCATATGACTATATGACCTGACATAATACACATGATCATTAGTATGGAACAATTCTTCTGAGTATGATATGATAAGATGATGAATTAATTAATACACATATGGAGAATGTAGTATTTAATTAATGATAATGAGATAATGCATAGAGAAAGAGAATGGATTCAAATTGCACATAAATTCCTTCGGTGAACTCAAATTACGAAGGCCTCATTTAAGCATAAGTTGTAAATAAAGAATGTGTCAGTTAAAGAAAGAAAATTTACTTGATTCATGCAAAGTGTTTGTGCATGGGTGAAACTGATTGTGAAGTACCAGAGACTTTCAGTTAGTCTCCTAACATTAAGTTGAATATTGAGTTCAGTTCAGTCAATTCACAATCAGTTCACATTCAGTTCTAGAAGTTCACATTTAGTTTAGTTCAGTTAAATTCAGTTAAATTTATTTCAATTCAATTTAGTTTAGCTCAATTTAGATTATTTCAGTTCAGTTCAGTTCACTTAACATTTAGTTTAGATAGCTCACATTAAGTTCATGTTAGTTAACCACCAATTAAAGCTAAATAAAGAAGGAGGGAACATATCTTGTGCATCTAAGAGAATCTGAAGTGTGAGTTCAGAATTGGAGTTTAGAAGGTCACTAATTTCTGCATGATAGGAGTTCTAGTGCATGATACTCTTAATGAATGTTCCATGTATGATATCAGTGTGTTTAACGAGCCTCCAATTCGCCCCCTTCTGCATTATAGGTTGTTTTGTCTTGTTATTAATATGTGAGGCATATGGAAATTTCAACACAATTTGCATTCAATTTTGTTTGCAGGGTTTATTTGGATCTCTCTTCTTTATTATTATGTCATGTCCCCATCCCAATGAGACTACTAGTTGACAATGTTTCACCCATCTACTAGTTCCCTAGGTTGGGAAGGAGGCATTAAATATTGCAATAAGGGAGCTATGGGACCCAAGAGAACCTTAGTTTTTCATTTACACATTAAATTGGGCCATACAAATAATAAGTATTTAGAAAATAAAGTGGCATTGCTTCATAAGGACATTTGGAGGTTCATGGAGACCTTGGGTGGCTAGATTCTTCCTTACACATGTCATGAATTAACCCCAAATTTGAAATTATGAGTAATGGATCATTCTTGGAAGATGAAGAGTTGTTAAGTAAAATATCATGAGCCTAATGATTCAAATGGGTGAAGAGGAGTAACTCACCATAGAATAGGAAGAGGCTAGGAAGAAACTAGGTGCCACTTGAAGAGATATTCCCTACATTTTATGACAACAATGACGGAAGATTCTGTGACAAGTCAGACCTGATTGCAGACATGATTGCATACCTATGAAAATATGACTTGTAATTTCTAAAAATACCCTCCAAGAGGATGCACTTGGGGTTTGTTGGAAGCAATTTGGATTTGGAGGAAGATGAAGGGTTGAGGAGAAGGATAAGTGTCGTGGAGGCATGGGGGCNAAAAGAGTTTGGGTCAATATCTCTTGAAATTAAGGGTATTCTTTAATATCCCATGATCGCACGTGCTATGTGAGAGGTTCACTAAGTGAAGTCCCCGTGCGTGGAGGTTACTAAACATCAAGGATGAGTTGGAGGAATCCTATGGGAGTGAATTCAAAATTGGAGGACCTTAGGAGGGTTATAAAAATATTTCATGAGGAATGAGAATGGATTTTGATAATTTGATAATTTTCCTTTGGCATTTTGGAAATCACTAGCTTGTCCATTGCACGATGAGTGTTCACTTACCCTGCTAGTGAGACAATTTTGAGAGTGAGATTCTCATACAAGTTGGATGTGGGAGAGGAAACCTTGAAATATAATTTGGAGCTTAATGGAGTGTTTTTACTACATATAGGAGGATTCTACTATCTGTGACCCATCTCTCCTCCCATTCTCTCAATCCCCACATCAATATTTCCATATTTCTCTATGATGGCGCACTTGTGTGAATGGTTGTTGCGCCCCATTGAACCTAGTTGATTCCAAATAATGGGTGAATGATAAATGGATATTTAATGTGTCTCCCATACTCTATGTAAGTTGAAATCAGCATAAATACATATGCAAATTTCCACATTTCCAAGCTTTGTTGTGACTAGTTTCCATGTGTTGATTTCCCATTTCAATGGAGTTGTATATTTGATGTATGTTGTGACTTGGATCTGATTTTATATGATATTAGTGAGATATTAATATTATTTTAATGGTATATATTAATTATTATCTATTTTTAACTACTATGTATACAATTTGTGAGTCAAATTTGAGATTTTACATGTCATTTCCCTTAAGCAAATATCATAGAATTTATGCATTCAAATATGAAACTTTAAAACTATGTTGAAGAAATATTAACCATATGAAATGAAAGTAAACTAAGTCTAATAACATTCCCTATACTCTGTTTTAAAATTTTGTAGGGTCACATAGGAGTTGGAGAACTATTTCTGCTCACACCCTCGGGGGAATTGCGCCATAAATTACTAGTAATTTTACCATTTTTTCCATTGTTATAAAATTGAGTTGCATATGTATATCACCTATAATAAATTTATAAGAGATTCCATTGAGTGTTCCTAATACTCCCCATATCAGTCCCTACCAAATTTGAGACCCTCTTGTTCCATTCGAATCCCCTAGAGTCAAGACTAGTGAAGACAATTTTCCCCAAATTTTGCCTTTGTTGGGAATTTTTGAATTGAGTAATTACATGTTGTGGTGACATATATTATCAGGAAATATGATGATGTGTTGTAAATAATTATCTGCAAATCTATCTATCATACTCAAATAAATGTTGATTTTTCACCCTTTGTGTTTGGATGGTTTTCCCAAAGTACATCTTGTCTCTTATGGTGATTGTTTTATGTGGCTGATTTATTCTTGAAGATTCATATATTGCTGATATAAAGAGTAATATGTGGCTGAATTAAAAAACCATATCTGGCTGATATAAATTTGATTATGTTGCTGATATAAAGTTTCTTATGTGGCTGATTTAAAGTTTATGAAAGTGTCGAAATTGTTTCATAAAATTTTAAATTTCAAGCAACCCAAATTTTTCTCAAACATTAACATGGTATCAGAGAATAGGGAATGAAATAAATTAGTTGTGTGCAACAATATAAGCCTATATATATCTTGAATACTTGAGAAAAAAATTGCATCCATGACATCAATCTCCATTCGACCGGAATACCGCATTGAAGGTACTTCCAACTTCAACACATGGAAGGAAAAAGTGTTGAATTTTCTCTAGGATCATGATCTTGATTCATTCGTGAATTCCTTGGTAAAGGATCCTACCACTGATACAACAAGAATAAATTACAATGTGAATCAAGCAAGTGAAAAGAGGATTATATATGACTCAGTGAAAGACAATCTCATGCCGGTGATCACACCATTAAAGACGCCAAAAGAGTGTTTTGAAACACTTACAAACTTGTATGAGAAGAAGGATCATAGCAAAAAGAGGGATTTTAAGAACAAGTTGAAAAACCTAAATATGGATAAGGACGAGACTATAGAATCATTATTCATAAATAATTCACAAGTGAAATATCAACTTGTAAGCATCGATGTGGTGACAGATGAGGATCAACTTTTTCAAACCGTAATCGATGGAATCCCTTCCTCATGGGAGAATTTCTTAGTAGTGGTAAATGAAATAGAAGAGAAACCCAAGTTCAAAATACTATGGCATTATTTCATCCAAGAAAAAGGGTGCATCCAAAGTAAGGGTGTGTGCACTAAAGAGGAGAATATTTCCCTCCTGACAAGAATGAAGAAAGGGAGGAAATCATTCTATCCCAATAAATTATTTCATGAAAAGAAGAATTACAAGAAGGACTTTGATAAATGAAAGACTGAATGCTTCTATTGTGGAAATAAGGACCAAGTGAAAGAGTGTTATGCAATAAAGAAGAAAGAAGAAAGGCTTCATGCATCCACCACCGTAAAATGAGGTGAACCTTCTAAAAATAAATCATCCGAGGAAGAGGATGATCGAAAGAAGTATTTCCTTTAGTGGAGAAGAGAATTTTCTCTTGGTTGTATGTGATCCTTATTCCCATGCAGAGACTCACTCTCTAATACATGCAGTAAGTTTTTGCAGTGTTTAAAGTTGCAGTGAATAAAGAAGGACTCCAAATATCTTCGTAAGGGTGCAGAGATCAAGAGGGAGCCCACACAAAAATAAATATGAGTATGTCATATTTTGATTGTTATATGTTGTTATAAATCAGATATAATTTTTTTTTAAAGATGTTTCATTATTATAGAGATCTATATTCCTGGACTTGGAATTGTGTTGAGAATGAACATTGTTTTCTATCTTTATTGGCATGTTATTGATCTCATGAGTCCATATTATGTGATATGGTATAGGATTGATATAATAATTATGTTGGACTCATATATAATTATATATGATTTATATAAGGCTGAAAAATTTCTTCATAAGAGACGAGATATGGGGATGCATGATTTCTTCATGAGTTGTGAGAATATGACTACATGATTGGCCATAATATATCAGATAGAGGGATACATGCTTGCCTCACGATATATGAATATGGGGATGCATATTTATTTCATAAATATGATTTTTGGACTGATATAGGGCTGCAAATAATCACATGACATGTGAATAGGGTTATGTCAAAACACTGATTTAATCTATGCACATAACTATGTGAATCATGGCTAGTATGTTGAAAATTGTCATGTGATTACATTTCTCAATTATGAAAAGTTATTAATCATGAGAATAATTTCTCTTCTAGGGAAAATTTATATGCCTTGACCTACAAGTAAAGAAATAAATGAATGTGGAGTCATTCTTATGCCTAAGCCTAAAAGAGAATAGTTTGGGAGGTTCCTATGCTTCATGGGAAGAAGACAACATACTACTATTCTTAGAGATGTGAAAGATATTTTTATCTTACTTAAATTCATGTGTCAAAGAAGAGCTTCATACATAGATGAGCATAAGTTTCCATGATGGAGGACCAATATTATGTTTCTTACATCCACATGGTGAGAGGGAGAAGCTAGATTTTCTAGCTCCCGATGAACCTGTAACCCACCTAGGACTAAAAACATTTTATTTTGTTCAAAAGACATTAATTAAAAAGTTATTGTAAAGTTTTATGTTGTTGACCAAGGATGGTCGAAGATGACTGCAATTGAAATATTTTATTATTTAATAATTAAAAGAAGAGATACCTATCCAAAGAGGAATGTTGAAGAGTGTTCACTGACCCACTAGGAGGAATGATCTGGTGTAGAAGGAAAAAATGACAAATGGCAGCAACATCATTCACTTTCTATCTGTTGCAGGAAGAAAATTCCCTATAATTGTGGTAAAGTTCCCAAGAAAAGAGTATCTAAGAAGATGGATCATTTAATTACAAAAGTAACCCAAAGACCTAGGCAAGCACATATATACCCATCAAATGAGTAGGAGGCTCACTACATTCTAGAGATTAGAACTTGTGCATTTGATGGAAACTTAAAAGTTAGGCACACAAGAGAAAATTCGAAGAGGGGAAAGCTAAAGTGAATTGCGAAGAATTTTGAATGCAAGTGTGACTGCTAAGTTACAGAGAGGAAAGAATAGGATTCTACACAGTATCTTCGTCCTGGTGGATCAGTGAACAAGTTAGGGGTCCTAAAGCAAGTAATCTTGGCCAATTTCAAGAGACAATTGGGAGGAATAGTCTTCTTTGGGTGTTTGTCCACTTTTAAAGTTAACAGGTTCTATAATGTTTTTTTTTACTAGGGGAATCAGCAACTAGGGCCAGGCTAGAACAGGTTCTATAATGTTACTGTTTATTTATCTTTCATTCATTTTCTATTTATTTTTAAAATATTTATATATGATGAAAGCTTCCAGAATTACTTAATGTTTTCGAAAAAAAAGTAGGAAATTTTATTTCCTATAAATTATTAGTTAATGAGTTTTACTGCATAAATAATTTTCATTGTAAAATTTATAGATTATCCTTATTACTATTTAAGCACAGTATCATATATAGTTTCACCTAGTATTAAGTATTATACATAGATAATAAACAATTAGTATTCCTCTAGTTTTTCTTTTAAACCCTTGCATATTTTAATTGAAAAAGTTAAAAACAGAGCTAATATCGTTTTAACCAGACAATGAACTTTTCTTTTTACAGTTAGGGTTTGCTCATTTTTTGAACACAGTAAATCCCTCAATCAAACAAACTCTATGCTAAAAACAACATATCTAATCTAAAAAAAACACAATGGATTCTAGCCGGGGTTCGAGACCCATAAGAGTATTAATAATTTACTGAATATAAAAATTTATATAGCCGAAAGGATTTTATTTTAGTATTTTACACAATATGAAACTCATAAAGCCAAAAGTCTTGTCATTTAAAAAAAACTATATCAGGGTTAACATTTTACAAAATAAAGAAGTGATAGATTTGAAGCCTGTAAGGCTAAGATTTTCAAATAGTTTATTAAATTACTAAAAATTACAGTAAAAACACCCTAGGTTCAAGCAATAAAGAAAATAGTGTAACTATTTCAAAAACCATAATGGAAACCCTTTAAAAGATTATACGTAATAGTTGTATAGAAATCCATTCACTTAATAACAATAAAAAAAATAGGAATTACATGGACCATTTTAACCATACAAAGTAATGAATTTATCAGTTACAGAACCGAGAGAAAATTGACACTGCAGTGGCGTTATTGCCTTATAATATTTGTTAAAGTTTAGAGTAAAACACATGAAAGAAACCAAATCTATTTCACTAAATAATAAACAAAAATATCAAAGTTTATACAAGGTAATAATAACAAACAGTATATCTTCTATACATAAAAGTTCCAAAATTATAAACGATTTAACAATATACTAAATAAATAGAAAGGCTTAAAACCAATATTGAAGAGAAGTCGCAGCACTATTTTTCTTATTAAAATTTTACAGTAAAAGTTTTAGAAAACTGAAATACAACTTCCCATAGACTCCATGATCTGAAATCAAACGGGTTTCAAAAACAGTAACTCTGAAATAACGCTATCACAACCCGAGGGCTTATAAAAATCACTTTCATCTCTGCCAAAACATAAGAGAGTATACCATCAAAACAAAAGGAGGCCTGTGCAATCTATGAATCTCCCAAAATGAAGCTAACCAGACCCAAAAAAGAAAATATGTTTCCAACTTTTCCTTTTCATTTCGCACCTTAGACCGTCAAGGAATCGTAGGGTTCCAAGGTTATTGGGTCTTACTAGAACCCCTTTGTCGCCGATGCCCTTGAACCGAACTTAATTTTCAAACCAAGATTCAATGACAATGGAAAACCTAGAAAATCCTCCTGCCAGATAAACATAGGATAAAGGTTAAACCTGGACATATAACATTTTAAAATACAATAGCATGTCTTCAAAACTGGAAACAAATAGAAAGGAAGGAATAACTTACCTCTGCAATGATTTTCTCAACAGAATAATGGTAGTGACATCTCTGAGAAGTAACCGGTGGGTGTGTCGAAGACTGGAGATATGGTGATGAAATCATTGGAGTGTTGGAGGTCGTGGAGATGAAGGGATGAGAGCCCTCGACTCTCCTCACAGTTCAACATTATAGAATGAACAAACCCTTGGGATTTTCACTTAGGGTTTAAACTCTTTATCCCAGCTAGAAAGCACCACGTGATTTCACGTGGGTGCCCATAAAAGCTTCACCTACCTCCAGATGTTAAAATGTTTTCAACACCCATATATTTTCTAGAGTTTAGAATGATTTTTCATTGGTATGATAATCCATGGTATAAGTAATGTTGAACTAGGTTAAATCTTAGTATAATATTCTCATATTTGTGGTGCAATCATCTTTGAACTCTTGTTTACCCTTAGGTCATGTTAGTGTCACCATGGTAATTTTACCTAGACAAATCCTTTTTATTGAAAGCACCTGCAACACTACAAGTTTAAACTTTGTGTTAGCTTACAATAAGATAATTAAGACCCACAATCGTTCTAACCCTAGCATCGAGAAAGGAGTTGTAAGCGGAGTGCTAAATCATTAAAAATACGACGAATCCATACAAGATAATCACCCAAACTGTAATTTATGACAAATAGGCATGACATATTAACTTTGGAAGCAATTAAACCTACATACCAGTATAGTGTTGTATGATTCATAAATAGAGTTGTCTTATTCGAATAATTAAACATTTTTTATTTTTGTTTTATGGATTTTGGAGTTGTTTCATGTGGTATTAGAGCGATTTTTCAAACACTAGGCTTGAAGTTGGCTCAACTCGCATACAAAAACAGGAAAAAAAATACTGACTATGTTTAAAAATTGTTTCTGTACAGAAATATAAATTTTTATTTTACAGGAAATGGAAGGAGTAGAGGCATTGTTGAGGATGGATCACATCATAATAATACAGATAATATATACTTGGAATTAAATAATCAACCATCTGAATTACTTCAAACTGTAAAAGACTTAAAGGCTGAATTACAGAATGTTAAGGAAGATAATGAAAGAATCCTAAGAGCACAGGAATAACTAAATCACATATTGTTGGATAAATTACATAATGAAGGAGAGGATAAAAGAAAAGAACATGAATTTGAATATGGAACTATATCATACAAGCATAAAGATAAAAAGTTTAAACTTTGCGATAATGAAAGTAATTCCTCTTCAGGAATTAATGTTAGGTCACACAGAGAGAAACATTAATATTCCAGTGAAATTAGTGATTGCAACATCAGCCCTAAAAAGAGAAAAGATAAATCTTATGAATAAATCTCAGGAAAGTTTAAGAAGATAAAACCCCCTATGTTTGATGGTAAGGTGGAAAAAGGAGAAGAATCCGATGCATGGATTTCATGTATGAAAAATGATTTTCAAATCTATAATTAATCAGATAGGCTAAAACCTAGAATTACTATTTATAACTTAACTGGAAAAGATGATATATGGTGGCAGGATATAAAAAGAGTGAAAAACATTAGAGAAAAGTACGTAACTTGGAGGACTTTTAAGAAATAGTTTAATTTTTTTTGTCTCAACAATATTATGAAGAAAGGGATAAGGAGTTTTATGATCTTAACCTAGGTTCAATGTATATGAAGGAACTAAATAGTGAATTTTTATGTTTATTACGATACATACCTTATATCATCGATGAAAATCCTAAGCTTCAAAGGTTTCTCAGTTGTTTACCTTTTAGCTTCAAGGAAAGAATTTAATATGACAATCCAAAAAACCTTGAGGAAGCAATGAGGAAAGCTAAATTCTATTATGAACAAAGAAAAAATAAAAGAGAAGGTGTACCTAACTGGAAGGGTAAATAACAAATAATTTTGAACTAAGAAGGAAAGGCTTTAAGTCCAATAGAAAGTTCAGAAATAATTCCCGAAACTATTCTAAGAATACTTATCAGGGGATGTTGAATATTGTAACTGCAAAGGATATTCTAAATGTATTTTACTGATGTAACACAAGGTAGATTTTATTATTCCCCTGGCGGGGTGTTACTATTGTAATTGGTCATCATAGAGTCATGAGGTAAAGCCTTCATTGTAAGTCGAGGAAATAGTACCCTAATGAATATAATATAATATTGTATAGAGTCTTCCTAATTGAATTCATCCTACTTAGTTAAGTGGGGCCGACTTGTTAGGTTAAATGTCAAGTGACGAAAAGAGTATAAATAGAGGATATGTGTACCTCATTTGAACACACACTCACTTGTGCACAACACATAGGAGAGATAGAGAGATATATATGCTAGAGGAGGCGGACCTGTCTGGGGTCTTGTCTTTCAATTTTTATACATCTTAGACATAGGAAATTTTGTTGGGTTTTCTTCCCCATGAGGGTTTCCCAGGATAAATATTTGTGTTCTTTTGTGTGGCTATGCTTGTCTATATTTCAATGATATTTTTCTTATGGTTATACTATTATGATGCTAAATGTTATAAGATATGATATAACCATTAAAAAATTAACATGGTATCAGATCCACCCTAAAATAAGTCTTTGTGCAGCTGAAACAATTGTACAACTACAGCTATTGAAGATTAGGGTTTCATGCTTGAAAACCCTAAGAGACTAAAACTAGTCATTTTGTTGCATTAGCTATATATCAATATTGGAGAAGGATCAGGAGACAAAACATTTACAGGATGAATATAACTACTTGATGAACACTATGTAAATGTTTCAGCCTTATATTCTCTATATTATGGGAGATATGATTCCTCCAAATCAGGGTTCCAGCGTCTCCCAGGATTCATCCCTAAACATGAAATATAGGGAGAATTGCTATATGTCGGGATACAAAGGTTGAAATAAAATTTATTAAGATGTTACATATAGGGAACAGACTTTACTATCTATGGAAAATGTTTCAGAACCTGAAGTTGAAATAGTGACATGTGGAAGTCCATACAAGTTCGATATGTTGAATAGTCCCGAAATACGTCACCTTGGGAAAACTCGCATAAGTCCCAATTGGTGAAATCAATTGTGCTCTAACCTATGGTGTTGGAAAGAATATAGAATAGGATACCTTAGTACTACGTTTCAGATAGAGAATATAATTACTTTTGGAGATACTACAGAAACAATATCAGGAATTGTTGCAGAAGAAATTGAAGAAAACTAGGGCCTCAGATAGTTTGCAGTTCTGATCACAATTTTGGGAAAATGAGTACGCTGCTTAGCTCTCCTTGAGGAGGCACATATTTCTATCCAATCAGATATGAAAGATACCTAATTTTAAAATTTAGGGTTTCTCATTCAAACCCTAGGTCCACCAGAAGAAACATTCCAGAAAAGCATTCAAGCAAGCATGAGATTGAAGCAATCTCATTGGTCAAAGAAGAAGCTGCAGATCAAGAAGGATATGACGAAAAAAAAATAGAGATATGTATTTGAATTGTCTTTCCTATAAATGATTTGTATTATGCATGATAGAATGTTTTCATTAAATGACAATATACTACTTATATGCATGTTATGGGTAAGTAGCCCATGGCGCTATACAACACTCGATTGCTTCTTATCTAGAATGAAACCTCTTTGCTGACATATTGGATTTAGTGCACAATATCAATGATGTCATGGTAGATATGGAAGGAATATAGAAAGTTTCTGTGAGATATCGATGAATGTTGTATTGGATAAACAGTTGCATGATGCATAAGAATTTTTCGTTATGCATATGTCCTATGAAATGGTCCTAACCATGCAACTAGTGCATTTGAATTGTAGGAAAGGTCATGTACAACCACCTACAAGAAAAAGGAGCATGAGACTTGTTCAAAAGAACAAGTGATGACAATTGAATATTCACTCTAATAAACATGAACCTGAAGCTCCGAGGGTCAGGGACACCATGATGGAAGAAACAGCTTCAGAGAGCGGTAGATCCACCTTGAGAGATGAAGACCATCTTCGGCATGAGATATATTCCAAGATGAATAAAAGTACTAAATGACTTACAAACCAAAGTAAGAGGCCTCAGACACTCTCTAGTTGTGTGACATAGGTGGGTGACATCATTGCTGCAAACCCTTCTAGCTATGGATGAATCCATGATCAAAGAGTAATAATTGATCATGGGGAATGATGTCTAGGATATGATTTCGAGACTTGAAGGGAATTCTGAAGTGTCTTCCATGTGGATATACAAGAACAAGTATACAAAGCAAAGTTCATGGTTTGTCTCAGAAAGAATAGACTATGGCATGGCATACTCTATTGACCCGACACACTTCTCCAGTGAAGTAGAAGTAAATATCGAGCAAAGAACCACCTGTACAGAATAAGCTTTGTATGAGCTCAGAAGGAACCCATAGAAAAGCACATCTAGGAGCTTGAACGATCACCTAGAGGATGAATATCTTAACCTTTTATACAAGGTTGAATATGGAAACCTATAGAAGGTAACAAGCTCAAATATGGGTGCAAAAGGAATTTTTCGAGAAAGTTCAAGATAAAGGAATCTTGGTATTTAGTAACCTAAGATGGATACATAGTAGCATAGGATGCTACCTTTCACTCCAATGGATAATGCAGAGAGAGGATAATGATCAGATTCAGGGAGAGTGACTATAGAATATCCCTAAGTTCGACATGATATGACAGGATGGACAGCTCCCTGCTGGATCGAGAATTTACCAAGAGTAAAGTGGGTTCCAATCTTCAAGGTTGAATGTGGAAGACTTGGATATGTTGATGACCTGAAATAATGAACTCATGGTAGATGTAATGATGGAAGAATACCCGAATAATGTTTGGGATATAGTACCCAAACATGAAAGCAAGAGTGGTATCTTCCAAGTAGATTTGCAAGATAAAACATGTTGCTAATGGAAGGAAATATTTGTGGCTAAAGGATTCTCTCAAAAATGGAATTGATTATGAAGAGGCATTTTCTCTAGAAGCAAGATAAACTTCCATCAGAACTATCATGGAAATTGCTTCCATGATGAAGTGAGAATTACACTAGATGGATGTAAAGACAAGCTTCCTTAATGGCATGATTGAGGAAGAGGTTTACATCGAACAACCACAAGGATTTGAAGTCGAAAATAGAGCCACTCATGTATGCAAGTTGAAAAAGGATCTGTATGGATTGAAGCAAGATCCTATAGCTTGGATGAAAAGATAGATTCTTGAAAAGATTGGTCTTTATCAAGAGTAAAGCTGATCCTAACCTTTAACTTAAGGTTATGGATGATGAGCTTGTAATACTATTGATGTATGTGGATGATCTATTTCTGATTGGAAATGAGAAACATATCATAGATTGCAAGAAGAGGCTAGATGAAGAATTTGAGATGAAATATCTTGGATTGATGCATTATTTCCTACGGCTGAAAGTGTGGTAGATCCCAGAAGGAGTCTTTCTGAACCAGGGAAAGTATGTTGTGGAAATCTTAAGAAGATTTGATATGTTGGATGGTGAAGTCATGGCCACACCCATGGACACCAACATGAAGCTGTTGTCTAATGAGACATCATAGTTAGTGGAAATGACTCAATAGAGACATATTATTGGGTCATTAATATATATGATAAATACAAGGCCAGATATATGTTTTGTTGTGAACACCTTGAGTAAGTATCTAGTTAAACCTAGATGTGTTCACCTGATAGCTGCAAAGAAATGTGATAAGGTACCTCAAAGGTACGAAAAACTTAAGACTTTACCATGGTAGAGATCATGACTACAGATTATATGCATATATGGATTCATATTGGGCAGAAAGTTATGCAATC
This sequence comes from Pseudotsuga menziesii, assembly GCA_001517045.1. Lineage (NCBI taxonomy): Eukaryota > Viridiplantae > Streptophyta > Pinopsida > Pinales > Pinaceae > Pseudotsuga > Pseudotsuga menziesii. Next base: position 127,836 of record LPNX010700573.1, on the reverse strand, counting down.
AGGAAGAACACCTTAGGTGGATGTTATTATCTGGGATCTGCCATGATCTCATGGATTAGTCCAATGTTTCTCTAAGTACAACTGAAGCAGAGTACATTGCAACTTGCTCCGCTATTTGGGAAGCCATATGGCTTTGGAAATATGATGTCAGAACTATTTAACATGGATTTGGATACCACAGTGATTCTTTGTGACAACCAGAGTTGCATAAATATGACAAAGAATCCTGTGGAATATGGTACCAAAGGGAGACATAAAACTCCAGTATGTGAGTACCGATGAGCAAGTTGCTAATGTGGTGACCAAGCTTTTGTGACAAGATTGGTGTTGGGTTTTATAACGTCTAGATTAATTCACCTAATATTTAATTATCAACCGAGGTTGGTAGGATTAGAGTTGACACAAAAGATATGCGAAGGTAGAGGGGTTCCTATGGTGTTGTAGAAATATTTTAACAAACAAAAGATCGAAAGATATTTCAAAACATGAAAAACCGAGTCAAACTCCTAAGAAATCAATTATTAAAGTAATTAAACCGGAACAAAATATTAAACTAAATAATTGGCAATCTATTTTATAAGCAAATAAATTTAAACTGAAAAAGATACTATTAACAACTAATCTTTAAATTGGAAACTAATATTCAAGGAAGACCTAATTGGTAAGCAAGTAGAAAAATTAATAAAATAAGCAATTAGAAAGCTTAATAAAAGAAACAAGTAGAAAACTTAATAAAGAAAATTAAATAGAAAGAAACAAGTAGAAAACTTAATAAGAATATCTTTGAATTTTGTCCTACAAGTCTCTTTCAGTAATCATACAGTGAAAAAGGAATAACCTAAAAACATGCTAAGGATAACACACACAATACTGAATTTTACATGCAAATGGATAAATAAATATGAAAGCATAAAAACAAAACAATACATCAGTAAAGAAATAAAAAACAAATTCAAGAAACAAAACATAAAATAGCTTAACACATATTCAAGGTGAAAATAAATAAGATAACTCTTAATAAATAATCTAAAACAATTCAAATTATCTTTAATATAAAATAAATCTATCCTTTAACTATTACAGTCAAAGCATACTTCAAACACTGAAGAAATAGTACTGAAAACAATCTCAAAGCACATTAAAATCACTAAAACGAAACTATGGGTTGAATGACAAACTGAACAGTAGGTCTGAAAGGGGTGGTTGAATGACAGTTTAAACAGGTTGTTTGAATGACAATCTGCACAATTAAAATGACAAAAATGAACCTAAATGATCTAACCTTCAGCTGAATTCATGCTAATGTGAATCTAATGCATCAAAGGTAATAAATAAACCTACTTATTAAGAAAATTTGAAAGTGAAATACACTTAAACAAATTCAAGAAAATAAAGAAATCATTCCATGTTAATAAATAAACTGAAATTCAAATTGCATAAACTTATAACTTATAACAGAAAGGAAATAAATAGAACCGAATTTAAAAGAAATCTATTCTATCTGCTTGTAAATAAATTGAACAGTAAACTGGAAATGAAAAGGATGAAAGTAAATTTGAAAGCAAACTATGCACACAATATAGTTATTTAATTTTGGAAAAAAAATACATTACAGAAAGCAAATGAAATAATAAAACTGACTGAAAACAAAACTAACTACAACAAAAAAGACAAGAGAAATAAACAAGAAAAGGAAAGAAACCTTTGGTTGATGATCGACCCTCTCAGCAATTAAGGGTTGTGCCCGACTAACTTCTACTCAAACACAATTGTCAACAACAAATCATACAACTCTTTATTCAAAAAATGGAACAAAGTTACAATGTGCTCAAGAACAAATCAAAGCATGAACTGATAAATCTGTGAACTAACTATCTCTGACTTACTGAGCTCTCACGTAGAGGATGATATATATAATTGTTTACAGAGATGAGCAAGTCGACCATTTAGTGGTTAACTGCTCTCTAAATTTAGTTGATCATTAAGGCATTTAACAAATCGCAGGCCAACACACAGGATCTTCCCTTCTTCAATGCGAGTCTGGTTCTTTTCAGCGTGATGTGGCACATAGGCTCCTTCTCCATTGAAAAATGGTTCTCAGATATGGCACACAAATCCTTCCTTAGCGCATCAGATGGACTGGTGGTGAGCAGAGGAGACCACACAGGCGATTTTTCTAGAACGCAGGCTAATACATCAACCCAATGCGTGGTCTGTTGGTGGGGTGTCGACGAAGGAATATGCAAGTTGGTGGATTATCTAGAACATGAGCTTCATTACCTAGACACATGGACAACAACTCGTTTGCAGAACCGTTTCACATTTTAATGCCTGAAATCAATAGTTAACAACACACAGTCTAGTTAGTGATCTGGACGGAAAGATGAATAGCGAGCTAGATCGTGAGTTGGATATGTTGGGCATAGATCTAAGATGAAAAAAATGTCTGTTTGCTGGTGTGCTTCAAGACTAAAGTCTGCAGTAACATGTTTAAACACCTGGAAAACTACCAACTACTTTCATGCAGTGAGATGGATGACGAGCTAGATGTGTTGTGCACATGGCAAGTTGAATGCGTACCTGTTGTTAATTTGTCCCAAAAGGATTATATAACCCGCAAACAAATATACAAATCAATTAATATATCAAATGCGATTTAATAATGTCAATTTTAATTAATAAAATCATAAAATGATAATAATAAATAGATTTTATATAAACCTTAAATTCATACATACCTTGGGCTAAATGATGATCTGCATGACATAAAATATGAAAAAAGATAATAAAACATATGTTTAAATGAGTAATTTAATTGTAAAAAATGATAGCAAATCTAGGATCAACATTACCCTAAACCAGAGAAATGCCAGGTCCCACTGAGAAACTAAGATAACAAATCACACTGTCATAGAGAATTTTGAGACGTGAGCTAGTAATAGGCATATACATAAGTGAGTAAGTTCATAAGGTTTAAAAATAATTCAACCATGTCCAAAGTAAAACTTTGGACAGGTTGAACATATGACATGAAAAGTATAAATCGCATTTATAATCAAGAAGATTGATCATTTAATAATTTACATCCACGATTGGGTAAGAGGATAAGGTTGTCAATAATGAAATGATAAGAAGAATTTCTAAGCATCCAAATGAAGGTAAAAAAATTATTTGCCAAAAAAAAAATTGGTTAGCAAATTTTAATTACTAGTGTTATTACAATGTTTTATTCCGATTGTCATTTGGTATTTCATTTGGACCTTCATTCGATTCTTCATATTGATTTTTTCTGTTAAAATACGCTTCATGATATAATCAAGTTCCACTGCTTATATTATCCTGAAAACACTTATAATTTGTCAGAGATAAATAGATCTATCATAAATAATGGAAAGTAAAAACAATCTATTTTTTTCCAATCCTTCCCCCCAAACCAATGATATGGCGTGTCCTCAAGCCATCGAAGAGAGAAGAAATGATTCTTCCAAAAAAAATTAAAGAGTTCTATTATGCTGTTTATTATTTTGTAAAAAAGAAAAAAATACTAACTAGTAAATGGAAATGATTCAGATATGTATATTCATGAAAAATATAACAACGCTTAGAAAGACTGCTTGAATGATAATAATTTAACCAAAAGAATGCCACAGGAAAAACTAGTCATCTATGTCTCATTTTAAAGATATCCTGTCATCACAAAATATTTAAGTTTACCCCAGAGTATGTGAGATTTACAATCTATGGGTCCCATTTCTAGGATAATGACATCTTAGGTATATGTTGAATTAGATGGACAGGGTCAAACCCAACTTACATCCATTCTCAAATGACATGTTAAACAATTGGCCGTGACATGTTTATTCATAAATTCTAAACAATTTTCTTTATATTATCATTGTTTTACGAACTATGTGCATAGTAGTGCATTAACTAGATCCCTTTTACCAGGTATTGCCCTGCTGCCAGTAGGCCTGTTCAGTACCCCGATGGGTTTACCTTGGTACCATGCAATCATAGTCCTGCTGCCAGCGAGCCTGTTCAGTACCATGGCGGGTTTACTTGCATTTATCGATCTTTTGTGTTTTGAGTTTTTACTTAGCATTGACCCGCTGCCAGCAGGCCTGTTTAGTACCCCAGCAGGTTTTCCTTGTATAATGATATTAAATATATGGAAGTCGATTGGTACTAGAGCGTGTTAAGTCCTGCTAAACACATAATCCAATTTTGTAAAATAACTTATAAGTAATTTCATAATGGCCATAACTATAGATCATGTCAAAAGATAAAAACTTAAAGTTGTTCTTTAACCTTACAGTCCTTCTTCTTCATAAAAAATAATGTTCCCTATAGATCAAAATTCCACTTACTCTCGAATTATCACCAAAATATATGAGAGACAAGTTTTGATAATAAGCATAAGATGAACTAGTAATCCATAGGTGTAAGATGAGAATGCGAAACATATGATAATGAAAGTAGGCCTGTAAAGAAAATGTTCAAAAAACAAATCAGAAATATACATGTCTGAATCAAAATACCAAAAACCATATGAATCATAGAAGAGTTGGTTAAGAAAGATATACTTAGGATTGTAAATTTTAATTTTCCCTAGAAGCTTCAAATTTCAAAAGTGCCCAAGAAAGGTTAAGATACCTGATGAGTGTTTTAACATACTTCCCTTTTTCAAGTAATACTTCCATGAGCTACTTATAGAGATAGAATACTTGTAATCAAACTACAAAACCACTTGTTAGATGATTCAATTTATTCATAAAGACATATATAATAAAAGAAAAAGAGTCCCTTGTAAACAATATATTAGAAATGACTCTTATTTATTCAAAGAACACACATATTTACATATATACAAGTGATAATAACCCAAAATACTTGTCAAGGATCAGGAGGAGGATGAATAGCTTCCCCTTCGACTAATTCCATTTCATTCTGCTGCAAAACATTTTGTATAAAATCCTGTTTAGATGTCGGTTGATGATAAAGTCTGAGCCTATGTCCATTTACTACAAAGGAAATTTGTGAGACATCAATTGTTTTAATTTTTACTGACAAATTTTCAAAGGTTGTAACTACTTCGTATGGGCCCATCCAACAGGTAGTTAACTTTCCTTTTAAAATTTTAATCGTGAGTCGAATAGTAGTGCCCAATATCCAGTATTAAATTTCTTTTTTTTAATAAATTTATCATGCCATGTCTTTCGTTGATTTTGTATTAGCATGGTTCTTTGGAGTGCATCTTGTCTAATCTTGTATAGCTCATTAATCTGCAATATCCATTGTTTTTGTGCTTCATCCTAATTCATGCCTAATTGTCCTGCCATACAAAAGGTTTTAACTTGAAATTCAATAGGTAAAAGGACTTGTTTGCCATACACTAAGTCATAGGGGGTATGTCTGGTAGTGTTTCTCCATGTTATCCTATAGGCCCATAAAGCCTCTGGGAGTCTATTTTCCCAATTCTTATGATGTAATTGAATGGTTTTGGTTTTAAATGGCTTCTAATACTTTATTAGTTGATTCTACTTGACCATTATCCTGAGGGTGATAAGGTGAATATTTGCAATGTTGGATGCCATATTTCGTAGTAAGTTCTTTCATTCATTTAGAAGTAAATTGAGTACTTTGATCTGTGACAATTTTATTAGGTACACCAAACCAGGTGAATATTTCTTCATATATGAATTCTACCACTTATTTCTATGTAGCTCTAAACAAAGCTTTAGATTCTACCCATTTGGTGAGATAGCCCGTGCAAACTAGGATATATTTATTTTTATGAGACATGGGAGAAATTGGTCTTACAAAATCAAGAGTCCATTTCTCAAAGGGTTCAATCATAACTTGGGGTTGTAGGGGAATTTGATCAGATGACGTAGGTCTACCCATTCTTTGACACATTTAGCGACATATTTAAAAATTCTTGGCCAATAATAACCAGAATGTAATACTTTGTATGTCATCCTCTTATCATAAAAATGTCCTCCACATGGTCCATCATGGCATGCATGGAGGATGTATGTCATTTCATCCTCCCATACGCATCGTCGAATAATAAGATCTAGACCGATGCAGAAGATATGGTTATCAACCCAAGAATAACTGGAACTCTGAACTATAATACGACGCTTCTCATGTGGGGTCAAATGGTTTGGTATTTTCCCAGTTGCTAAATAATTGGAAATATCTGCGAACCAAGGGGTTTGAACAGATACAAAAAATAGATGTTCATCAGGAAAAGTGTCATCAACTGGTTTAGTACTGTCTTCATGTTGAATATGGGAAAGGAAATATTCTACTAGATTTTCTTTACTAGGTCGGTCAATGATGGTAATGTTAAATTCTTGCAATAAAAGAAGCCATTGAGTCACTCTACCATTAGTAATCGGTTTATTCATTAGAAATATAATGGAAAAGTGATCGTTATGCACAAAAAATTCATAACCTATAATGTAATGACAAAACTTATTAATAGAATAAACTACTGCCAAAAATTCCTTTTCAGTAACAGTATAATTTAATTCAGCAGGAGTCAAATTCTTACTAATAAAATAAATGGCATAAGGTGCTTGTCCCTCTTTTTGGCCGAGGGATCCTCCTATGGCCATATCAGAGGCATTGATGGATATGGGAAAAGCAAGGGACCAATCGTGACCCCTGAGTATTGGTGCCACTGATATTTTAGCTTTTAGGATTTCAAAAGCATTTTGACAAGATTCTGTCCATTGAAATTCTATGTCGTTTGTAAGAAATTCAAACATTGGTGCAACTATTTTAGTGAAATTTTCAATAAAGTGGCGGTAATAGCTTGCATGACGAAGAAATATTCTAACCTATTTTTGTGTTTTCAGAGGGGGAAGGCCAACAATGATTTCGATCTTACCAGGATCTACCTTAATTCCTTGGGTGAAAACATGGTGTCCTAAAACTATACTTTCTATCAGTGACATTTTACATTTTTCATGACTAAGAGATAAATTCGTTTCTTGACATCGGATCAATACCTTCTCGAGGTTGTCAAGGGATACTTGAAAAGTATTACCATCGGTCATAAAATCATCCATGTACACCTCCACACAGTCAGGTATAATATCAAAAAGATTCCTAATACTGCCCGCTGAAAAGTGGCAAGTGCATTACATAGGACAAATGGAAAAACTTGATAAGTGTATGTTCCCCAAGGGCATGTAAAAGTGGTTTTGTCTTGATCTTCAGGTGCTATTAAAATCTGGTTATAACCACTATAACCGTCAAGAAAGGAAAAATATTGTTTACCTGACAGGGTATCTAACACTTGATCAATAAAAGGTAAAGGAAAGTAGTCTTTAAGTGTATCTTTGTTTAGCTTCATAAAATCAACACAAATGCGCCATTTTCCTATGACTTTATTTGGGAATACTACTAAAGGAGATACCCATTTGCAATCGGAAATAGGATAGATGAAACCAGCATTGAGGAGTTTTTGTAGTTCTTCTTTTACGATATTCTTTAGAGCAGTGGCTGCCTTACACGTGAAATGTTTGGACCCATATAAATATGGTGAATGCAGGTGTCAGGGTGTATGCCCTTCATATCGGTGTATTCCCATGCAAATGCTCCAACTTGTTTTTTAATAACTTTAAGCAGTTGTGCTTGGTGGTTTTCACTTAACCATGCATTTATATGCATAAATTTTTTAGGGCCAACCTCGCAAGGTATGGTATACGTATGCTCTTGAATAGTGAATACACAAGGTTTTTCTATAAACATTGAGAGAGCCATATTCTCTTAAAACTCATCTCCAAAAATCTAATCAAATTGAGCAAAAGACTGAGAGAAATCTATACAGGTTGTTGGAGCAACCGAATCTAGTTGTCCGTTAGTCGAATCTGACTATCACTGTAATAATGAATATGATAATAATAATATATTAGATGATGGATAAAATGTACAATAAGCTCGCCTTTTATATGGATTGAGCCAACATAGTGAAGGGTTACACCCTTTTACTAGTAACCTAATAGTATAATTAATATTGTATTTTATATTTGTTACATTGCCACTCCCTTTAAGGAAGCTTTTTCCTCAAAGATTAAGTATTTTCCTAGTGTCGTTCTTTATTGTGACTCATTATCGGTATTAGAATTGGATGAGGTCTCTTGTGCAGAGACTTGCACTTTCTTTCCATTGATGATTTTTCACTATATTGTCTCATTGTTCCTACATTTATGACGAGGGGTCCAATCATCACCGCATCGACGACATATGTTCTTCTTCTTTTTCTTTTTATTATTAGAGTAACCGTTAGATGACTTCGATCTATTTTCCATTTCATAGGCATATGATTGAGGTTTGTGGCATTGATGGCTGGGTGACGAAGTATCTGCACAGTACCTACATTGTGTCTCTTTTTCCTGCCGATAATGGTTATCGCCTCTTATTTTAATTCCTTCCAATTTGCGTTCTGCGACTTTTGCTTTATGTCTTGCTACTTCTACGTTAGGTATGTCATGCAACTTTAACTCTTTTTGGAGGTATGGTTTAAGACCTCCTAAATAGGCTTTGAGTCTTTTCTTGTTAGACAACCCAAATACTCATGTTGATATGGATTCCCATTAATGAGTGAATTCCTCAAAGTTTCCAATTTTTTGTAGTCTGGTAAGTTTACTGAAAAATTCATCTTCTTTGATTCCTTGAAACCTATTAAAAAAATCATTTTTGAACAAGTTCCAAGTGTAGGTAAAATTATCTCTCTTCCGCCATAAGTACCAATTATAGGCGTACCCTTCCATATGCATTGATGAATATTTCACCTTCTCCTCATCAAATTGAATGTTGTAAATGTCGAAGTATTCTTCTGCTTTGTTTAGCCAAGAAACGCATTGGTCTTCACTCCCATTGTATTTTGACAACTCTATCTTTTCCTTACGTGGGTACACTTTGTAAGGATGAAATTGATTTCCTTTTGCCTTATGGTTTGTGTAGTGAGAATTTCTCCTCACTACAGGGGTAAAAATGGCTCCCTTGTGCCTATAGGGAACAAGGGTAGGTTTCTACCCTTAGAAAATAGTAAAAAAAAAATGGAAGTAAAAATGACTGAAACTGAGCTGCGAATTGAAACTAAGCTAATCTAAGCTATGGCAAGTAAATGGCAGCTACTGTAAACTAAATATAAGAGGAAATAATAGAAAGAAATATGGATATACAGCCCTGTTGAACCCTTCTACACACAGTGGGTTAGGGTTCCACCTCCAAAACCTGCAAAAGAAACCTATACTACTATGGAGAAAACCTGCAAACAATTGTTAATGGAAAAAACCTGCAAATGACAATATGAGTTAGAAACAAAATAAGCAAATGAACATAAATAGAAATGAGATTATACCTCACTTAGGTGGAAATGGGCCACCATGCCCTAGCTCATGGGAGCACCTCTCTCCTGGTTGGGAAGCAATGGCTTGGAGAAATGGAGATGGAGGAGAGGGAGAGTGGGTGGTTTGAGAGCAAGAGGTCTCAAAGCATCCACGAGCAACATAACAATATGCAAATGAGGAGTGCCTTGAGAGTGACCCCCCACCCTCATTATATAGTTTTTTCCAAGGGGTTTTAGGGTTTTAAGCCCCTCGTTAGGGCTTTAGCCCCTTTTTTGGGCCTTTATCCCCTTCTGCCCTAACTTTAGCCCCTTTCAGGGTTTTAGCCCCTTTTTTAGGGCTTTAGCTCCTGGGGGTCATTTTTGGGTCGTTTTTGGGGTTTTTATCCCTTTTCTTCATCCTTGGGCTCTTTTGGAGGTGTGGGGGTCAAATGGAAGGTCATGGAGGGTCTTATGGAGTGAAATGAGTGTTGTGAGATGGTGTCCTTGGGTGGTGTAGGCCATTGAGAGCTGTGTGGGGGATTTTTGGGTTAACATATCGCCCCCTGATGTGTGAGGGTAGGAGCTCAATGTATGGCCAATGGACATCATAGGATTTGTTGTCGAGAGGTGGTGCTTCCAGGGATGGGGCATGGTGGCTTTTGGTTTTGTATTTGATTTGGTTCCCATCAATGGGTGAGATACAATAAATATGTGACATGTATATGGATGAGGTGGGAATTCCCATGCTCGTGCAATGCCAAAAGAATCAGTTGATCTATGCTCTAAAATACAAGAGTCGATCATATACAACTGATGTTGCAATGCTGGTTGCCTCTATGTGAGGATGAATACAATACTGATCTGGTACATTGGACCCATGGCATTCTCATGGAATGCTATATCTTCATGACTAACATTCTGCTGGATCTGGTACATAGCTATGTGGACTCACTAATTGAGAGTCAGAGTCTCTACGGTATAAGTATGCTGGTTCAATCATAAAGGTATATCGAAGCACTGCTGGGGCTTCCGAACACTGCCTCCAATGCAACTCGAAAATCATGAGGGACATAACCTGTTTATGTCCATGAAGTGGACTCACCAATGTGCTAGAGTTGGGTGACATCTGGGGTCTTCGACTGAGTACTGTGTGGAACAAACCCTATATGAATCTCAATGGTGCGATGATGGAGTTGAAGTCGAGCACGTGAGAAACAACCATCCCGAGAGGCACTAAGGATTCCTCTTAAGTGGTCCAAGGAACTCATCAATGATGCTAATGAAACTAAGGTACAGGGACCTTCAGGTGTATCCTCTAGAATATGTGTGCTAGCGTCGACAGAGGGAGACCTTCCCCTAGCCAAGGTAATGATGTGTCCTTAACCATGAGCGTGAGGGATAACAAAAAGGTGTGAAGAAATCTACGGATCGACTCACTGAATTGGGGGGGATGGGGGGGGGGGAAAGGAAAACTGAACAAGGGCAGGGGGGGAGGGAGACTCAAAATTCCTTTGTTCAGAGTATATTGGCAGGGCTTGACCAGGAAACAAATAAAACTAACTCAAGGGAGTGGGATCATAGCTGCAATACCAGGAATGTTGTTGTAGATGGGAAATACTTGGAAGAGGTGGACATTTTTTATACTGATGGGATCCAAGGAAGACACATTACAAAGTACTCTGAACAAAGGCGACCCAATGTGGGGACGCTGCCAGACTATTTTCTATGGGGTGGTGTCAAGGGACACCATTGTGGTACGATCTCGTGGATTTTTGGCAAGCCTGAGAAGGTAAATGCTCGATGGTGCTTTCAATTTTAGAGAGTTTGAAAGCATGAAGAATACTCCATTGGGGGATATTTTTCATTGATAGTCTCCTGTGCCCGAAAAAGGATAAAAGTATACATAGGAGAACTTGCCCATCCTGGAGGGGATGAGAGAATTATTTACCATTGGTAGTCCAATCAGGCCAGAAAAGGTTAAACCTATACTGACTAGACGGTCGTTCAAATACTTTTACGAGCATGAATGAAACCAAGTTTGCTCGGCAATATTTTCTTGATGAAACGACTGGAAAAGAGCTTAACAACAACCGGTGGTGATATTTTCCATTAAGTGCAGCCCCTCTACCCGAGAAAGCACAAAAGTATGCAGAGGGGAATGATCTTGGCTTGAGTGTGCCAAGGAGGTCCTTTTCATGAAATGGTCTACATGGTCCGCAAAAGGAGGTAAACGAGACAATGTAGACGCCCTTTACTATATTTTAGCGAGCGGGAAAGGAAGCAGCTGCACTCAGCGATATTTTCATTGTTTTAAGGAGTCAGAAAAGAGCTTAAACAAAACTCCAAAGTGGTCAACCGGTGGTGGCACATGCGGTGCCCCATGTCGGGACAGTGGACAAAGGTCCAAAAGTCATCCATGCAGTATGTATGGAGCAAAAGGCTCTCAAACATACCACTACATGCATGGGATAGATCACGGTAGAGGCCTGCGAGATGGTGCGACAGAGACATGCAAACCAAGGTGGATCTTGGACAGAGGTCAGGAGAGTGTGTGTGTGTGTTGCGGTGGACGGACTTGACTACATGTGATGTAGGTACCAATCCGGAGGCACTTATATTCCAAATACGTGCAAGAAAAGAAATCGTTTTGTGGATAGTGGTCCAGAGGTCTGTGTAAGGTGCGGTAAAAGGAAAAGACAATCTATGTGTTAAAAACAAAATAAAATAAAAGCTAAAATTATAGTCCTTGACGTGCGATGGCCCAAGGACACTTCTATGCCAAATACAAGGATTGGGTTCTTGAACCAGTCAAGCTTCCCATGGATGAAATCTTTGGTCTCCACGGAAAACTAGTCGGACTACGACGCAAGCTCTTCCGGGAGGAAGAATGAGCGATGGTGCATGTCATCCCATGGGTATTTTGGAGTGGTTAGAGCTTCAAGGATCTCCTCATCGTTGTTGAAGCAATGAAATGACAGGTTTGATGGACCGCTGTTGGAGATGGGAGTGAGCTGGTTGGGGGAACTAGACATCATGTAAATGGACATGGTGTCGGACGAAGGAGGTGGTGGTGGGTGAAATTCTTCGATCAAGGTGATCTCAGACTCAAGGGAATGGTGACAGAGGTTAGCAAGAGCCATTTTAAATTCGGGGACGTCTTGGCAATGGTGGGAGTAGTGTCCATACAAGTCGCAAAGGGCGCAAGCATGGTTCGTCCTTAATGCCTTGTTCTTTACTACCTGCGTGGTTGGGAGTTCAACCACGGGGATGTTTTCATTTGTATCCATGGCATCTAGATGCGCATGGATCACTGGGATTTTAGGGCAATCCTGAGTTGGGTGGCCTTGTTGTTCGCAGATGGCACAAGGTGGTACTGGCTGTGGTTCTACAGTGGCTTTGATGTTCTTCCCCCTCACCCTTTTGGATTGGGGTGGTGCAGATGTGGGTGCGGTGGTTGGCCTATGCGGACTGGGTGGGGGGTGAGACTCAACCGCAATAGGTTGTACCAGAGTTAGAAAAACCTAGGGCATGGCTGGTTGAGCTGGTGGATCTAGATACCACACCGGGATCCCCAACATAAGGTTGGGTAGGCTTAAGGTGGCCATGACCAGCTTGCTCATGACACTAGGTGGGGGAAAGAGGAAGGGAATTGTATGGACTAAGGATGAGCCCACATAACTCCCAGCTAGTTGCACGTGGGGGTGAGGTTGTGGTTACGGCTGCGTGAAATGCTACTACTCTGGGTGATGTTGCGGCTGTTGCTGGCATTGTGGCTACAGACAATGTTGTGGTTGTGGTTGGGGCTGCGGTTGCGGTTGTTGTTTGGGTGCAGCGGTGCTTAATGAGACCATGCATAAGTCCGCAGTTTGCTTTTGTGTTAGTGGTGGTACACCAACAGGAAAGGAACCGTCATGGTGGGATCGATAAACAACCTAGGGCCCACATTCAACGGTGGGGAGGCTGGTGTGTTTTCAACCACAATGTTGGTTGCAGGGATGACATTAGCATGTGCGGTCGCCCCTTGCGGCTCGGTGGTGGTTATGGTTGGGATAACATTGGCAGGCACTGTTAACCCTTGAGGATCGTGGTAGGTGAGCTGGTCAACTGTCATAATATTCCCTTCATGGGGGAACATCATGAGGCAGAAGACAGTTGACGCGACGGCTCACATAGCGTACATGTAACTCCTCCCAAGGGGAGGTTGTAATCCAGTTGAGCATTGACGACCTCAATGTCAATCATGACTGTCTTCCCGGCTAACATGATGGGGACATGAGGGAGGATTCCTTGGGATTTAATGGGGTGTCCATCATAAGCCCGTAGAGTCATGGAATATGGTTGCATAATTGGTGATCCAAGCCTTTGCCAAACCAAGGTAGACATAACGCATGTGGATGCGCCCTCATCCACTATGCATCGATACACAACCAAGTTTTGTATAGACAACAAGATGTCGAAGGCGATAGTGGAGGGCATGTGTGGCTATTCATTTTCTGTGTCAAAGGTGATCAGCTTGGAATCAGAGGGGTCTACTACCCCTAGAGTGGCTAGTAAGGCTTTCCGCTGCGTTGGGCATGTTTTGAGTACCTCAAGAAAGGGCATGGCAGTTGGCGTTTGGGCCAAATCATCCACAGCAGGTGGTGTCGGTCGAGGCGGTGGTTATTGAGAGATTAACCATATAATGCCATCCACTGCGTGGGATTCCCCCGGTGCGTTGCAGTAAGAGGTACTTGGATGGGGAGTGTCTGGGATGACGGTATACAAGTATCCCGACTGGGCGTAGATGAGGTCAAATTTTTGGGCCTTCAGTATGGCCTCTTCTTCAGATTGGGGACGTTTAGATGCGACGTCCTTTGTGATGGGTGGGAGCAAAGTCTTGAGGAACCAATTTAAGAAGATCCTGTCATCAAGTTGTATTTCGCACAAGCTGCGGTGCTGCCGCCACTCATGGATATGGTCAGTGATGTGGGTGGCAGTGTTTTGGAAATACTGCAAGAACATGAAGGCTAGGGAGTTGAAGTTGGGCTACTTGACTTGTGGTAGCTCAATGTACAATTTGGTTGTAGCACCTGTGAGGGTGCGTTGGAACAACCTCACCCTGATGGAGTCTTCTACGATGCTATTGGATGAGCACCATAAATGGAAGGTCATTATATGATTTTTGGGACATTCCCCAGCTTTTCCTTCAAACTTTGGGATGTATGAAGGTAGCTTAGTTGGCATGGGGGGCCAAAAATCTTGGTGATGGATGGGGATGGGGCTACAATGGGAGCGGGATTTGCAGGTGCATAATGCATCTGCGTGGCTGGGAGTACTTGTGGTGGTACCATGGCGGATGGGTCAATGCCCCCAAGTGTTGTGGGAGGGATGGTATGGGTGGTGGGGGCATTTCCCCATTGCATGGTAGTAGGGGGAATGTGGGTGGTTGGTGCACTGCCCCCTTGTGTGGCAGATAGGACTATGTGTGTGGAGGGGCCACTGCCCCCATGTGTGGCCACTAGACCAGCTTGGTTGGTCACTATGGGTGGTGGAAATTGACTAATGATAGTCTGCATGACTGTGCTTAGACCACTTGCCACATTGTGGGTGACTGGTTCTGACATGGACATGGGTCCACTTGCTAAGGTTAGACCGGAAAATTGATATGGGTTTGCAGTAGCCATGGGGCTAGATGGTACAGTGTGGATGTCTGGTTCAGACTGATATGAGTCTGAATCAGAATCAGAGGCTGTGTGGCCCTCTGATGGTGTAGGAGATCGCTAAGAACGGATACGACAGTGACGATTGAGTGTTCCAAATGGTGGTGGTTTGCCTCTTAGGCGTGAGGAATATCGTGGAGGATCAATTGTATTTGCTTGTGTGTATGAAACTAGTGGGTATGAAATTTGGACCCTAGTTTCAATGGCTTCCTACTGGCTAAAGGTGGTCTCTCGACCACCAAGACTACTAGAAGACAGCGCTTGGTTTGTTCCTCATGGGTAACTCTAATCAATCAGAAGGGGTCATTGCCCATTTCGCTTGGCAATTCCTCTCAATGGCCAGCTACTTTGGGGTTCCTGTGGTACTCCTCACAATGAGTTTCTAGGAAAAGCCTGAGTACTTCCCACAGTTGTAGTAGTCAGGTACTTATGTCCCCAAAGACTACAAAGTTGATTGAACTTAGTGTAAATTTGGTAACTTTTAAGGCTCACTCAATGTCATGAACTAAGTTGGGTTAATTATGTGGTGTGGTGTGTTGGTTTGCTTGCTTGTATTGGTATTTGGTTTGCAAAATGGTTTATGAATTCATGGTAGAGTTCACATCATGGTTTTGAATGCAAATGTAAATAGAAACTTGTAAGCAAATATTGTGATTAACCCTGAATTGTTGGCATAACTAAGTGTCTACCTCTCAGTGATATTCTTCTTCAACCAAGAGAAGGTGATGGGCTCTCAACACAATGGGACTAAGCCCATCTGTAGATCCTCACGTCACCTCCCAAGTTCTAGGTTGGTCAAGCAGGGAGGACGCTTAGCGCCATGAGAATCCCTCCTTCTCTACCCCCCATACCTTCCAGGTCACCTGGTTTTAATGGTTTAGGAAAAGTGCCATGGAGTGCCTAGATCTATAGGAGCTATCCCTTCGTCGTATCCCAGAATACCCCAGAGGGTGATGACTGGGTAGAGGAGGAAGGGGGCAGCAAGATGGTTAATTTTATGTTACTTCTAGTTAGGCTAATTCATTTTATTGAACCTTAGTGATTGGATTAGCATATACACATTGTTCATTGATTTATTTGCAAAAATTGAAAACTGAAATAAATAGAGACCTTTAATGGTGGATAGAGGTGGCTGGGCCACATTAACAGTCCTATAAAATTGGAAACTGCTGCTAATTAAACTAAAAAACAACTTCTGAGAGGGGGCCATGATATTTTCCTAGAAATGAGTGAAGGGGTCACACAAAATGCTGACACAGCCACAAATTGAGCTCCTGGGCTGAATTCGTGCCTGTCTAAGGATTAAGTGCACCCTAGGAATGCTTGTCTGCCAATTAAGTGCGCCTTCCTGCACCTTTTCCCCTGATAAGAGTGATCTGCTCCGGAAAGGGGTGTTTTTGGTGCTGCAGGGTCAGATCTGGACAATAGTAACTGGTACTGGGTCAGTCTGACTCAGCTTGTCCTAGGAAAGGCTTCAGCACTGACAAAAAACAAGAAATAAAGCAAATTTATACAAGATCTAACAGAACATTTTTTAAACTAGGGTAAAAACTGAAAAACTTGAAATTTTTTTTTGCCTAGGGATCCTGTGGGATCGACCCAGGGGAGTCACCAAAGCTGTAGTGAGAATTTCTCCTCACTACAGGGGTAAAAATGGCTCCCTTGTGCCTATAGGGCACAAGGGTAGGTTTCTACCCTTAGAAAACAGTAAAAAACTTGGAAGTAAAAAGGACTGAAACTGAGCTACGAATTGAAACTAAGCTAATCTAAGCTATGGCAAGTAAATGGAAGCTACTGTAAACTAAATCTAAGAGAAAATAACAGAAAGAAATATGGAGATGCCGCCCTATTGAACCCCTTTGCACATAGTGGGTGGGTTAGGGTTCCACCTCCAAAACCTACAAAAGAAACCTATACTACTATGGAGAAAACCTGCAAACAATTGTTAATGGAAAAAACCTGCAAATGACAATATGAGTTAGAAACAAAATAAGCAAATGAACATAAACAAAAATGAGATTATACCTCACTTAGGTGAAAATGGGCCACCATGCCCTAGCTCATGGGAGCACCTCTCTCTTGGTTGGGAAGTAATGGCTTGGAGAAATTGTAACTTCTCGGTTTTTGACCCCGTTGCATTAGATGTACAGGATGTATATATTGTAAATGATCACGGTGTGGAGCTAAAGGCCAAGGCCCCACCATTGATCGGTTATGCTATGTTTTGGATTTAAATTTGTCACTGATGGTATATCAGGGCATGCGGCATATATTATGTTGGTCATCATGTAAATATGCATCTATAATTAATTAAATGAACCCAACCAGCTACGATCACGGCAACTAAAATGAGAAAGGGGCATGATTTTCACAAGGATAAGGATGTGGGGGAATTTGTCAAACCTTGGCCAATGGGGTAAAAATCCATGTGTCACCTTCCTTTGTTTACCCAACCACCTCCATTGAAGAATGACTGCTGGTGGTTGAGGCAGTTATGGTCTTTGGGAGTGGGGTGGCAGGACTGTCAGTCCTCACCCACACGCACACTCCACCACGGTTGACTTCACTATGGCCAGGAAAAAAAAAACCACTAGGATCACTCATGCAAGGATTCTACTCTTCCACAACATCACTAAGGCACTCATGCACTTCCAATTCACGTCCTCTCCATTGTTGTTCATTCTCACACAGAGGGATTCTTTTTCGTTTTTCATCTTCACGCACAGGATTTTCCTGGATTTTAGCCACGCAGTAGTTTTCCTCTGTGGATTTGCGAATGATGTGGCTGTATCCTTTCCTCACAGGTTGAATTGTGGGCTCTGCGTTACTGTTACTCACGTAGCATGCTGGGAGCTGTGCGATTTATTCCATGATTTGCTATGTTGTTATGATCTCCCTTACGTGGTGATTGTTGTGGTCTTCTTTATAACTTTGGGACGGGAGTCTGCTCATTTCATGCACAGTTGGGAAGTCTGTATTTTCTCTTCCTCAGTGTGGTCTATGTATGTTTTACCGGTGACTCTGTTGCCCAAGGGTGGGCTGTTGTTTTCCCCATGCTGTGAACTGTGTTTGTTGTTATGCCTTGAGGCTGCTACAAACTGTTTGAAGTCCTTTCCCCTTGCTTAAGCTGTAATAGCTGATTAATTGCCTACATGCAATGGTTGGTCTTCAGACTGTGTTGGGAGCAGGGATGGGGGCTTGGTTTTCTTGATAAACCTGGTGGCTGGAAGCCACAAAGACAGAGCTAGAGGGCTAGCCTTCTTCTCCATCACCCCTGAATAGCACTGGAAGGGAATGCAGGGCCTGAGGGACTGTGTAGCAGAGAAGGGACTGATTCCTTGTGTTGGGTGTGTTTGGGTGTCTTAGAGGTCAGGCTAGTTCTAGTGTAGGTGTTCTTGGCTCTGTAATGAGCTCACCAGCTTAGCATTGAGCCTTTCCCAACTCCTTGATGGCCTGATAAACCCAACTGTGTTGGCTTTGCTATTTTTTGTATATCCTTGGCTATGTGTAAGCCTGCTAGTTCCCTTATTCCTTACAGAATCATGCCTAGCTCAGGGGTGGCAGCGCTGCTGAGAGATTAAGGAGCACACTGGCCTATGGTTGGGTGGAACGTTTCAGCGACGTAGCTGGTTGCGAAACGAGTTCATCATAAGATAAGTGATCTGTCCATTTTTACTTCTGCAACTATATTTTATGTTAATGATCATGTTGAACATGTTGAATGAATGCCTATGTGAATGCATGTTGATTCCGCTGTGCATGATAAATAACTATAGCTGTGTATGATAAACAATTGCATCTATGCATGTTTTACTTCAATGCATTCTCTTTCATCAATTTCCTGAATGTACATGTTCATGGGGCTCTTAGCCCAGATGGTTAACGCCATGGGTCACGTCCTCTTCACCGGTCAGAGGCATGGGGACGTGATAGAAATGGACATGGAGGAGAGAGAGAGTGGGTGGTTTGAGAGCAAGAGGTCTCAAAGCATCCATGGGCAGCATAACAATATGCAAATGAGGAGTGTCTTGAGAGTGACCCCTCACCCTCCTTATATAGTTTTTTCCAAGGGGTTTTAGGGTTTTAAGCCCTTGGTTAGGGCTTTAGCCCCTTCTGCCCTAACTTTAGCCCCTTTCAGGGTTTTAGCCCCTCTTTTAGGGCTTTAGCTCCTTGGGGTCTATTTTGGGTTCTTTTTGGGGTTTTTATCCCTTTTCTTCATCCTTGGGCTCTTTTGGAGGTGTGGGGGTCAAATGGAAGGTCATGGAGGGTCTTATGGAGTGAAATGAGTGTTGTGAGATGGTGTCCTTGGGTGGTGTAGGCCATTGAGAGATGTTTGGGGGATTTTTGGGTTAACAGTCTAATGGTGGCTCAGAACTACTGGATGATGAAAGTGACATATCTGAATTGCTTCATAGTTGGAGGTGATTTTTAGTTTTTCTTTTCTCTACTATTTTACTTATAGCATCTATTTTGTTGTTTAATTGTGCCTCCATATCTGGCTGTACTTGTGTTTCTATCTCTTGCTTAAGCGTCACATTGTTAATCTTGATTTATTTTTGCAATTCTTCTTGATTCTTTGTGAGTGTTTCCTGGGTGGAAACATGAAATGAGGCATCTAGCATGTGTGGACCACTGTCTTGGCCCGGATTGGGTATGATCCCTTGTAACATCTCGATTAATGTATTATGGTTCTATGTCATGGTGCTCATGTTCTGTGTTAAGGTGTTTATGTTTTGCGTTATGGTACTCATTTTGTCATCCACGTCTTTTTGTTTTTTGTTCAGGATGTCAATTTTGTCGTCGAGCCTTCTTTCTAGTACAAAAACAAGATCGTTTTTTAGTAATGTATTGTTATTTTGCATCTTTTCCTTCAAGCCTTCTTGGTTAGCGACAAGGGATTTTATGCGCTTCTCCATTTTTTCGATCTTCTCTTTCAGTTCCTCCATGGTCTTGGACCTTGTATTTCGGCACTATTTTGGCTTTTGAGGTAATTTGAACAATAATATATTAATTAATTAATTAATATTATTATTATTATATTTTCTTTTTCCATAAACTATATAATCCAAGATTATATAATAAAAAATTTAAACAAATAATATAATATTGGTTATATTATAAAATTATAATATTTGATTTTTTTTTAGATTTAGATTTTATTTAAATATATTATTAATATATTATATTATAATATAGTACAATATATTGTTTTTTTCTTTTTTTCTTTTTGTTGCAGTTTTAGGTTAGAATGGAGATAATGGAGCTGACGGTGTGAAGGAAAGGATGACGAGGGATGTGAATGCAGCACGTGAATTAGTAGATGGGTGGGTGCAAGGAGGACGACACGTTGAGAGGTGGTTGTTGGGGCAAGGAGCAGGTGGAAAAAATAGTGTTGTGAGGAGGATGTGCAGAGGAGCGCGATGGCACAGAGGAAGGAAGTGGAGTTGGGAACGTGCGACAATAGCAGCAAGGAGCACGTGGTTGGCTAGGAAGTGATGCATAGGGGGGAAATGTGGAGTGCGAGTGGTTGGATGGCAGCAGTAGAGAGGCAGCGATTGGGAGACCAGCGTTTGGGTGGCTGTGTTGGAGAGGCGGTGATTGGGAGAGTAGCGTTTGGAGAGTTGGCTTGGAAGGTGCAAGAAGGGGGAAGTGTTGGAGTAGCATGGACAGTTGATAGGGCGATGCGGTAAGGGATGGAGCGCAAGTGGAAACAACTGGCAGGTAGGCAATGCGTTGGCAGGGGGATGGAGATAAGGGACTGTGAAGAAGCTGGAGCGTAGCACATGATTGGGCAGGTAGTAATGAGAGTGTGGAAAATGAAGATGGAGATTGGAGGTATATGGGAAGGAGCAAGCAGAGGAAATGTTGGGTTGATGTGGGAGAGTGACCAGTGATGTGGATATGAGATGTAATGGCTATAGTTGGATGTTTTTGGCGTAGGGGAGGACATGAGAGGGGAAGGATGAGCTGAATCCGATCTCAGGTCGAAGGAGCAAATCTGCTCTGATACCAAATGGAGCAACTAAATCCGGTTGTCCGTTAGTCAAATCTGACTATCATTGTAATAATTAATATGAATAATAATAATATATTAGATGGTGGATAAAATGTACAATAAGATTGCCTTTTATATGGCTTGAGCCAACATAGTGAAGGGTTACACCCTTTCACTAGTAACCTAATAGTCTAATTAATATTGTATTTTATATTTGTTAGAGTTGTTGAAGAAACAAATTGGCTTAATACATTCTCAGTGGTCTTCTCTTGAAGTGCCAAGGAGAAATCACTAGGAAGGGAGAGGTCATCAAAGTCTTCATCCCCAAAAGAACAATTTAACCACCATGAATTTTCAGTTATTGGTTTTGTTAGGGGGTATAAAATAAGTCTCTGTGTAGACAACCCATTGGAAATAGTCATCTCTCCATCCCTACATCCTATAAAAGCATTTGTGGTAGCTAACCATGGTCTTCCCAAGATAATAGGATGCCCTTTAGAAGGATCCTTTGATTCTATGACCATAAAGTCGATAGGGCATTCCCATGAGGCTACTAATACAACAATGTCATCCAGGACTCTAATGGGTTTTACCGTAGTACAGTCTGCTAGTTCTAGGATGGAAGGAGTATGTCAGAGAAATTGTCCTAACTATAGAACTTCTAAAATTATGGTGGTCACCATGTTAGTAGAAGATCCTAAATCAATTAATGTATTTTCTATGGCGGTGTTATTTATAATTATAGTCACTACTGGGGCTCTTGGATTTGTATATTTTGCAATCCGGGACTGATCTATCATACATTCAGACATCTCTCCTATAACATGAATTGTGAGAGGGTCCTTTTGCTTCTTTCTAAGACGTTTAATAAATAGCTTCTTTATTACCTTGCTATAGATTGGTATGTCGTTGATAGCTTGTAATAGAGGGATTTTAATACAAATACTCTTTAATTCATTCAAAATGGTGTACTCTGGATGAACTATAGGTTTTTTTACTACTAGTCTTTCTATAAATGGAGGAACTCTTTGCTCCTGAATAGTTTCTTGCGGAGGATTGGTGTGTACTGGAATATTTGGAATGCTCACGTCCTCCAAAATAGAAGCATTCACGGGTTCATTTGAATCCTATTCTTCTTCATTTGGTTCATGAATGATGACTGATGACTTGGGTTTATCATTCACAACTCTTCCTGATCGTAATTGAATCTCATGTACAAGTACCGTCGAAATAAGATACGATGGAAGATTTTGCAACTCAATGTTGTTAAGAGCTTGAGTTGGTTTATTATTAGGGTTAGGTATCGGCTGCACATGTAATAATGTTGATTGAGGAGGATTTATGTTTTGGAAATGATGAGGTTGATCTGTGATAAAAGGAACTGGAGGTATAAATCCAGGAGAAATTTATTGGAAATTTGTCTGATGCTGAGGATAAGGATGATTAGGTACAGGGACAGGTTGTGATTGAGGATATGGTTGTCCTCTCCATCCTTGTGACCAATATTACTGTTGTGGAAATTGAGTAGGAGGGTAATGGGGTGGAAAAATATGCTAACTTGAACTGTTCCATTATTGAGGTGGTTGATATGGAGTATAATAGAGTGGAGGTTGTGGTGGAAAGCTCTGATATGCTAGTTGATCTCTAGGTTTCCAAGGAGGCCTTCTAGATGTTTCAGCTACATCCCCACTCTTATAGATGGTTTGAAACCTAGGAAAAGGATGGGTAGTTACCTGTTGGATGTTCTTCTATACAGATGTGACATATAGAGATGTTGTTTAATGGACATTCCCTTTGGGGGTGTTTAGTTCTACATCCTCGACAAAAAATACTCATTGCTGCTCATTCTTCATCTTTCTTTTTATTGGCTTGTAAAGCATCTAGTTGAGAACCCATTGCTCCTAAGATATCACTTTTGAAATTCTCCAATAGGTTTCCTAACTCTACTCTTGTAACTCCACCTGAACTAGGAATTTTTCCTCTTACATTTCTATTGTAAGGCTCTCAAAAGTTTTTCCCAACTTTCCCCCTATTCCTAAAATAATTTTTACACATCTCACTGATTTGTGAAAAGGTTTTGTGAGAGATATTGCCAGCTTCCATGATATTAATAATTTCTAACAAGTCCTCGGAGATCCCCTTAAGAAAAAGTGTACGTTTTGGATCTTCTCAGAGGTCATTATATTGTGATTTATGTAATGTATAAACAAACCTTTTGAGATAAAATTCTAGGCTCTCGTCTTCAAGTTGTTGTATCTTGAATATATCATGTCGAGAGTCCTTAGGTTTGCAATACTCTTGATATTTTCACAAGAAGGAGGTTTTCATATCATCCCAAGTCCTGATAGTGAATTCACCTAATCCCATGAACCATCTCAAGGCGGAATTTTTTAGTGTAGTGGGAAATAGTTTTAATTTATGAACATATTTTAGATAATTATAGATCCTACAAAGGATATCAAACCCAAACAAGAATGTGTCCGGGTCCTCATTATTTTTTCCATAGAAAGTAGGTAAGGAGGAAGGAGGGATGTTTTTCATAGTTACATCCTGTATAGTGTCCAAAATAGGGAAACCGAAGGTAGCCTCAGTTTGAATTTCACCTTCTCCTTCTTCATTTCTAACTTCATCATGATCTTTGTTCTCTTCCCATCTCTCCATATAGGATGGGTTTTTAACGTAAATATACCTAGGGGCTCCTTTTGAGGTGATAATGGGATGTTCCAATGTTCTTGTTTGGGAGAATCTTCCTCTGATCAACCGTGTTTTTATTGAATCCTAGAGGGATAGTAGGTTCTACCATGGATGTTTCAATTTATGAGATAAATAGATATACGGAGCTTCCAAAGAGAGCTTTTACTTGGGTAGGATCAACAAAGTCAATGAAATTCAGATCCCCTACTAGTGAAAAGGTTGTATTATTTGGATTCAAGACTAGTGGAGGGGCAAAGGTTTCTAGTGTTTGATCCTCTTGAATTTCCCCAAGAATGAGGTCCTTAGGACCTCTTGCCAAGGTTCCTTCTCCTTCTATGGCTTCGCCAGTAAGATCTCCTGAGAGAGTATCCTTAGGTTTCAGGGTAGAACTACTTCCTATAGGCGTCTTTCAATACCTTTCTGGTGAGTTAGTAGTTGGGGAGTTACGTCCCCTATGATAGTTAGTAGGTATTTCAATAAGTTTCCTGGACTTAACAAATATACCCTGAGGATCTCTAAGTCTTCTCATGAAAAACATTAAACTAAAGAAAACCAATGCTACTACTGTTGCTAGATTTGGGGGGGGCTATTATAATAGATGCGTAGGTTCTTACCTCTCGTATTACTTCTCCCCCGCCACCAATGTATTGCTAAGATTCATACATAATTCTATCTATTATACCTTACATAACAACTCCTTGGCAAGGACACCACAATGTTGGGTGTTATAACGTCTAGATTAATTCACCTAATATTTAATTATCGACTGGGGTTGGTAGGCTTAGAGTTGACACAAAATATATGCGAAGGTAGAGGGGTTCCTATGGTGTCATGGAAATATTTTAACAAACAAAATATCCAAAGATATTTCAAAATGAAAAACCAAGCCAAACTCCTAAGAATTCAATTATTAAAGTAATTAAACTAGAAAAAAATATTGAACTAAATAATTGACAATCTATTTTATAAGCAAATAACTTTAAACTGAAAAAGATACTATTAACAACTAGTCTTTAAATTGGAAACTAAGATGCAAGGAAGACCTAATTAGTAAGCAAGTAGAAAACTTAATAAAATAAGCAAGTAGAAAACCTAATAAAAGAAACAAGTAGAAAACTTAATAAGAATATCTTTGAATTCTGTCCTACAAGTCTTTTTCAGTAATCACACAATGAAAAAGGAATAACCTAAAAACATGCTAAGGATAATAGACACAATACTGAATTTTACATGCAAATGGATAAATCAATACAAAAGAATAAACATAAAACAATACCTTAGTAAAGAAATCAGAAACAAAACATAAAATAGCTTAACACATATTCAAGGTGAAAATAAATAAGATAACTCTTACTAAATAATCTAAAACAATTCAAATTTTCTTTTATATAAAAAAAATCTATCCTAGTAACTATTACAGTCAAAGCATACTTCAAATTCTAAAGAAACATAATTGAAAACAATCTCAAAACACATTAAAATCACTAAAAATGAAACTATGGGCTGAATGACAGATTGAACTATAGGTCTGAAAGGGGTGGCCGAATGATAGTTTAAACAGGTTGTCCGAATGACAGTCTGCATAGTTAAAATGACCAAAATTAACCTAAATGATCTAATATTCATCTGAATTCATGCAGATGTGAATCTAATGCATAAAGGTAAGAAATAAAACTACTCATTAAGAAAATTTGACACTGAAATAAACTGAAACAAATTCATGAAAATAAAGAAATCATTGCATGTTAATAAACAAACTGAAATTTAAATTGCATAAACTTATAACTTATAACAGAAAGGAAATAAACAGAACTGAATTTAAAAGAAATCTATTCTATCTGCTTGTAAATAAACTGAATAGTAAACTGGAAATGAAAAGGATGAAAGTAAATTTGAAAGAAAACTATGCACACATTCTCGTTATTTAATTCTGTAAATAAAATGCATTACAAAAAGAAAATGAAATAATAAAACTGACTGAAAACAAAACTAACTACAAAAAAAGATAAAATAAATAAAAAAAAGGATAGAAACCTCTGGTTGATGAGGGGCCCTCTGAGCAATCAGGGGCGGTGCCTAGCTAACTTCTACTCACGCAATTGTCAACAGCAAAGCATACAACTCTTTAATCAAACGATGGAATAGAGTTACAATGTGCTCAAGAACAAATCAAAGAATGAACTGATAAAAATGCGAACTAACTCTCTCTTACTAACTGAGATCTCACATAGAGGCTGATATATATAATTGTTTACAAAGATAATCAAGTCGACCCTTTAGTGGTCGACTGCTCTCTGAATTTAGTAGATCATTAAGGAGTTTAACAAATTGCAAGCCAATGCACAGGATCTTCCCTTCTTCAGCACGAGTCTGGTTAATTTCAGCATGATGTGGTGCACAGGCTCCTTCTCCATTGCAAAACGGTTCTCATATGTGGAGCATGAGTCCTTCCTTAGCGCAATAGGTGGACTAGTGGTGAGAAGAGGAGAGCGCACAGGTGAGTTTTCTAGAATGCAGTCTAATACATCAAACCAATGCATGGTTTGTTGGTGAGGTGTCAACAAAGGAGGCTGCAAGCTGGTGGATTATCTAGGATGCGAGATTCATTACCCAGAAGCATGGACAATAGGTCATTTGCAGAACTGTTTCATGTTTTAATGCCTCAAATCAATAATCAACAACGGGCAATCTGGTTAGCGATCTGGACGAAAAGCCGAACAACGAGCTGGACCGTGAGCTAGATATGCTGGGCGCAGATCTAGGACGAACGAAATTTCTATTTACTGGTGCGCTTCAAGACTAAAGTATGTAGTAACATGTTTTAACACTTGGAAAAATACCAACGAGTTTTGCGCAGTGAGCTGGATGACGAGTTGTACGTACTGTGTGCATGGCAAGCTGAATGCATACTTGTTGTTAATTTGTTCCAAGAATATTATATAACCTAGAAACAAATATACAAATCAATTAATATATCAAATGCGCTTTAATAATGTCAATTTTAATTAATAAAATCATAAAATGATAATAATAAAAAGATTTTATATAAACCTTAAATTCATATAGACCTTGGGCTAAATGATGATATGCGTGACATAAAATTTGCAAAAGATAATAGAACATATGTTTAAATGAGTAATTTAATTGTCAAATATTATAACAAATCTAGGATCAACACTTGGTGTAGCTCGAAAAGAATTTCCTCATAAGGAGGAACATTGATGTTGATAATGAAGACTTTCCTCACAAGGAGGAACAATGATGCTGATACTGAAGACTTTCCTCACATGGAGGAAAAGTGATGAAGATATGGACCATTATCGGAAAGGAGAAATAGGTTGAAGATATGGACCCTTCTTAGAAATGAGAAATAGGTCAAAGATATAGACTCTCTTCAAAAAAGGAAGAACAAGTCGAAGATATGGACTTTCTTCATAAAGGAAGAACAAGTCGAAGGAATGGACTTTCTTCAGAAAGGAAGAACAAGCCAAAGATGTAGACTTTCTTCAGAAAGGAGGAACAAGTCGAAGATATGGACTATCTTCGAAAAGGAAGAACAGGTGGAGGCTATGAACCCTCCTCGAACAAAGGGGGAGAAGGTTGATAATATGGATCCTCCCAGAAAACGGGGAGTGATGATGATACTTTCATCGATGATGGGATGATAGTGATGCTCTAGCATGAAAGAGGCCAAGTGCTCCTGGAGATGCTAACAAGGTCCAACATTCACTTGTGGACAATAGTATCTTCTCTTAAGGATGGCAGGTATAACAATATTTTCATGAGAGTGGTCCTTACTAGGTAAGGATGGCCCTGCAGATATTACTCTCACATGGAGATTACCCACATTCTTTTGTGGACGTTAGTATCTTGTTTTGAGGATGGAAGGTATAACACTCTGTTCATGAGAGTGGTCCTTACTAGCTAAGGATGGCCTTGTATATGTTACTCTCATGGAGAGTACCCACATTCATTTATTCATACCGTAGTATAACATTTGCTTGCGAATGGTCCTAGCCTTCATGATGAGGATGTCCTACGACGAGTCCTCACGGACAATAGGACCGATACTTAGGTATGGTCGAGATTTTCTTTGCAAACATTACTCTCATATGGATAGTACCCACATTCAGTTGTGGATACCATAGAATAAAACTCGCTCAGGAGTGGTCCTAACCTTAGTGGTATGGATGCTCTACGATGAGTCCTCATGGACAACATGGCTGGCATTTTTTATGTAATCGAGATTTTCTCTTCCAACAATACTCTTGTATGGAGAGTATGCCTACATTCATGTGTAGATGCCATAGAAATAACACTCGCTTACAAGTGGTCCTAACCTATGTGGTATGGATTCTCTATGATGAGTCCTCACGCACGTCGTAGTATAACACTCACTTGGGAGTGGTCCTAACCTGTGTGGTATGGATGTTCTACGTTGGGCTGACATTTTGAATGCAGCCAAGATCTGCTCTACATACAATACTCTTACATGGTAGAGTATACCTACACGTGAGTGTAGATACTGTATTATAACACTCACCTATGAGTGGTCCTAACCTGTGTGGTATTGATGGTCTACGATGAGTCCTCATGGACGATAGGGCTGGCACTGGGTGCGGTTAAGATCTACATTTAGTTGTAGACGATTCAACTGATCAATTTCATGGATCATGCTAATGGAGGATTGCATCGTCCTTGGAATTATGTCCTAAACTGATCGGGATTGATCATCTCGCAAATAGATCATGTGTGCTGCAGGTAGAGTGGATGTGAAGGATCAAGTATATCGAAGTACAACAATTTAGGGTCGAGTAGATCAAAGTGCGAATGCAAAGGATCAAGAAGATCAAACATTAGAGGAAAGTTGAGGTCTAAAATGGGCCTCCTAAGGAAAATAATAAAATAATAGTTAAAATAATAAAATAATATTTATTAATTTTGGAGGAAGAAAGAAAAAAATACTTTTGTTCATATTTTCAACATATCTCTATGTGTTTTTACTCAAATTTCGAGTGGTAGGGCTCATTGGGTGTGGAATTTAATTCTGCATCCAATCATTACCCACATTGCATACTTTTGACGGACCCCACTATCACAAAGAAAAATAAATACCTTAAAAACATGATGATGATGTCATCATGTTTTTTCAAGTATTTCTTTTTTGGGGTTAGCAGAGTCTGTCAAAAGTATGCAGTGTGGGTACTCGTTGGATGACATCATCATCATGTTTTTTAGGTATTTCTTGTTTTTGGGGTAGCAGGGTCCATCAAAAGTATTCAATGTGGGTACCTATTGGATGCAGAATTAAATTCCATGTCCAATGAGCCCTCCCACTCGAAATTTGAGTGAAAAAATAGGGAGATATGTTGAAAATACGAACAAAAAATAGTTTTAAAATGAAAAATATGTCAAGTCATCCATTATGGTTGACTCATTTTATTGAAATTCTATTCGTTCTTGAATTCCAACTCACAAGAATTTATTGTTGGCTCTTTTCCTTATAATTCCCATTTTAGACCCCAAATATACTTTAATGAGGCTACTGCAAAAGTTTGAAGTGTTGCTGCAAAAGATCGAGAAGATCGAAGTGTTGCTACAAAGGATCGAGAAGATAGAAGTTCCACTGCAAAGGATCAAGAAGATTGAAGTGCTGTTGCAAAGGATCGAGAAGATCAAAGTGTTGCTTCAAAGGATCGGGAAGATCGAAGTGCTGCTACAAAGGATCGGGAAGATCGAAGTTCTGCTGCAAAGGATATAGAAGATTGAAGTGCTTCTATGAAGGGTTGAAAGATCGAAGCATTGTTGCAAAAGGATCAAGTGATCATGTGATGCAGAAGATGAATAGTAATTGTTCTAGTTACTGATTGTGAAAAATTCCTGTGACATATAGATGTATAGCCTCAATGATGTTGCAGATATTATCTCTCTAGTCTCCTATAGTCTATGATGATGTTGTCAATAGACTAACCTTCTCGTTAAGGGGGGGTGTTGAATATTGTAACTTCAAAGGATATTCTAAATGTATTTTACTGATGTAACCCAAGGGAGATGTTATTATTCCTTCGGGGGGGGTGTTACTATTGTATTTGGTCCTCATAGAGTCATGAGGTAAAGCCTCCATTGTAATTCGAGGCAATAGTACCCAAATGAATATAATATAATATTGTATTGAGTCTTCCTAAGTGAAGTCGGCCTATTGAGTTAAGTGGGGTTGACTTGTTAGGTTAAATTTCAAGTGATGAAAAGAGTATAAATAGAGGAGATGTGTTCCTCATTTGAACACACACTCACTTGTGCACAACACATAGGAGAGATAGAGAGATATATTTGCTGGAGGAGGTGCACCTCTTTGGGGTCTTGTATTTTACTTTTTATACATCTTATATAGAGGAATTTTTGCTGGGTTTTCTTCCCCGTGAGGGTTTCGCATGATAAATCTTTGTGTGGCTATGCTTGTATATATTTTAGTGATATTTTGATTATGGTTATGTTGTTATGATGCTAAATGTTATAAGATCTGATATAACCATTAAAAACTTATCAGGGTACAAACTTTAAAAATAATACACAACATAAGTTTACAATAACAAAGAACAGAGACATACCTAAAAATCATGTTAAAAATAATGAACAAAGAGAAACTGTACAATGTTGGGAATTTCAAGGACCTCATTATGAAAAGGACTGTCCAAAAATAAAGAGGAATATCAGTAATGTGCATACAATACATGAAGAAGCAATTGTTGGTGACGTAGAAAATGAGATGCCCAGGATTAATGTATCTTTGGAGAATCGACAAGCTGATTACCAAACATTTATGGCAGAGATAGAAGGTATGATAAAGAATAAACCCATTTCTATTTTGATAGAACCATGTTCTAGTTTAAGCTATGTGTCACCTAGTATAGCAGAAAGTTGTAAATTTCATTTGAAAACGTTTGAAAAATATTGGTTGGTTCAACTAGCTATAGGAACCAAGAGAAAGGTAGTTAGCTATGTTGAAGATTGTGAAATGTTTATGAGTCAATTCAAAACTCAAGTGAAATTAAATTTACTATCTCTAGGGTCATATGATGTTTTAATAGGTATGGACTAGCTGGAAAAATATAGAGTAGTTTTAAATTGCTCTGAGAAAACATTTACATGTTTAAATGAAAAAGGAGAAACAATCATAGTAAAAGGAATACCTAGAAAAGTTTATGTTAGACAGATTTCAGCTTTACAAATGAAAAATTCTGTACATAAAGGATGCAAACTTTTTGCTATACATGTAATGAATGATGAACACATGAATAAAGAATATATACTAAAATTTGATGATATACCAATTTTAAAATAATTTTTAGATGTATTCTTGGAAGAAATTCCAGGATTACCTCCGAAAAGAGAATTAAATTTTACTGTTGAATTACTACCTAGAGTTGTACCCAATTCAAAGGCTCCTTACCCAATGAACATCCTAGAACTTAACGAATTAAAACTGCAATTATAGGAGTTAATAGATACAAATTACATAATACCAAGTATATCCCCTTAGGGAGCACCTATCTTATTTGTTAAAAAGAAAGATAGTACCTTACATTTATGTATAGATTATCGTCAATTAAACAAGATGACAGTTAAAACAAATATCCATTGCCCTGCGTAGATGATCTATTCGATTAGATACATGGAGCAACAACATTCTAAAAAAGAAACTTGAGATTTGTATATCTTCAAGTTAGAATTAAGGATGAAGATATATTTAAAATTGCATTCAGAACCCGTTACGGTCATTATGAGTTTGTAGTTGTGCCATTTAGGCTAACAAAAGCTCCAACATATTTTATGTCTTTAATGAACATTGTTTTAAGTAAGTATTTGGATAAATTCGTAGTTTTGTTTATCGATGACATACTAATTTATTCAAAAACAAAATAAGAACATGATGAACATCTACAGATAATATTACAAGTTTTGAGAGAACACAAATTATACACAAAGTTATTTAAATGCAAATTCTTTAAAGATAAAATACAATATTTAGGTCATCTGATATCCAAGGAAGAGAAATAAGTGGATCCTAATAAAATAAGAGCAATAATGGAATGACATGTTCCTAAGGATTTATCGGATGTAGGATCATTCATGGGGATTAAAGGTTATTATCGAAAATTCATAGAAGGATTCTTGAAGATCGCAAATCCCATGACGTCCTTGTTAAAAAAGGAAAAAAAATTGTTTGGGATTTAAAATGTGAGGAAAGATTTAAAATTTAAAAGAATTATTAACCACTGCACCTATCTTAAAAGTAATTGTTATAGCTGATTTTAGCACACATAGTTGATCACATATTTATGGCCTTCCCTATCCCTCTGTAGACTCTTTAGACCCCATGGACCGATATTATACTTTGATGTTTCCAAGTTCATCCCTAAAACCACATGTTTATTGTTGTACACGAATTTTAATCCCATACTCACGTGTACACACGACTTTTGACCTCAAACCCATGTACATTCGGATGTGTGCATAAATCCAAATATTTTTGGAGTTTTTCTTCATGTGTGTTCGAACCACTTGACTCTTGGCCTTCCATATGCCTTGATATCGCTCAGATTTTACCCTTCATTACCCCTTTAGAGTGCTATATAAGGAACCCCTTGGATACATTGAAGGGGAGGAATTGAAGAGAAACAAAACTATAGTTCATTGTTGCCATAGATTGCATATACTTGAGTCTACGTCCCTTTGTCCCTTTGGAGCACTTAGTGTTCTTCCCAAGATTTCCTTTGCTTGTGATATTGCTATCGAGATATGGAGGATTGAGGTGGTGGAAGCTAGGTGGAGGACTTAGTTTCTCCGGTTCGCAGACATGCCGACAGAGGTTGTCAATTCTGTAATCTCTGATTTGATTAATAGAAATATATTTTCTTGTCCAATAATGTGCATTTGAATGAATATTGAATCCATGGATATGTTTAAGTGCTTATACATTGTTGATTATATATGCTCAAGTAGATCTAACACCATATTATATAGCATGTTTGTCTTGTTTGTTGTTATTGAGAGCGAATTGCTAGCACAAGCGGGATTGGAGAAAGCTCAACGGGGATCTACTTCAATCACCTGGAATAACGGTATGATTCGAGATCCTTTAGTGTTATATGTTTGGTTTCTATTACATATTGGGAAGGGATTGATTTTTCATGTCTAGTTGTATGTTGTGGTACACCCCAAGCCATAGGAAGTTTCTCTCTATAACAGAATTAGAGACCATACTAGGGAGGTTCCTAGTTGTTTCTCTTTGGGGGTTTTTGGTATTCAATGTACTTGAATTGCTCTGATTTCTCTGCTTTTGTGTTGGGTCTAGGGGCATGTTTTCCTAGTATGGTCCTAAAGGAGTAAATTTTGTCTCAGTTTGTCTGTTTTCCTTATTTTTCTCCCTTTTTCTTCCTATACGCGGGTTTAGCTTTCATAGTCGCATATGTACGTTGTTTTACTGGGAATAGTCATGTATGCCTTGATTTTGAACCTTATTTGGAGGATTAAGTGTTGCTGGGTTATTTTGGATGATTGCTAAGTCTTCTTGGATTCTTTTGGAGTCTGTATAAACCCTTCGTTTTTTACCAAAGACTGTTTTTAGTTTGATTTTTAGAAATGTTCTTGTCATTCATTTTCTACTTTTTGTTTTGAGATGAGTGCATTAGGTCTCTTTACCTTGGTGCTTTGCTTGGATACTCTTTGTGAGTGGTTGCAGAGTCCAAGGGTTGTAGAGTCATCTTTTTTTCTTTTATATCCCATTCAATTCAAAAATACAAAAATATTTTTCTTTTTGCATAGTTATGCATTGCTTGCATTTTGCATTGGCATGGCACTTGCATTAGGTTTGCTTGGTGAATTTTAGTCAGATTTTCAATTAGGAATGATTGCACTTACATTTGAAGGGAACATTTTGCACTTTACGTAGTATCATACCCCATTTTTCATTCTACATAGTGCATTTGCATTTATTGTTAGGTGTGCATTTTACTTCATGTTGTGTCATAACACCATAAGTTGCACGAACATTACCCTTGAGTAATAACAACCAAATAAAATCAACACTTAATAAAATGAATTACACTCTTTTTTTTCTAGGGTGCATCAACAAGATTAGGTTTTAGGGTCTTGGAATAGTTCATTGTAAGTTAATTCTTCAAGACCACTAAACAAAAAAATTAGGTTTTTGTCTAGGTGAGAGTGTGAAACCCTTGGTATAATTAGTGTTTCTCAGGACGCTCCCTTTACATGGGAGTTAAGCACGAGGTAGTGCATGCAATTGTGATTGGGATGACCCCTGGTCACTTTCTGTGAGCACCAGAGATATTTCCATGATTTTATTTGTATTTGGGGGCCTTTGAGGTATTGACTGGTGCACCCTTGGGGTACCAGTTGTGCTTTTAGGCTTCGAGCTTTGCTACCCTGCCCATACAGTCATCCCATCTGCGACTGTCTGCCTAAGCATTGGTTATATTGAGGTGACCTTAGTTGCCTTACCTAGGTTATCGAGTGGGTATTTGCAAAGGTTATTCTACAGGTGTTTTAGCCAGGTAGGGATCGAACAACACAGTCACTATATGCATTGAAGTTGAGGTCCACTATAATTGGTTACAAACCTCCTCTTGTTGTGTATGAGAGTCTCAATCCTATCCTAGGAGAGACACACCTGCTTCATTCGGGAGCTCACTTATCCTACCGTTGGTTTTCTTATTGTTTGGCTTTAGGTTTTCTTAGGTGTATGCTATGTGCATGCTAGTCTGCTTAGGGTTGTGTAGATAGATCAATTATTTTCTTTTTTTTGAGTAATTATGGATCCGGGTGCGGCTCCCCGTCGCTCTCGTCATTTAGTGGGTATTTCACCTTCTACGTCTCCTCCTCCCTTGGGAGAGAGAGACAGACAGTCTGAGCAAACTAGTCATCACTTTGATTCACACAGATATCTCACCATGAGTTGTCATGATCCTGAGGTCCCAGTGCTTCCACCTTCCCCGCCTCCAGTGGTGGAAGTTGAACCTTCAAGCACATATGGAACTCTGCCTGAGTTTGGTCCTTATGGGGCTGGACCATCATAAGATGATTTATCACAATTTCCTAATTACATTAGCTCTACCCCTGGTATTGGTTATACTATCCAGGTGAAGAGAGTCTCCATGGACCCACCAGTACTAGCCACATTAGATATGGCATGCCTGATATTCACGATCCCGGTATGATACCTCATGTTGAACTAGTTGGTGACCCAGGTACTGCACCTGGGGGAACTTCCATTCCTTTCCATGTGGAGAGGTTTGGTGGTAGTAGTCACATTGCGCCATCCACTCCAGTGGTGGCAATTCCTCCACACACACAGCCTAGACCCAGTAGTAGTGTTCCTCTTCAGGGACCTCAGCTGAGACATGTGAATATTGGGCGTACAAGCTATATTCCTTCACATATTCCATCGTCTTCTCAACCTATTCCTTTGAATTCCTTTTGGACACATCCTCTTCCTAGCTCTAGTGGTCCTTCAGGCCAAAGTTCAACTGTAATCCATGTTCGTCCTATGACTGCTAACACTGTATTATCACAAATCCAAGTGCCTCCTTCTATGTCAGCAAGTCATGTACCTATTTCTGGATCATCTCATAGAGTACCTTGTGGACCATCTTATGGTCCAGCTCATGGAGCTTCCCATATAAATACATATGGACAATCTTATGGAACATCTCATGGGACATATTATGGATCATCCCATGGACCATCTCATGGTCCAGCCTATGTATCTTCCCATGGATCTTCTTATGGACCACAGCACATACAAAACTATCAATCCTATGGGTACAGGTATCAACAAACCACTTACTCTTCTAACTATGGATTTGTAGCACCTCATAATCAAGGTTCTCCACATTAAAATGAATCCATGCATCCCTTCATGGGTCATATGGGAAGAGGTTATTATCCCACTTTCCAAGGACATGGTGTGTATAGAAATCATCCTTATACGAATCAATCCTATCAGGGAGTGTGGCATTGACCAGCTCAACCTAGGATCATTTTCCTTACGACCTTGAACCAACCTGATTTGTCGATATTCACAAATGATCCTATGTCTCATAATCCGGCATGGCCGACAATCCCTACCAAGCTTCCTTAAGACATTCCCAAGTTCGAAGGTAAGGCTAGTGAAGATCCCTGGGAGCATGTCACAACCTTCCAACTTTGGTGCTCTTCTAATTCCTTACACGATGACTCCATCTGTTTGAGGCTATTTCAATGCACCCTCACGGGTCCTAAGGAAAAATGGTATATAGAGTTACCGGGGGGGACCTATACTATGTTTTATGACCTTTCCATTGCTTTTCTTAATCATTTCCAGCTACCTGTACGTTACGACGTCGGTACCGAACTCTTGTTGACCTTTCGGCAAGACAAAGCCACGCATATTTAAGATCATATTCAAGAGTGGTGTAGATGAAAATGATTAATTAAAGCCTTTATACCACCATAATTTCTTCTAGAGTGGTTCCCCAAATCATTATTACCTTATATCACAAAGGATGTTTCTACGTCTGGAGTTCAAAATGAGGACCAAGCTATTTTTAGGGCTCAAGAGTTGTATTTGATCTATGCTCAATCCGGACTCTTGTATGAGATTATCTCGAATGCTCCAAGATCCAATTTTGACCCCAAGATTAAACTTGGGCCACATGTTGATGGCATTGTTGTCTCCACAAGTACCAAACCTACAGATTTGGCTACGAAACAAGTGAGCCAATTATCACTTAACCAGCTTGTGTTAGTACAAGCCATGGCTTTGTCTCAACCTACCCAATCGGCGAGTGTACTTTCAGTGCAAACGTCAAACTCAAAAGGCAACCAGCAGCCTGAAAGGAAAAAAAAGAAAGGAAAAAATAATCATAAGGGTGGGAATAAAAATGAAAATCGTAATAATAATGACAAGAACACGAACAATACTGAGGGGGACAAGCAGCATAAGCGTAAGGTGAAGTTTCCTTGTAATTTTTGTAAGGACAATCACCTCACTCACCTGTGCCCTTGTATGGAGGACGCCTCGAAGTTCATAGCACAGGGCCCAACTGTGTTTACGAATCCTTTACCTAATAATCAAAATATGAACTCAAGGACCGTTGATATTGGTTGTGTGTCTAGTAGACCTCAAAACCCATCAGAGGTCGTTAGTGGTCACGGTTGCATCAACATGGTGATATCTACCAAAGTTGTGACGTGTGCGAAATATTATGGTTCGTCACAACCAGAACTTGGGAAAGAACCTAATATGCCTGAGAGCTCTTTGAGAATTGAAAAGCCTACAGATAAACCTAAAGTTTTGCCTTACATTCCTAAGGGAGTCTTGAAGCGCTCGGGGCACAATCCTAATACTCGAGCTTCCTAGAACTATTCAGTTGTCAATGGGCCAAACTCCTTGTGCAATGTTCACATTAGAAGCGCTTCAGACTAATCCTTTGCATAGAAATGCCTTGTTGTTTCCTCTTGGGGTTAGTGATGATAGCTCTTCTTCCATGATAAAATTTGAAACTCATGGAATCCAGTCTCGCTTTCCTTACTATGTGTCTCTTTTAATTCATGTAGAGTGTCTCAACAACACCATCATGCGTACTGTTATTGATGAAGGCGTTGTTGCTTCCGTGATGTCTTTGTCATTTTGGAAGGGCTTAAGTTCTCCCACGTTGTCTCACTCTGCCAACATGTTGACTTATTTTGATGGAAGGTTGTTTTGGCCACACGATATACTTCCTTCTGTAGAGGTCCAATTGGGAGGGAAGACTGTCGCAATCAAAGTCGAGATGGTTGATGCGCCCCTTGACTACAATATTTTGTTGGGTAGGAACTAGATGTACAATATGCACATTAGAGGAAATATGGGGTCTAAAATGGGCCTTATAAGAAAACGTTCCAACAATAAATTTTGTGAGTTGGAATTCAAGAACCAATATAATTTCAATAAAATGAGTCAACCATAATGGTGGAATTGACATATTTGTCATAAAAGAAAACTACTTTTTTGTTCGTATTTTTGACATATCTCCCTGTGTTTTTACTCAAAATTCAGGCGGGAGAGCTCATTGGATGCAGAATTTAATTCTGCATCCAACGAGTACCCACACTGCATAATTTTGATAGACCCCGCTACCCCATAAATAAGAAATACCTAAACAAACATGATAATGATGTCATCATCACGTTTTTTATGGCATTTCTTGTTTTTTGGGGTAGCAGGGTCCATCAAAAGTATGCAATGTGGGTACTTGTTGGATGTGGAATTAAATTCTACATCCAACAAGCTCTCTCGCTCAGAATTTGGGTAAAAACATAGGGATATATGTTGAAAATACGAACAAAAAAGTAGTTGTTTTCATTCTTCCTCCAAAATTAATAATTATTATTTTATTATTTTAATTGTTATTTTATCATTTTCCTTAGGAGGCCCATTTTAGACCTCAAATTTCCTCTAATGTGTTGTAGTCTTTTTCCTATTCTGAGTGGTTCGCTTTCCGTTTAATGGGAGGATCGTTAGTATTGATCAAAAGTCTTTCCAGAATCTGAGTGTAAACACATCATCGAGAGCTTCTATCCTGATTATCAATCATTCTTAGTCAGCAACTGAGAATGTGGGTGTAGGTATGTATCCTTCTCTCATGGGAACCTTTATTTTTCCTACACCCATTCTTATGATTGGGTTTAGTCTTGGTGGTGCTTCATCCTCATCAAATTCGGTATCCTTTCACACTTCTCAGATGGCTGATCCTTGGATTCTTCCTTCACCAAGTACTTCGAGTATTCTTGTTGAGACAGACATGTCGTTGCCTACAAAAATGGTGGCGTATCAAGTGAATATTGATCATGTTGTAAATCCTAGTCCTTCCTCTTTGTGAACAAAGGAGGAGGACCCTTATGTGCTTCCTGCATGGGAAGTAGAGTCATATCACTCTCATGACTGCCTTGACAATTTTTTTCCATTAGATGAAGCTATTCTTGAGGCCATGTCTAGGATTGAACAACCTTGTGAAGAGTTGCACCATAGATCGTATTTCCTTCCTAAGATTTCTTGTTTAGAGTGTGATGACTTTAGGGCAATTCTAAGAGAGAAAATTGGTATCCCCATGGTCCCATTAAGATCTCTTCGTCAGATGGCTGAAGGGAACATGGCTAACCTGTCACCAACGATTCCTATCAACATTTCTCGTGATCCTAGTAAGATTGAGAATGTATACATTGGGGTGGATTTTTCCCCCGATAATATTAAAGAGTATACTGAGTTGTTTAAGAAGTTTCATGATATTTTCACTTGTTCATATGAATAAATGCCAGGTATAGACCTTCATATTGTCTAACACGAAATCAAGACCTATCTAGATGCAAAACCAGTTCGACAATGTTTGCATGTCGTGAATCCTAGGAAAGCACCTGCCATTAAAGCTAAGATAGAGAAACTTCTCAAAGCTGGGTTTATCTATCTTGTTCCCTTGACGGAGTGGGATTCAAATCCCATTCTGGTGGATAAGAAGCATGGAGCGATCCGAATATGCATTGATTTCCATGATTTAAATTGAGCATGTCCTAAAGATAATTTCCCTACACCATTTATTGATAAAATTTTGGATGAGTGTGTGAGAATTGAGGTATTTTCTTTTATGGATGGATTTTCTAGATATAATCAGATACAAATTAAACCCGAGGATCAACAAAATACTACATTTATTTGTCCTTGGGGAACTTTTTCATATCGAAAGATGCCCTTAGGCCTTAAAAATGCCGTAGCTACATTTCAACGAGCCATGATCTTAATATTTCACGATATTAAAAAGATTATTGAAGTATATTTGGATGATCTCACTGCTCACTCTCATTTGAGAGTGCGTCATCCTTACCATTTGTGATTAATGTTTGAAAGATGTCGTCATTATCAAGTTCGTTTAAATCCTCATAAGTGCATCTTTTGCTTGAAAGTTGGTCATTTACTAGGATTCATCATATCTAGGGAGGGTATTAGAGTCGATCCCTTGAAGGTTGAGGAAATACTTCAATTGTCTCCCCTGCTTAACATTCGACACCTTCAATGTTTACAAAGTATGGCGAACTTCTTGCGAAGGTTCATGGTCAAATTTTCCAGCTTGATTAAAGGCTTCATGCATTGTTTGAAGAAGGACACCCCTTTTTACTGAGATGAGCGAGCCCAAGAGTCTTTCGATGCTCTTAATAAATCCTTAGCAATGGCTCCTATGCTTATTTTACCATCCTATAGCTGTGATTTCTTGATTTATGTGGATGCGTATCATGAGACGGTTGGTATGGTATTGGTTCAAGAGGATGAGGAGATCCATGAGTATGCCATATATTATTTGAGCCGAAACCTTATTGATGTGGAACTTCATTATTCCCATGTGGAGAAGCTAGACTTAGCCACCGCTCATGCAGTTCAGCGTTTGAGACATTACTTTCTCGTTTGCCAAAATTTGGTCGTAGCTCACATCAATCTATTTTAGTTTGTCCTCTCTAGAAGGATGATTGGGGGAAAATATAATAAATGGATTGTAATTTTGCAAGAGTATGATCTCAAGTTTGTTTCGGCGAAATCGAAGAAATCGTTAATCTTTGCTGAGCTCATATCAGATTTCCTAAATTTGGAGGAAGAGGAGGTCTATGAGGATTCTTTTGTTGATGAGAATATATTCCTCATCTCAACTGTAGACCCTTGCTACGGGGATATCATTGTGTATTTGAAAACATTGAAGGTCCCTACTCACCTCTCAAGGGATGAGTGATGACAACTACGTCATGTAGCGAAGAACTACCTCATAGTGGATGATACTTTGTACCGTCGTGGGGTGGATTCCATTTTACATCGTTATTTAACTCATGATGAGGATGAGGTCATGCTTAATGATTACCACAGAGGGGTGTGTGGTGATCATTTATCTAGGCTTTCTACAGCCCAAAAAATCTTAAGAGCTGACTATTTTTGTCCGTCCATATTTAAGGATTGCATTAATGCAGTCAAGAAGTAACACCCTTACCAGATGTTTGCACGTAATATGCACTCGCATCCTGCCCCTTTACATCCTATTGTCACCGACGGTCCCTTCACCAAGTGGGGGATTGATTTTATGGATTGCAACCCAGATTCGATTGGGGGGCACCATCATATTATTGTGGCTTTCGATTACTTCACGAAATGGGAAGAGGCTATGCCCATAGTTAAATCCGATGGTGAGACAACCACACATTTCATATTTAACCAGATTATCATCTAGTTTGGCATTCTGAGAGAGCTTGTCACTGACCATGGCAGGAAATTTCAGAACAAAATTATGGAAGAGTTGGCTTCCAAGTTAGGATATAAGCAAGAGCACTCCTCTTCTTATTACCCTCAAGCGAATGGATAGGTTGAAGCAGTTAACAAGTCACTTAAGTCCATTCTCCAACGAACCATCCCACAAAGCAAGAATAATTGGCATATCATGGTGTATCCTAATTTGTGGGCCTATAGAACTGAGGTCAAGACTGCCACCGTTTTTTCTCCTTATCAGCTTATGCATGGGGTGGAGTCAGTGTTACCGGTTGAATGCGAAATCCCTTCTTTGAAGCTAGATGTGGAGCTTTTACTACAGACTTCTACATTGGAGGAGAGTTTGGTCCACTTAGAGCAACTTGATGAGCAGCGCCGAGAAGCCTTAGTGGCTCTAGAGGTTAACAAGCATCGCGTTAAGGTCCAGTATTATAAGTCTGTCCATCCTAGGAGGTTTAGTGAATGTGACTTGGTCCTTTTGTGGGATCAAGCTAAGGAACCCTTGGGGGAAGGAGAGTTTAATTCCATGTGGCATGGTCCTTACGTGGTTAAGCATGTTTTAGAGAAAGGCACCTATGAGGTGGTTTAGTATGAAGGGAAAACCTTGGAGGGGCATAGAAATGGGATCTATCTCAAAAATTACTATGCATGATCTTCAGCCAGGGCTGATTTTTGTATATTATTGTACAGTTTTTCATTGCTTAGTTAGATTTTCTTATGGTGATCTGGTTTGTTGATTAGCTTTAATTTTTTATGGTAGATGTCGATGGAGTCTTTCGTTTACATAGTATTCGCTGATGGTGCTAGCTGCCACACTCAAAACTCAGCTTTGACTGCTTGGGTGATCTATACTCCTACAGGTCAAGTATTGTCTTCAAGAGGCGTATGTTTATAGCCTTCATCAAACAATGTTATTGAATATAGTGTTGTTATTGAGTTATTGCGTGATTACATTTCACATGGTGTTCATTCTCTTGAGGTACGTCTTGATTCACAGTTAGTGGTTTCACAACTTAATGGTTTGTATCATATTAGGGATCTGACATTATTACGATATTATTCTTACTTGTTAGATTGGTAGAACGACAATTTGAGAGTATAACATACATTCATGTTCCAAGAAATTTTAATCAAGTTGTTGATGCATATGCTAACTATGTGTTAGATTGGCATTTATTTCACAGACCATAAGCATGTCCCAAACACATTTTACACATGTAAATAGAATAATAATCGATCATCATAAATATTTTTCATTAAGTTCAAAAAATATGATTTCATAATACATAAGTGGCATGTACAAAATTGGGGCTTTTGAGCCACAAAAATATACTACACGGTCAACAAAAAATATACACTGAGGTCTCTAAGCCTAAGGTAGAGGAGGGTGCTGATCATGGTAGCACAGTACGGCTCTAGATAGTCGATGATACAATCGAACCCACGCTCATGGTACTCCAACCACCTGGCGTTGTATGGACTTATGCAAGTCCTCAACTTACGCCATGGGTACTCTTTTTGTCAGTCGAACAAAGTTCATGTGAATGCTATAGAGCGTCTGCTCTGCATCTACACCCATGATCTCATCACCTCTTCCCCTCTGTCGATGACAAGGAAATCCATCTGGCCATCATGGTCCTACATCTGCATATACATGACAAA
This sequence comes from Pseudotsuga menziesii, assembly GCA_001517045.1. NCBI lineage: Eukaryota > Viridiplantae > Streptophyta > Pinopsida > Pinales > Pinaceae > Pseudotsuga > Pseudotsuga menziesii. Next base: position 85,105 of record LPNX010700573.1, on the reverse strand, counting down.
GTGTCACTATGTGTCGTCACACAAAAAACATGTCTTTTGATTTCATATATCAAAAAACACAAAAAATTAAATGATTCAAATGTAGCATCCCCATCCCTCTGATTGGCGAAGAGGACGCTACCATGGCGTTAACCATCCGGGATACTAGCTCCATGAACATGTGAATTCATAAAAATGTTGAAACCGAATGCATGGAAGTAGAACATGCACATATGCAATTGTTTATCATACATAGCGGAAGCAACATACATTCATACAACCATTCATTCAACATGTTCATCGCATTCATTAACAGTAAATAGGATTGCAGAAGTAAAATAGACAAGATTAATTATCTTATAAAGAACTCATTCCGCAACCATCTACGTCGCTGCAATGTTCCACCCAACCATAGGCCAGCGTGCTCCTTAATCTCTCAGCAACGCTGCCACCCCCGAGATGGGCATGATTCTCCAAGGAGTAAGGGAACAAGAAGGCTTACACATAGCCAAGGATACACAAAACACAGCCAAGCCAACACAGTTGGGTTTATCAGGCCATCAATAAGGCATCCAAGCCAACATGGTCAGATTTATCAGGCCATTAAGGAGCTAGGAAAGGATAAATGCTAAGCTGGTGAGCTCATTACAGAGCCAAGAACACCTACACCAGAACTAGCCTGGCTTCTAAGACACCCACACACACCCAACACAAGGAATCGGTCCCTTCTCTGCTACACAGTCCCTCAAGCCCTACATTCCCTTCCAGTGCTATTTAGGGGTTGTGGAGAAGAAATCCAGACCTCTAGCTCTATCTGTGTGGTTTCCAAACACACCAGGTTTATCAAGAAACCCAAGCCCCCATCCCTTCTCCCAACACAGTCCGAATACCAACCATTGCACGCACGCAATTACTCAGCAATTATAGCTTAATAGGGGAAAATGATTCCCAAGCGAATTATATAGTCCCAAACGTATCAATGAACATGGGGAAAACAACAGTCCTGAAACATAATTAGTGAGAACAGCTCACAACATGGGGAAAATGGCTCAAAATAGTCCGTGCATGACGGAAGCTTGCACTAGACCCCAAATATAAAGAAGACCACAACAATCACAACGTACGGGAGACCACAGCAACACAACAATCTTGAGGAGAATGGCGGCAACCATAATTCATGGGAAGAACAATGGTCCAAATCTCAACATTGAGATGACAAGAAAATTACATGACCATACAAGTCTATGAGGAGGTCATACAGCTGAAAACGTGAATGGCCCTTCACAGCAAATCGTGGATGAAAGAGCATGGCTCCTAACTCGCTGTGTGAGCCCAAAACCAGGAAAAATCCTGTGCGTGAGAATAATGAACAGATAATGGTTCCTGCATGAGGATGAATAGCTCCGCTTATGCGCACGGATGAACAGACAACCCCGAGAGTGCGTGAATGTTTTTGCACTATTGTGGAGAGAGTAGAATATCTACGGGAGTGATGGCAGTGGTTTCTTTTGCCATTGTGAAGTCAACCGCGGGTGGAGTGTGCGTGTGGGCAAGGACTAATAGTCCTACCACACTCCCCTCTCAGCCATAACTTCCCCAACTACCAGCAGAAATTATTAATGGAGGTGGTTGGGTAAGACAAGGTGGTGACACATGGGTTTCTCTCCCATTCCCAAGGTTTGACATTCTCCCACCCCTATCCTTGTGAAAATCATGCCCCTTCTCAATTTAGTTGCCGCGAACGTAGCTGGTTGGGTTATTTAATTAAAGATGCATATTTACATGATGACAACTCAATATGTATGCCGCATGCCCCGATATTCCATTGGTGACAATTTAAATCCGAAACATAGCATAACCAATCAATGGTGGGGCCTTGGCCTTTAGCTCTGCACCATGATCATTTACAATATATACATCATATACATCTAATGCAACGGGGTCAAAACCGGGGTGTTACATCAAAAATTAAAGGTGGGTTTGGGATTCGTTACCTATGTCTCCATAAGCCACTCCTGGTGGTATGGGCATGTCTGGATCACTGTGGAAGTCTATCCTTACATAGGGATAGTCATCTATGATGATGATCTGTCTCTGCCACCATGGCAAGAACTCTGCTGGGTAGGGGTTAGCCACCCTTTCACCTCCCATTATGCACATGACATTAGCCCAGGGTCATTAAGATGGATCCCAGACTCACACTCGGCGTCACTGAGATGTTGTTTCATGTTGCTCAGCAGCGTAGTACTCCAGTCATATATTGTAGGACGCATACACTCTACCACATAGAACATGATTGGTCATGAGGCTTGGTGGAGTAACACCAAACCTACAATCCTGCCTAAGGCCAAGAGTATGGCTTTCAGCCCTAGAATCTGAATTGAGTTTGTCGGTATTTGACTCCCAACCTTCTCTATATTGGGAAGGAAGTGCAGAGCTATGTAGTCATCTATGGTCAGCCCTCCTGCTGGCCCATGAGATCAGAGGTTCACCACCTCCCCTCATCAAAACAAGCCTGTGATGAAATATATGTCCTCAACCTCAATGTTGAGTGACATCCCATCTATCTAAAAAGTTTCAAACTCTGGATCCCAGTAATCTTCCAACAGCTAGAGTAGTCTTGGCTTTACCCTTAAGCTTCCAAGACAACAAAACTTGTATAAGCCACATGCTTGTAATTCTTGTTGAGCCATGAGGTTGGCTTGAACAACTTCCTCAACATCACCATGTTCCCTCTCTCTCCACTCTAGTACCATCCTGCACTAAAAACACAATTTTTTTATCATTATTTGCTCATAAAAACCTTGTCCGCGGCCCTATACGTGACTGTATGCAAAACAACCATGTATGTACATGGTTTTCATGGCATTTTCTCCATATGGCTAGCCTTATACGTAGAAAAATGCCCAATTTCCGCGTGGGCCAAAACGCCCAACTTGGGATGGCCTAAAAAAATAAACTGACAATGAAAATTTAAAATTTTTATATCAAAATGAAGGAGAGGGGCAAGGGAATTTACTTGGATCAAACGTGGAGGGATTCTGTTAGACAATGCTCCTGAAATTTGCTTCTGAATTTCTGGACTCAAATGCACTATGGTGGGTAAAAATTCAAAATGGTATGAAATTTTTTAATTTTTCACTATTTTATAGAATTTTTTTGAAATTTTTTGAAATTTTGACCCACTTTCTATAGTTTTTTACCATTTCTGACCATTTTGAACCATTTGAACCAATTTGATGTTGTAGGATCCCATTTTGAGTGCGGTTTTACTGTGTCTTTGAACCATTTGTGCCTATTTCAGGTATTATGTCTAAACTAGCATATAGGTTAGGTTTTCACATCCGCTTGCATTTTGCATAACCTTATGACTGTTTCATCTTAACCCTAGGTACGAACCCATTCTATCTTGTCACGAAACCTTCTTGTTGCTTTTAGAAGTGACATGTTGGGAATAGTAGAGCTTTCCCATACATGGGTACCCTAGTTAGACCCTATTTTGCATTTTCTGCCCATGCCGACATTTCTACTTTAGGGTGTGGGATTATGTTGTATAGTATCACCATGACTTTGAGTAAGAGCTTCATACTCCTCTTGAATTTTATGCTGGCCTTTCAGTGGGAATCCCTTGTATATGTCAAGTTGTAATTGCATTATCATGAGTTTTGCTTGCCTTATTGAGCCTTATGTCGGCTTCCCATACTTCGATTATCAACCATATATCCCAAGCTTGTCTCATGTCTAGCTGAGTAGATCCTTTTTACATATCTTTTGCAGCTTGATCCCCCATTTTTTATCGGGAGGGGACCTTCCCCTGATTGTCATTATCCTGCACATGTTTCCTTGCATTGAGTATAGGTATGTTCCGCTGCCTGGAACTAGTTTTCTTGTCCCTTGACACTCGTCTCCTCCTAGCTTTGTAACTATAAAGAACTTTTATTCTTTTTCAAGCTTTTCAAAATATCTTAAAAAGTCCAAAAAAATCAAAAAGCAAAAAAATCTGGACAGGAAAAGATGTTATCTTTGGCAGTAGTCAAGTCATGTTGCCTTTGAATAGAGAACTGTATATCACATCCATTGGTTGGGTTATTAGTTTGACTTTAGGAGATGTACTCATTACTCTGATTTTATCTCCATCGATTGGTTAAGCTTCATGTCCCTATGGAGCCTTTGTTGATGCCTCCTATGTCACAGAGATGTCCCAGTTTGCATATCAAGTCCATGTTGCTTATCTTCAGTCACCAATTGCCTTTACGCTATTGTTCAAAGGAAGTTGAAGCCTGATTCAGTGATTTAGACATTCCTTATTTGTCTTGACTTTGCATGTTGGCCATTCCCAATACTGTTACTGGTTCATGCACATCTTGTTCGATTTCTTCCACATTTTACAGCATTGCTAAGTACCTCGTGTTGGTTGATGGGGGATTCCCTAATGCCCTCCTTCCATCGGATTCCATCCCATCGACTTCAGATCATTTATTCTGGGACAGGAGTCTAGAGTCATTTGAGTGCCTTGAGACTTACAGTCATCAGTGGTAGGTTCTATCGCCATCGACAATTTTGGGGAATACATCAATGTCCCCTGATTGATGGATTCTTCCAAGTGTTCGACCTCAACACATCTATTTACACTTTTTTACATTGCACTCTAGTACCTTGATTCCCATTTTTATTATCGGTAGGTGATCTCACATCTATTAACGGTATACATCAATGAACGATAATCAGATGATGGACTACTATGTTCGACCTCGATACCTCTATTCACATAGTAGGACATGTAATCGTAGTGGTTTGTATAGAAGACCTTTCAGTTTGGCGGAATTCCACATATGCTACCTCCTTGATTGTACCAATGTTCCTTAGATTTTATCTCTCGTGATTTGATTCCAGTGTATGTTAGATATCTTCAGCCATTATGGAGATCTTGATCCATTGTATATCTTCAGCTTCTATGGATATCTTGATCCATTGTATATATTCATCATGGAGATTATGATCTATTATATAATGTATTTGACGATGACCACACATGTCACATTTTGTATATCATTCCTATTCATAGCCATTGTACTCTTATGTATCTGGGACTACTATATGTATTTGTAGTCATATGCAGAGCTTGATTATTATACGATATTGATGGATGGATGATTCTTCCACCTGTTTCTCCATCACTCCACTTTTGGGATGGATTTTATAATGTATTTCGGCCATCAGGGTACCCCTCTGACCTCACACATTAGGGGGCATCTGTTATAGCTGATTTTACCACACATGGTTGATCACATATTTATGGCCTTCCCTATCCCTCTGCAGACTCTTTAGGCCCCATGGACTGATATTATACTTTGATGTTTCCAAGTTCATCCCTAAAAATACCTGTTTATTGATGTACGCGATTTTTAATCCCATACTCGCGTGTACACGTGAATTTTGACCTCAAACCCGCATACATCAGGATGTGTGGATAAATCCAAATATTTTTGGAGTTTTCCTTCATGTGTGTTCGAACCACTTGACTCTTGGCCTTCCATATGCCTCAATATCGCTCAGATTTGACCCTCAATTACCCATTTTGAGTGCTATATAAGGAACCCCTTGGATACATTGAAGGGGAGGAATTGAAGAGCAACGAAACTATAGTCCATTGTTGCCATAGCTTACATATACTTGAGTCTGCATCTCTTTGTCCCTTTGGAGCACTTTGTGTTCTTCCCAATCTTTCCTTTTCTTGTGAGATTTCTATCGAGAGATGGAGGATTGAGGTGGTGGAGGCCCAGGTGGAGGACTCAGTTTCTCCAGTTCGCAGACATGCCAAAAGAGGTTGTCACTTGTGTAATCTCTGATTTGATTAATAGAAATATCTTTTCCTATCCAATAATGTGCATTTGAATGAATATTGAATCCATGGATATGTTTAAGTGCTTATACATTGTTGGTTATATTTGCTATATTAGATCTAACACCATATTATATAGCATGCTTGTCTTGTTTGCTGTTGTTGAGAGCAAATTGCTAGTGAAAGCGGGATTGGAAAAATCTCAACAGGGATCTAATTCAACCATCTGGAATAAGGTATGATTCGAGATCCTTTAGTGTTAGATGTTTTGTTTCTCTTGCATATTGAGAAGGTATTGATTTCTCATGTCTAGCTATCTGTTGTGGTACACCCCAAGCCATAATAAGTTTCCCTCCGTAATAATAATAGATCCAAATAAGGAGTTTGTCGTATACACCAATGCATGCAATGAGGGCTTAGGTGGAGTGTTAACACAAGAAGGTCATGTAATATCATATGATTCAATAAAGTTAAAAATACATGAAAATAATTATGCTACTTATGAATTAGAGTTGGACAACATAATACATGCCTTGAAAATGTGGTGCCATCATCCAATTGGTAGAACATTTTTATTAATGTCTAATAACATAAGTTTGAAATACTTGTCTGATAAAAAAAATCTGAATGCAAGGCAAGAAAGATGGTTAGCTTTCCTTAGAGAATATGATATCTAGATCAAACCTATAAAAAGAAAAGAAAATAAGGTGGCTAATGCCTTAAGCAGAAATGCAAATATGAATTTTATAGCCGCTGTTAGCATCTATAAAATAGAATTGGATGATAAGTTTGAAGATGGAGTAAAAATGGATAAAGATTATCAAAATTTAAGAGAAAAAGTTACAGAAAATGAATATGAAAATATAAAAATAGATTTCAGTTTGAATGAAAAAGGTCTAATGCTGTATAAGAACAGATTATATGTACCCAATGTACCATAAATTAAATTGTTGATCTTAAATGAAGTACATAAGAGCCCTTAATTAGGACATCCTGGTTACCAAAATATGATAACAATATTCATAAAATATTATTTCTAGCCCAATATGAAAAATGAAGTGGATGAATATATAGCCAGGTGTATAGAATTCCAACAGGTTAAAGCTGAGAATCGACACCTAACAAGTGTATTGCAACCATTACCAATCCTAGATTGGAAATGGGAAATTATCAGCCTTGATTTCATAGTAGGACTGGCTAAAAATCAAAAGAAAAATGATTATGTAATGGTAGTGGTAGAAAAACTTAGCAAGGCGACTCATTTTATACCTGTAAAAACTATTTATAAGGCTACTAATATTGCTGATATTTTTATGAAGGAATTTTTTTCATTTGCATGGAATTCCTAAGATGATAATTTCTTATAGGGATCCTAAGTTTATTGGTAATTTTTGGAAGTCATAGTTTGAAGTATTGGACACTAAACTAAATTTTAGTACCTCTTATCATTCGCAAACGGATGGACCAACATAAAGAGTAAATGAAGTTTTAGAAGATATGTTACAGATGTATTTTAGGGATCATCTAAAGAAATGGGAAGAATATTTGCACTTAGTCGAGTTTGCTTATAACAATCATTATCAATATTTAGCTAAACTTATGCTTTTTTAAATACTGTATGGTAGGAAATGTAATACTCCCATTTCATGGAGTAATCCGGTTGACAGATTGGCGGTAGGACCTCACTTGTTAAAATAAATGGAACTCACAGTGAAACAGGTACAAAGCAATCTGAAAAATTGCATAGGACAGAAAAAAGAGCCATGCAGAACTTAAAAGAACTCAAAAATAATTCCAAGTAGGTGAGCATGTTTTTGTCAAGGTAAAACCAAGAAAAATGTTCTTTAAGTTGGGGATTTGTGCTAAATTAGCACCCATGTATTGTGGACCGTTTGAGATATTGTCAAGATTTGGACCAATGGCTTATCAGTTAGATTTGCCACCTAATCTCAAAATCCATAATGTATTTCATATTTATATATTGAAAAAGTATGTATATGATGCTACTCATGTAAGTGATTGGAATGTTATCCAGGTAGAACCAGAAGGAGATTTTCAAGTGGAACCATATTGTATCCTTGACAAGAGAGAATTTTTTCTCTGGAATCACGCCATTAGACAAGTAAAGGTGCAATGGAAGCACCTTATTCTATATTAAGAAACCTAGGAATTTGAGAGTCATATTCGGGAAGCATATCCAATTTTGTTCTAGGAAGGCTCAGATGATATTTAAGCAAAATTAAGGACGATGTTGAACTTAGAGGGGGTGTTTGTAACCCACCTAGAACTAAAAACATTTTATTTCTTTGAAAAGACATTACTTTTTTAGTTATAGTAAAGTTTTATGTTGTTGACCAAGGATGGTCAAAGATGAGTGTAATTGAAATATTTTATTATTTAATAATTGAAAGAGGAGAAACCTATCCAAAGAGGATTGTTGAAGAGTGTTCACTGATTGACTAGGAAGAATGACCTGGTGTAGAAGGAAATGACAAAAGGTAGCAACAACATTCACTTTCTAGATGTTGCAGGAAGCAACTTCCCTATAATTGTGGTCATGTTCCCAAGAAAAGGGGAACGAAGCATGTGTCTCATTTAATTACAAAAATGACCCAAAGACCTAGGAAAGCATATATATACCCATCGAATGAGCAGGAGACTCACTACATTCTATATATTAAAACTTGTGGATTTGCTGGAAACTAAAAAGTTAGGCACACAAGAGGAAATTTGATGAGGGGAAAGCTAAAGTGAATTGCTAAGAGGTTTGACTGCAAGTGTGACTGCTAAGTTACAGAAAGTAAAGAATAGGATTCTACACAGTATGTTTTTCTTGGTGGTTTAGTGAACAGGCTCGAGGGTCCTAAATCAAGTAATCTTTCCTGCTTTCAGAAGATGGTTGAGGGGAACGATCTTCTTTGGGAATTTGTCCACTTCAAAAGTTAACAGGTTCTATAATGTTACTGGTTATTTATCTTTCATTCCCTTTCTGTTTATTTCTGAAATATTTATGTATGATGAAAGCTTCCATAATTATTTATTGTTTTCGAAAAAAAGTAGGAAAGTTGATTTCCTGTAAATTATTAGTTAATGAATTTTACTGCATAAATAGTTTTCATAGTAGAATTTATAGTTTATCCTTATTACTATGTAAGCACAATATCATATATAGTTTCACCTAGTATTAAGTATTATACATAGATAATAAACATTTAGTATTCCTCTAGTTTTTCTTTTAAACCCTTGCAGATTTTAATCGAAAAAAGTGAAAAAAAGAGCTATTGTCGTTTTAACCAGACAATGAACTTTTTTTTTACAGTTAGGGTTTGCTCATTTTTTGAACATAGTAAATCCCTCAATCAAACAAACTCTATGCTAAAAAAAACATATCTAATCTAAAAAATCGATGGCTTCCAGCCAGGGTTCGAGACCCATAAGAGTATTAATAATTTACTCAATATAAAAATTTATACAGCCAAAAGGATTTTATTTTAGTATTTTACTCAATATCAAACTCATACAACCGAAAGGCTTATTGTTTAAAAAAAATGATCTTAGGGTTAAAACATTTTACAAAATAATGAAGTGATAGATTAGAAGCTTGTAAGGATAATATTTCCAAATACTTTATTAAATAACTAAAACTTACAGTAAAAACACCCTAGGTTCAAGTAATAAAGAAAACGCCGTAACTCTTTCAAAAACCATAATGGAAACCATTTAAAATATTATACACAGTATTCATATACAAATCCATTCACATAATAACAATAAAGAAAATAGAAATTACATGGAGCATTTCCAACATACAGAGTAATCAATTTATCAATTACAGAACCAAGAGAAAATGGACATTGCAATGGCGTTATCACCTTATAATATTTGTTAAATTTTATAGTAAAACGTAGAAAAGCAACCAAATCAATTTCATTGAATAATTAAAAAAATATCAATTTTATACATAGTAATAATAACAAACAATATTTCTTTTATACATAGCAGTTCCAAGATTATAAACGATTTAACAATATACAGAATAAATACAAAGGATTAAAACCAAGATAGAAGCAAAGTCGCAGTACTATTTTTCTTATTAAACTTTGACAAAATTTTATAGTAAAAGTTTTAGACAACTAAATACAACTTCCCACAGACTCCACGGTCTGAAATCAAAGGGGTTTCAAAAACATTAACTCTAAAATAATGCAATCACAGCCTGAGGGCTTATAAAAATCACTTTCATCTCTTCCAAAACACAAGAGTATATACCATCAAAATAGAAGGAGGCCTGTGCAAGTCATGAATCTCCCAAAACGAAGCTAACCAGGACCAAAAAGAAAATATGTTTCCAGATTTGCCTTTTCATTTCACACCTTAGACCTTAAAGGAATCGTAGGGTTCCAAGGTTCTTGGGACTTACTAGAACCCCTTCGTCACCAATTCCCTCAACCCAAACTTACTCTGCAAACCAAGATTCAACGACAATGGAAAACCTCAAAGACCCTCCTACCAGATAAACAGAGGATAAAGTTTAAACTTGAATATATAACAGTTTAAAATAGAATATCATGGATTCAAAAATGGAAACAAACAAAAAGGAAGGAATAAATTACCTCTGCAATGATTTTCTTTGCAAAATAATGGTAGTGACAACTCTGTTAAGTAACCAGTGGGTGCATTGAAGACTGGAGATATGGTGAGGAAAGCATTGGAGTGTTGGAGGTCATGGAGATGAAGGGCCGAGAGCCCTCGTTTCTCCTCATAGTTCAACATTATAGAATGACCAAACCCTTAGTATTTTATTTTAGGGTTTAAACTTTTTATCCCAATTGGAAAGCACCACGATATTTCATGTGGGTGCCCATAAAAGCTTCACCTACCTCCATATGTTAAAATGTTTTCGACACCCATATATTTTCTATAGTTTAGAATGATTTTTCATTGGTATGATAATCCATCGTATAAGTAATGGTTAACTAGGTTAGATCTTAGTATAATATTCTCATATTTGTGGTGAAATCATCTTTGAATTCTTGTTTACCCTTATGCCATGTTAGCATCACCATGGTATTTTTACCTAGTGAATGAATCCTTTTTATTGAAAACACTTGCAACATTACAAGTTTAAACTTTTCGTTAGCTTACAATAAGCTAAGTAAGACCCACAATCCTTATAACCCTAGCATCGAGAAATGAGTTGTAAGAGAAGTGCTAAAGCATTAAAAAGATGACAAAGCATATAAGATAAGCACCCAAACTGTAATTTATGACAAGTAGGCATGACACATTAACTTTGGAAACAAGTAAACCTGTATACTAGTATAGTTCTACATGATTCATAAATAGAGTTGTCTTATTCGAGTTATTATTATTATTATTATTATTATTATTGGATTTTGGAGTTGTTACAGAACCAATGAAACTAGTTTATGTATATTTTGTTAAGAGAAGACCTGCATGATGCTCATAATTTAGAAGGAATCTTAGAACATTATTCAAGAATCTTGTTGAGATTAGAAGTGTGGTAGTCACCAGATAAGATTTTCCTTAGTTAAGGAAAATATTTTAGGATGATGGACTAAAAGTCCATGTCCATGTATATGAAAATAAATATGAAGTTTAAATCAGATTTGGAAGATCTCAAAAGTTAGTTGAGATGTATCTGGATTAGTCATAGGTCCCAGGATCGATTATATGCTTTGCATTTATAGACATGTAGAAACAAAACATGTGTTGTGGCACATTCTTGGAATAAGTGTTTGTTGACTCATATATGTCTTGGATAGTGAAATAAAGATTCAAAGATATATGAATTATGACTAGTACAGTGATCAAGGAAAGATCACACATGTTTCTCTAGAAAAAGCATGTTGTAAAGAGGTAAATATTCATGAGGTTCCTAGGCAATTATATCTAAGACATGGTACATGTCCATAGATGAAAAACATTTCCATCATTCTTGCTAAGCCTATGTCCGATACAAGCTTGTTATAGTACATAAAATATCCTCCAGTTGAAGAGGAAGTATTGATGTGTGTTCACAGGCGGTAGTAGATAAATTCCCCACTAGTTAGTCAGGGTACATGACTCAGGAAGCCATGGGCTATGATACCTTGTGGATAGAATCCACATGAGTAGAGACATGATCAAATTCTAAGAGACTATTGTTAGCTGGAATATTTCACCGTCTACGGACAGTAAGGTGTTCCACTGGTATGAATGGTTCAGATCCAGAACAAATGAAGGACAAAGGTTGAAGACCCTCCCTGGACGCCGTAGATACCTGGAATGTGATGCTTCGATAGTAACCCTTTGTACCTACAATCAGCTTAAACATGCAAACACATCAAAGCTGCCAGAATATGATCTACTAATCCATGTTAGTGACTAAGGAATCTAACAACATACATGTGAAATCAAACAACAACAATAATGTGGGATGGAAATCAGCTTTGTATTAATATAAAAATGGAGAATTTTACAACCAATCAAGCCTTAGTGTTGACATGCATCTCCATGAAACCACGCACCCTCATCCCCATAAGCTCCGACTTTAGCTTTCTATGCTCTCCAATGGCTTGGGCCAAGTGATCAATCCAATAGCATAACAATACCTTAAGATTTCTCTCCCTTAACCATAGATATGAGCTTGTATTTATAAGGCTCAATGGATAGGGATGGTTGAGATATTAGTGGATGAAGTGGCCTCTAAGATCCTAGAATGAGGGATCTAGAGCTCAATTGACCCACAATGATAGGGATAAGGGAAGACACGAGGCTCATGATCTAAAAGCCTCGAGAAACTTCTCTTTTTTCCTTTTTACCCAGGGTACCACGTTTCTCCTTCAATGACAGAGCGGTTCTGGTAAGAAATGCTTATGGAATAGGGCCATAAGCAGTGGCACCACTTGTGGACAACAAGGGATAGGCGGTGCGAACAAGGTACTGCTCCTAGACAATAGGGAAAGTGTGGTGCTGGGAATTTTCATGAAAGATTGACAATTAGCATGGGTTTCCGCTTCAAGTGCTGAGATTAAGGGCAAATAGGTATGTCAAAGGTCTTATAACATGATGATGACATGATTTTGGTATAACAGGATGACCCCCAAAGCATGAGTCTTAGAGGGATATGATAAACAAGAGCTTTGAGAGAACAAGTCATTGCTAAGAGGTGAAAATGTCAGCTCGATCATAGCATGTTGTCAAGTAGGCATCTGTAGTACATCAGTATGATGACTCATAGACACAAGTAACCAACTCATGGCTGCAGAACAATACAAGGAAGATCCATGAGAGGAATAAACAAGCATGGCTACTAGAATACAGTGTAGATCCATGTGATAGAGGACTCAAACTTGGACATAGCTACCAAACATACAAATGTAGATCTATGTCATACAGATGGAAATTTGAGCATAGCCATGACCATACAAATGTGGATCCATGCTAGATATACAAAACTCCATCGCAACTTGGGGAAAGCAATGAATGCTTTAAACAAACACCAAGGGTCTTTGTCTCATCTTCCACAAAGTATGATTCTATCCATGTGATTACAATGATCTGAAGTTGAACATGGTAGAAACCACTTGATTATCGACCAATGATGTGAACCGTCAACAAGTGCAAGGGAGATCACCATTAATGTCAATGATTCCCAAGGTACCCTAGTACAATCTACTGAGTGCAAATAGATGTCCTAATGTCGAACACCCAGTCAATTCTATCGATCAAAGGTCAATGATGTGAACCTATGTCGAGACGAGAGAATCTATCATTAAGGCATACCGATCTCAAGGTACCAAATATTGTTTCTAAGACTATTTCCTCGATGATGAGCTGATGTCGACGGGAAAAGTCTCGTCGAAGGAGGGCCATGATGGGTTCCACATCGACGACATGAAACTCGGAACAAAGTTCTAGAATGATGTAAAAGTAGTAACCATAATATTGACTCAAAGATACTGACACAAAGACTGTGTAGACTGTAGAGGTAAAACTTCTTCAAATCTCCTTTGAACATTGGGCGGCACAACAAAAAGACTTGGTGGCATGACTAGACGAGATAGAAACACAATGCGATAGTGGAAAATGCATTATTTTGAAAGACTCAAAGGAGTGACATGACTCATGAAAGTGGATCGTTGCAGAGATCAGCCGAATACCCAATTTATTAACAAGATGTGTAGACAGGTGCCATGTTCAAAGGTAATAACAAACAACTACCACTATTTACAAAATGATTCCCTTCCCATTTCCCACATCATGATCGATGAGTGCCTCTTTTCGGTTTTACGAGTTCAAAGAGGGTAACAAACAATTGATATAGCTCGTCAGAAGACAAGTCGAGACTCATATGTTTTATGAACCTGAGAGAGGAGGAGTTCATTCCCAAAATGGGTCTCTCAATGTTTAATTTAACAAGTCCACTGAAAGAAAACTCGGTATCGTTCATGTTTAGAGAGTCTGAACAAATACAGAAGAAGACTCCAAAGGGGTCCTTTTTTGTATGATTTAGTCTCTAAGGCCCAAAAAAGTGTAAAATCATACCTTAGCGAACTCTTCCAGTCATGATTGGATGGAGTGTTCCTTTTTCATAAATAGTCCTATCCGAACCAAAAAATAGATAACCTACCGTCGGACAGACGACTCTTCAAATATTTTAACGAGCGTGAAGAAGACAAGATCGCTCGACGATATTTTCATATTGAGGGAGCATGAAAAGAGTTTAAAGAGAACTCCATGAGGTTTCTTTACACAATGTCATCTTTTACGAGCCTGGAAAGAATCAGAAATGGACTCGATGATCTTTTCATGTTTAAGGAGCTTGAAAAAGAGGTGAAAAGAAGACTCCATGACGCTTCTTTACACAATGTCAATTTTTTACAACCCTAGAAAGAAACTAAAATGGACTTGGACCTTTGATACTAGGTTTAAAGAGCATGACCAAAGTGTCGTAATGAACGCTCATTGACCTTTTCCATTTTATGAAAGTGCAAAAAAGGCATAAACAAACTTCCAAATATTCTTACTATGGTTCTCTTATCCTACAATCGACTCAGAAACAAGTGTTAAATGAATTTACAACTAGCATTAAGGGATTACGACAGATAAACTTTGACTAAAATGTGCTTTTATATCAAAACTATAGTATGTCAGACCCAAAAATGCCTATATAAGTCATGTAAATAGTAAAAAATCAAATCATTTCACTGTTTACCCATAGTGGAGAGCATTTGGAGCACTTTCTTAGCAAGATCTTCAGCAGCTGATACTGGGATTTTCCACTGTCCGTTTTTAGCACCATCAATTGCAAGTAACAGCTAACACCCTATTCTTTCATTTCATAGTGCTTATTTTGAGTTTTGGTGGGGTTTTGGGCTCATATGGGGATCCCTAAAACCTTAAAAGTGGGCACCATGCCTACCCCTTGCGGGATACACAGTACCACCTAAGAACCGTGCCTACAACATGATTGACAGGCGGTGCCACCGCTTGTCTCCAACGGTGCATAGGCGGTTCCAGCCGTGGAGACTTTAAACTAATGGCATGAGCAATAATAATTCATTCTTTTGATTTTTAATGATTAGGAATGATTCTAATGCATGCTATGATTGTTTTTGGTAGGTCTTGGTTGCTCAAAACATGGTGATATGGAAATAAAGAACACATGACAATGAGGATGCCTTTGCTGAGATAAATTTGGGTTGTATCGCCGCATTACGGGACTGTGGGCTCCTGAAGTTCTTATGGACCCCAAGCATGGTGTCACATGAGCGGTTACTAGAACACATAATAGGGATGTGGAATCTAGAGCATTAGTATTTCGAGGTGGGGGCCCATATTCTTACAGTGGAAGTAGAGGACATCTACTTCTGGACTGGTCTCTCGAGACGGGGTGCCCCCATCTCACTAACAGGTTTTTGGGGAGGGGATATCACCACTCGAGAGCTTATAGATCATCACTGTGCTCCAGGGATGAGCACATCAGGGAAGAAAATCCCCATCGGAGTAGTGACAGATGGGCCCCTACCGACCGTACTATTTACTATGCAGAGGGTGGCTGGGAGTTAGGGTATGCATCAGGATTCTAGGGCACACATGTTGTATGCCATAGAAACCATTGCACCCACAGTATTCAACTGGGTGAAAGCCATGATTCCAATATTCAAAGATCAATTAACTAAGTGTCGGCAGGGAGAGCTAAATCAGTTTGGCTTTGGCTCCATTTTAGCCTGCTTCTTCTTCGAGCGGATACCATAGATGAGACCTTAGGTGGTCTTCCAGATTCGGAGAGCATGGGACCCCGTATGCTGAGGTGGGTCCAGTCATGGCTCGTACAGGAGCAGGTAGGGGAAGGGTGAAGTTCGGTGATCCGTTATTCAAATGGCTCTGAGATGAGATCCTCATGGTTGAGGATTATGCTTATGCAGGTATGGACTTCACCGGAGATCCTGACCTACCACTCCCACCTGGCGGACAATGGGGCGACATCTGTAAGAAGAAAGAAACCCTAAAATGGATGAAATGTTTTTATGTTTTTGATGTTTTATATTTTTTATGTTAAGTGATGAGACCTGTATATTCTCATGCAGATGTTGGAGCAACGCGACCTGGAGGAGCTTCTCCGTTGGACAGATGAGCTAGAGCCCGCTTTGTACCATGGGGTGATGATATCACCGGGGATCTAGAGGAAAACCTGGAGAGGTTGACCTTGGATATCCTAGATGCTGACATTGATGACCTCCCGATGAGATATCAGAGATCCACAGTGGGAGTATTGGGTCGATTCAGTAGGCTGCTACGTAGGGTAGATCGAGTAGTGATGTGCTATTACGAGCACCACTAGTGTATGAGATATGTACTGAAAGCTAAAAGATTCAGGATTTTGTATGATGATTTTTCCTGAAATCCTACATGCTTCAGATGAGGACTCAGGACCTATTTTTGTAAACTTTTTCGTATATATATACAGACTTTTACACGGTGTTTATATGTTTCAAATGGAAAATGCATTTTCTATGAGTTTTATGTGTCTTCGAATGTTTATTTACAATGTACCATGTTTTATTTTAACATCATGAATGGGAAATATGCCAATCTAGGATGTAATTAGCTAATGAGTTAGCAACTGCATTATGTTCCCAAGGGATATGCCTATAAGTGATGGTTTCAAATGACCTTTCTAGCAAGCGTACTCTCTGGAAGAGGTAGAGGAGCACGGGGTTTCTAATGGTGTAAACATGGTTTAAATTAAAAACCAAGAGTTATGAGTCCATCAAGACTACTAGATCATGAACATCCTGGGAGGCAGCTTCAGTCAGAAGACCGATGACTGCTTCATACTTGGCGATGTTATTAGTAGCGGGACCTATACAAACCGCTTCTGAACTAAGCAAATCTTCAACTGGGGAATAGAGGACCCAAGCAGGCGAGGTGAGATTCAAGGTGTGGTGGCAAGCACCATCAGCAAAGCCATAGAAAGCCATCTGCATGACCAAAACATGGTATAAATAGATGCAGACATTAAACTCAAAAACATCTTGAAAATACTAAAAGCACACTGAAAGTCAATCAATATACATATATACAAAATACTATCCAAGAAAGACCTAGGCATAGTACCTTTTCAGGTACAACCCATTACAAGGTTGCCCCAAAGGGATTCCATCATAATCAACAAGCTCGTAAGCTCCTTTCTCTAACACCTTAGAAATAATGAAAGGTCTGTACCACATGGACTCAAACTTACCCTTCCCTAGTTTGTCATATCTCTGATCATAAGTCAAGACTATGTCACCCTCATTAAAGACACGAGGTTGGATGGATTTATCATACTGTACCTTGATGCATTTCTTATGTGCCTCATTATCCAAGGCAGCATCTCTCCAAGTATCGTCAAGGTTACTCAAGTACAAAAATCTTTCTTCCTCTGCGGAAGTGTCTAGGAGAAGTTCGACGGCAAGTTGTAAAGATGGAATCTGACATTGAATCGGTAAGTCAGCTTTGAGTCCACAGACAATCTGGAATGGTGTGAAACCAGTGGTTATTTTCAAAGAAGTCTGATAAGCCCAAAGAGCGGAGAAAAAAATGTGGTGCCAGTTGGATTTATGATCTCCAACCATCCGACGAAGCATAGTTTTCAAAACTTTGTTAATGGCCTCTACCTAACCATTAGCTTGTGGATAATATGGCGTAGATTTTTCGTGGCAAAAACCTAGCTTGGCACTTAGTTCCTCCATCATTTGATTACAGAAATGGGATCTGTGATCGGCAACAATGGACTACGGAACTCCAAATCTAGCTATGATATGATTGAATAAGAAGAGAGCGGCAGTCTTACCATCTTCTGCATATGTAGGCATGGCCTTAGCCCATTTTGTGAAATAATCAACGGCTACAATGATGTAATCATGCCCCCCAGCTGAGGTAGGCTTACAATGCATGAAGTCAATATCCCATTTGGCGAATGGGCCAACGGCAATGACGGGGTGTAGCGGAGCAGGATGGTGCACTTTTTAGGATAAAAGTGTTGACAAGGTGGGCATTTCTTAACAGCCTCATGACAGTCTTTGAAGACAGAAGGTGAGAAATAGCCAGTGCAAAGGATTTTTTGGGTTGTATCCATCCCAGATAAATGACCGCCACATGATCCAGAGTGGAAATCATTCAACACATGTTCAGCCTCCTCATGGGTGGAACATCGCTGGAGAATAGAGTCAATCCCACGTCTATACAAGGTATCATTCAGGATGAGATAGTATTTCGCGTGGTGACGGATACGGCGATGATCATCACGGGATAAATGCAGCTGAAATCGTTGTGTTTGGAGATAAATAAGTAGATCTCCATACCAAGGATCGGTAGTGCTAATCAGGAACAGGAATTCATCTGGAAATGAATCACTGGGCTCAAATTTCATCGAAGCACAAGGAAGATCACACATAATCTCGGCAAAGACCAAGTATTTCTTTGATGTGGCTTTGGAAAATTACAGATTGAACTCCTGAAGTATGACTATCCAATGGGAGTACTTGCCCCCGAGCACCTGACGAGTCAGGAAGTAATACATTAGGTTCTGGTCTACCCATACAGTGGTAGTACGAAGCAGAATGTAGTGACAATACTTTGTACAGCAATGACCATGGCCAATGCTAACTTTTCCACACGTGAATAGCGAGTTTTGGAATCCATGAGAATCTTACTGGCATAATAAATCACATGCTTCTAACCGTGGATATTTTCCTGCACTAAAACCATAGCGATGGTAGTAGCGGAGGCAACAATATACAAGAGAAATCCCTTTGAATAATCCGAGGGGTGTATCACGGGTGAATGCATCAGAGCATGCTTAAGATTATCAAAGGCACGTTGGGTCTGGTCATCCCAGAAGAATGGAGTGTTCTTCTTGAGGAGATGCATGTAACCGTGCATTTTCTCTACGAAATTGCACACGAAATGGTGGTGAAATCTTTCCTTCCCTTGCAAACTTTGGAGTTCAAGGAGATTAGTTGGGGATGGTAGATCTAAAATAGTGACAATTTTCAAAGGATCAATCTGGATGCCATCTTTGGATACCACAAAACCTAGCAGACGTCCCATCTCAACGCAAAAAACACATTTATGCAGATTGAGTCGTATATTATAATGACGACATCTCAAGAATATCTCTCTAAGATGACCAGGGTGGTCCTCCCGTCGCTGTGAATGAGTAGGAAGGTCATCAAGGTACGGTTCAACAATATGTTTAATATCATGAAACGCATAGGACATCGCGCATTGGAATGTGGCTCCAACATTTTTCAAGCCAAAAGGTAACTTCTTATATGCAAAGGTTCCCCATGGGAAAATTAATGTCGTCTTATGCGGATCAGAGGGTAATATCTCAATCTGATTATAGCCAGAGAAGCCATCCATGAATGAAAATATGACACTTCTAGCATAGTTGTCGATAATCTGATCGATGTGTGGGGTAGGAAAGTTTTCCTTGCGACAAGCTTTATTCAAATACCTAAAGTCGATACA
Organism: Pseudotsuga menziesii; assembly: GCA_001517045.1. Taxonomy (NCBI): domain Eukaryota; kingdom Viridiplantae; phylum Streptophyta; class Pinopsida; order Pinales; family Pinaceae; genus Pseudotsuga; species Pseudotsuga menziesii. Next base: position 65,259 of record LPNX010700573.1, on the reverse strand, counting down.
AACTCTAATGGTGCCCTACTTTTTATTGACAGGGACAATGTTCGATACCCATTCCGTCAGGGGTACAGGATAAATAAACCTAGCTTTGAGAAGTTTCTCAATTTCAACTTTAATAGCTGTGGCCTTCCAAGGATGTACTTGCCTTATTTTTTTCCTGATAGGTTTATCCGTGGGATAGGTTTTAATCTTATGGTCCACAATGGATGGGTCAGTCCCCGACATCTCTTCATAGGACCAGGAAAAAATATCACGGAATTCTTTAAAAAGTGCCTTGTATGCTTCAGATTCATTTGTTGAGTAGTTCTTCCCAACATGAACATGCTCAATAGTATCAGGCTTGGCTGATATGTCAACCGGATTCATCTGAGTAATGTTCACTAGTAGAAAATGAGAAATTAATGACTAAAAAAATGACTAAAATCAGGCTATAAATGACTATTTTTGAGTCGGTGACTAATAGTAGCAAATTACCACTATCTTATAGCTAGTTGTATTTCACTATTCATTAATAGCTTGACTTAGTATTCATTGATTTAGTCATTGATTTGGTCATTGATAGACAATGATTTAGTCATTGATAGTCAATGATTTAGTCATTGATAGTTAATGATTTAGTCATTGATTTAGTCACAGATTTAGTCATTGATTTAGTCACTGAGTTAATCATTGATTTAGTCGTTGATTCAGTCACTGATTGCAACCATTAATGACCAATATACGACTAAATAAACTACTAGATGTTAACATATTAATGACTAAGCTAAATACGACTAAGATACAAGAAATTAGCTACTAATAGTCGTATATATGTGAATTTAGTCGTTTTTGTAGTCATAAATTTATGATAGGGCACGGAGGAATCAAACCACCAACCTCCTGCCTATAATTAGGCAGGCTCTCTACCATTGAGCTAGAACCCTTTAAGAATTTTTTATTGCTTGACAATGATGATAATTTGCTCCCAGTAAGTGTCCTCAACTCCTTTTCCCTCGTTAAATTGCCTGTGAAATAGCACAGTTAGTGATTTTCCAAGAGATGCACGATACAGATACATGAAATTTCAAGATGAAATTTCTTGAAATAAATCACACCATTGACATGTTCCAGCTTTATACTATATGACTATGCAGTTGCAAGTAACCAGCAGTACCAACTGTTGAAAAGATTCAACAGGAATCACAGTTCTATACTAAAATTGTGAATCCCACTATAGGAAATTAAAATTCTTACATAAGTCATTGTAATCTACACAAGTTCAAGAGAATAATATGCATTCTATATATCCAACATGAGATAATATTCATGAGCAACAGATGAACTGGACCTTCCCATTTGATATGCAAGAAATAGATAGTATCTACTTCTATCGAATCTTAGACCTAAGATACAATTTCTCCTCAAAACAGATTTGCCAATGTCCAAGAGGAGATAATAAGAGTCTGATTGGCTAAAGAACTGTGGCTTTAAGATCCTAGTTTTTTGGGGTCTTCACATTATTTCACTGTCATCCTATTTATGTAGATCTTGGAATCCTCTTTTACCTCCAATCTGGAGAAACCCTAAATTACAACTAATCTGAATCTTGTCCAGCAAGTCTCTGGCATCTTCCAAGTAATAAAACCTATCTCAAATTAACAAGATAAAAGAATAGACTTCCCCCCCATAGATCCAATGGATTCTTACACATATGGATCTCCCCATATTGCTTTTTGAGGCTCTGTTAAAATTGAGCTTCAGAGGCCCCTCTCTGGGAGGCTTCCAATAACTATTTGGGCTTTTTGTGCCCATTCTTTCATTACACTTGGTTGTAATTTAGTATCATGCCTTCATCAAAGAACGATATTCTATTTCTATTTTGGCAGAACTCAGCAAATGTCTCTAAGGGCAAGTTGGCACTGGAAAATTAAGGTAAGCTGTGAAGAGGCTTTGCACTGCATTTTTTATCTTTCTGATAAGCACAACTATTAAACAGTTTTCATCAGGTCATACAGTTCCAAACATACCTCATTATCAACTACTAAATTTTTAATCTTAATATATTCCTTTAAGGATATTATGCATTAATTATTCTTCAGGCAGAGGGTTCAAAATGGCCCTAATACAGGTTGGTAATGCAAACCATTCCTTTCTGTTTCCTGAGATAATCATCAATTATTCTTTGAATGCATCCCTTTCCTGTGGGTATGAATGACAGTATCCATTTGTTCAATCAATTTGGCTCGAAACTGAAACAACTACTTCTTTTAAACAATTTTTGCAAGGGCAACTGTAAGCCTCAACAAGTTGTAACAACAAGATGGAAAAATGAAAGTCTAGGATTTCTTCCAGCCTTTGTCACATGTTCAACCAATTCAAATATTAAACGATGATATATTCCAAGTAACTGCTGCAAACGAAAACAATGGTGGATATAGCTCACCATTGAAACTACCATTTATTATTACTTTAGCCTTGTCATCCTTTGTATGAAAAAATATCCTTTGGTTAGAGGCCCAGAAATTAAAGTAATGATAGCTGATATCTGAGATTATGTAGTCTACTTTTTTCCATAATAGCTATAAGCAACAGAATGACTTGAATATTTATGTCTATTTTTTTGCTTTTTGGTGAGGAAATCGTAATAAGAGTGAAAAATGTGACCTGATTTTGGGGCCATGTGTGGAACTGAGTTTTTGGTCTCAGATCAACTGTATAAAGTATAGAGGAATCATAAAACCTTAGCAGAAAATAGAGTGAAAATAAGAAAGACTAGAGAGTATAGGACTAAAATCAACACAAATATACATGAGCGTGTAATGCTAATTTTATGAAAAATGCAAATGCAAATGTAAAGGTTAGGTGAAAATCGAAACCACCGTAACCTCCCTGGGGTACTATAAACATGTGATGTGCAATGTTATAAGTTATAACTTATATTTGTGGGAGAGATATTATATTCAGAGTGGAGCCAGATGACGGGACTGAAAAGATTTAAAAAAATTAAATAAATTGAGGATATATGAGGGGTAAGTTTGACGTGAATGGCTAAGTTCTTAACTTCAAAGTTTATGAAATCAAATCAAGTCCATTTTCAACTTAAAGTAGCTGTTTTGAAAGAGAAACTATACACAAAAATATGAAAGCAGCTTTAGGAATATCCAAGAAGTACTTGACCAGTAGATAATGAAGTACATGTACCCAGAATTTGCAGATCCATAGAAAAAGCTCAGACATTAAGGAGCACGAGCAGTCAACATTTTTCATGCCTTCCTGGGCACAGAAGAACCTTTATTGTCCAGAATGACATTGTTGCTAGTGTCAGACTAAGAGACAATCACATGTCAGAATCTCATTTTGCAAACACACCTGAAAGTTGCCTATGTCCAGCAGTGAGTTGAGACTGGACATGACCTAATGTGTATTTAACCACGGTATACAATATAATGACAGTGTTGAGTAGAGAAAAAATGAATGTTTAATATTTATAGGGTATAACTTAATCACATCAAGAAAGTGGTTATGGCAGAGCAAGAGGAATAAAACATGATTTAACTCTGTATTGGGAAATCAAGTATCTTATAATCAGCAATATCATTTCAAGAGGGACAAATGCCAGGACAGTCAGTGATGAAGCACACGAACATTTCTGACCCATCAAATTGGGCACTAGTCTTGACGCATAGTCTGTAAGTGGAAAAAAAGGCATGGTAACTTGATTTCTCAGATTCAGTGCCTAGTTTTTTTTATTTAGATGGATGTGATACCATGCAAATGCATTAATATCTATTATGCTATAAAATGTCAAGATCAGAATTTGGGATGATGTGGAATCCCACAGGATCATAATACCCATGAGACCAACAGATTAACTGGAACTTTCAATTTGATAAACAAGAAATACAGTGTCTACTTTTATTAAATCTTGGACCTGAGATACAATTTCTCCCCAAAACAGATTTGCCATAAGAGAATCCTTATAATTTATAAATTGTTAGAGATAGAGGTATCTTGGGATGCCCTTCATGTGGTGCTTCCTAGCATGGAGGCACATTAGCATTATGGGCAGGAGTGTGGAGTATGAGATGCTCTCTACCAGGAATCATGGATCCAGTGGTGGAATCATGCATAGGTTTCAGTTACCTATGACAGTTGCAAGCGAGGTGTGCCAGGAGAAGCAGCTGGACAGAGTGGAATCATGCATAGGTTTCTGTATGGGACGAAGGTGATGGTGGTAGCCAGGAGAATCAGCTGGACAGATTTTCACAGGAAGATATTCTTTCTCCAGAAATGCAAGGACTGTCAGAGTTATGCTCATTTAAAAGAGATGAGAACAATAAAAAATCCCTTTATTTTTTGCTCCAACAATCTGTAAATTTCCAGCAAAGAAATATTAATTTCAGATTGATTTTTAGATCCTTAAACCCTCATTTTCAATTATTTATTTTATCTAATTTTCTGAATAACAGATCTGTAATTTTCAGGATAAAAATTGAACTTTCAGATCTGTTTTAGCCTAAGAATATCTCTGTTTAATCATTGTTTAAAAGATGTGTAAATCTGGAATTTACTTGCTACAATTCAAATTAGAACTAGATTTACCCTAAGTCCATTTACCCCTTTCTCTCCTTGAATACACCTTGGACTTAGATTGTTGTCAGCATTCCCCCCTTTGAGCTAGATAGGAGAGTTGACCTAAACTGAGAGATAATACTATCAAGGTGACAGTGGGTAGTTTTTATTAGTCACCCATGAGTTCTCACATGTATGCTTGGGACTTTCACATTGAGTGAGAATGTAGGAGGTAAAAAGTTGGAAACAGAACCAATTTAAAATGTCAGAGAGAGTTATTGAGGTGATAGTGGGTAACCTCTCTGAGTTGTTCTTAGATCTTCACCTTGTGAGTTTGGACTATAACACCATAGGTGAGGGTTTTAAAAGAAACAAGTACAAAATTGGATGATATCCTCATCATCAGTGCTAATAGGGCAAAAATATAATCTGAATAGCTATTATAAACAACCACAACCACAAACATTATTTTCAAAGGATCCTGGGTGCATTCTCATTGTTTTTAGATGACTAATTCATATAGATAATATCTAACTAAGCTTTATTTGTCATTCCCTAGAACACATGCATGGCCTCTTAATGAAAAAAATAAATTAAAAATAGATATTAATTGAGACACTGCCCTGAAATTCTTTAGAAAATTAAATCTGCTTCTTTATGACTCACCTATATTTTATTTATGGCTTCTTGTGGGTGTTCAATTCGGAACCCAACCTGTGTAGTTAAAAACAAGAAATATATCCTCAGAATATAAAAATAGAAAGTGATCAATCTGCTGATTAGTGTAGAGACCCTAAGGAGACATGATCACATAAAATTTATTGAAGAATATTTCAAATCAACCAGCTTGGCTATAATGTATAGACATGAGCCCAATCCTCATGATGAAATTTTCCAAGGAGCTTTCACATAAAATGAAGTATTGAGTAATATGGAAAATGACAATCAAAGAAGAATGTTGCATACAATTTAAGAAGCTAACATGAAAATAACAGTGGAAGTCAGACAAGTATCATTTGGCAATGACATGGAGAAAATAAAGGCAAAAACAAAGGTTGATGCCACCAGAAGAGAAGATTTAGAGTTACATTTGCTACGTCCATGTATTTCCCATATTCTTGTTTTATACAAATGAATGCTAGGGCAGTAGTATTTGTGGCTATATGATGGAAATTCATCTTACTTTCCATCTGTTGTCTAGCATGTAAATCATATTCACATATGTTGGTATCAGAATCTCTTGCTGGATGTGGACTCAAAACCTTCCATGTGTAGATTATCATGAAGAGGAGGTGAATAATAATTTACAACATCATATGAGTTTTCATGGCCTTGCTTGGTAAAAGGTTGAAACAGCTATTCACTTATGTTGTTAACATTATGTGAAGGACTTGGAGGAAAAGGTTCATAGATACGCACACTACCACAAGGTGGGGATGTTAAATACATTTATTTAAGATAATATTATCATTTCATCTCAAGTATCTATTTTATTTTGCTTTTATTTTTTTTAGTTGTTGAAGTTAATATTTTTGAAAGGTGGAAAGTGATTTTATTTTATTTTTGATATTTTTGTTCAATGGGAAGGGGGAGTGGGGTTATGTGTAGAGTCAGTCAGATATAAGAATTCTGAAGATGAGAACAGTTAGCCTATTATAGAGCAACCATGGAAAAGACAACTAAGAATCTTAACCACTTATGGAGAAGTGTATAAAGCTGAGTGGAAAAGAAATCACATGCAACATAGCATTGCAGAGATAATGACAGAAGTATGGAAGCATAAAGTACATGAACAGAGAAAGCAAAATCTGGGATCCTAGAAGATTGAGGAGAACAATAAAGGAACAGTGGAGCAGAGCATGTGAACAACAGCAGTATCAAATATGGGATTCAGGTGGAAAGAAGCAATTGAAAACATATGACCAAGACGTCATAAAACTTGTGTACCCTGGGAGTCTGATGTAGGAACATATTCTCTCAAAATCAACCTTGTTGAGCAGGCCTAAGGGGTCCTTGGAATTTACAAAAGGGAGTAGGTTCTCTTAATGAAATAATCATAGTTCCTAAATTTGCAATTAGATTTTAGAAGGATTTTAAATAAGTGAGTGTTTAATAAAATACCATGTGATTGAATCTGCCTTCCTAAGCAGATATCGTGGGTTGAAAGAGATCTTAGAAACATCTTAGGGGTAGTTGTAGATCTAATGGAGAATAATTAAGATATGAAATATATTAGTAGTTTTATTCCTTCTTTATCTTGTAATCCTATGAGGCATAGTAGTTTTTTAAAGTGGCCTAGGGCTGAGCAATACCCAAAGAAAAACTGTGGAGTCTGGCCAGAGAGAGATATAGAAGGAATTTCTGTGGTTACAAGAATTTGTAATAAAGCTTGTTACTGAAATCAGAGCGTTTAAACCTTCATTATGTGTGAGACTGCCTTCCTATATGAGCATTTTGACTCTTTTTGAATGGAATTCCAGTAATAGGACACTGTATGGGTGCTTTGCGCCTCTTTTCATTGAGATAAAGGTTTTTAATGACAAGTACATAGTCGATCCAAGAAAAGGAGTTAGATGTGGATCAAATTGTAGTGCAGGTCTATAGCGTTCAATACATTAGAGACTAAACGCATTTTCTGTGTGTGGTAAATTCCAATATACTGAGATTCAGTATAATAACATATATGATATAAGAAGCAAGGATATCACTTTTGTGAATCACTGAATTATCTGTAGCTGACAGAAATTGATGCGCTGAAAGGAATCGAGCCTATGGAATTAGAGGAATCGTGGGTTTTCCATTCAAAGGGAGAAGGTAAGTCACCCTGAGAATTGATCCGTGGTTGCAGGGAATGAGATTGATGTTTCCCATTCAATGAAATCGTTATTCTTGAGATCCAATAATGATTTCAGTCATTATCAAGAATGAACGAAGGTGTTTTCTTTTTCTCCATCACCAAATTCAAGTAAGTGATTTCAAAGCCCTGTCCTTAGAATCGTAGTATTTGATCTCAGGGATAAGATTCATTCTTCTCCTGAAATGAAGACATGCCACAGTGTATTTGTCTTAAGATTGAGCCTTGAGGTAATTCTACAGCTAACTGCAGCAATTTTTGTGTTTTGAATCTGGTAATGAGGAATCGTGCCAAAGGTTTGCAGTCATGGGTATGAGTAAAGGCTTAGCTTGTAAAGTATTGTCATTAACTTGAATCAAACTAAAATGTTGAGATCGTGTGCAAAAGGAAAGGTGCAGAGCATAAAAATTATATCTAGATACAGACCTAGACGATCCATAGCATGGATAGGGTATATTCTCAGCAAAGTATAGTGAACAAATTGAAGTAAAGCTGTAAGTGAAGACTAAGGTTGCTGATAGTGAAGTCAGAAAATATGTGACAAATCTTGGCATTATGGTGGAATTCATGATTCAAAGGGGATTGAATCAGAACAGGTACCCTACATACTGGGAAGAAAATGTTAAAATTTATTCAATATGTTTTT
>LPNX010700573.1:21101-52611 GCA_001517045.1 Pseudotsuga menziesii | reverse complement strand
TATATACAACAAATTCAAATTGTCATTCACAGATGTGATTCACCAAATTTAATATCAGTCTAGTAATCACCAGAGCTTCATGCATAATAAATATAGAGATCAACGTTTGGATTTTTTTCCTTTATAGGACAAGAGGCTAAGGTTTGCACTGCATAAAAGTGCAGCAAACAGTCATATAAAGAATCAGAAACAAACAATGGATTTTTGTGTTAAAGTATCCTTAGGATTCCCCTGTTAGAGCTCTTATTTTCCCAAGGATGAAGAGATTGATCTAACTGCACCGAGGCACCAGGAAACGACTAACTTGGCATTAGCACTATGGCCGGCTCCCGAGTCTCTATTAACATAACTGCAATCATCTTCATCATGCACACTCTCTTCATCGTCACTCACAATAATTGCATCTTCATCCCACCACGTTCTTTCTTCTGGTTCTGGCACCACTGCAAAAGAAGAATTACATAACAAGTCATGCTCACCTTCCTTAATTTCTTTTATCAAGGGATCTTGAAGAAACATTGTATTGAAATCGGATCGTCCGTTAAAACATATTGAGGAATTAAATCTCAAAAAACAGGATAGACAATATACTACTTTGAGTTAAAAATATTACCTATTGCAAAAATCACAAGAGACAAACTGATGGATACAAGAACAGTATATACAATATTTTTGCAAAATCAATAACAAATATACATCAAACCCTTGGCTCGTAATCACAGAGCACGGAGCTGCTGATAAGAAAGATGCCCTCCAAAGGCTCGTAAGGGAGATTGCTCGGGACTTCAAGACGGACTTGAGATTCCAGTCATCAGCAGTGGCTGCAATGCAAGAAGCACCAGAGGCATACCTCGTTGGCCTCTTTGAAGATAACAATTTGTGCACCATTCATGCGAAGAGGGTTACAATAATGCCTAATCTACTCCGCGATCTGCCATTGTTGCTGCGCCTCCAACAATACTGCGTTCTTTTATGGTGATGGGACATGTGCAGTTGCAGGTAACTGATCAACGATGGCGATTATCCGAATCGTCGGACGAAAATATCGACGGTTAAAAAACAAAAAAGCATTAACTTCGGGGAGTAGAGTCCCACTTGTTGAACGCCTTACGGCGTAATGATGCAGGGGAATCACTCTCAAATTGCAACGTGGCCATTCAAAAATTAAGATTCTAAATTTTACAAAAGGGAGTGGGTTTCCCTTAATTGAATATTATCCATATGTTTAGGTTAGTGTTAATCAATTTAGTGAATTAGTTCTGGAAAGAATCGAGTTAGCTTTGTTGTCAATGGAAGAGTTAAGTTAGAAATAGGATAGAATGCACTTGAATTCATTTAGGATATCTTGTGAAGCTGTCAGATTGTTAGCATAAATTTAGGAATTAACTTTCTAATTCTATATTTAGTTTCCTTCTCCTTTTGTATATATTCTGAATTAGTCTGTTAAAAGGTTGGATTCTTTGAGAAATGGAAGGCTTATTTCTGTATGAGATTGTTATAATCCCCGAAGTTAATCAATGAGTCTTACAATTCCTGGGGGTTGCTCATGAATCTTACAAATATAATAATATTAAGCAGATTACGCAGTTTTAGTATTTGGGAAAGCATTATACTTTACTACAAAAAAAGAGGTGCAACAGCAGGTAAAGACTTGCACAACTCCTCTCGTAAGTGTTTCTGGAAGGGGTCTCGTAGGGAAAGTAAAGAGTCCAGGTCCCTCCCTTGAACCTTGAAGTGAGGAAATTCTTAGATATTATAACCTTTAGTCTGAAATCCTATACACAACATTTTTGGTCTACCAACCCTTGAATTGCTAGTTCCTGAGTTTTATCTGTAAACATAGCAATATTATTATGAACCTGGGCAGGTCTGACCTATTTTCGGGGCTGCAACTTGTGAAAATCACAGGATATCCAATAATAGATTTGATCCTTATGGCCTATTATAGTGCATCTACAGGTGTAGCATTCCTTTGTTACTGTAAGGGAATTATGATCTAGCCATTTCATCTCCACCACATCCACAACAAAGAAAAAAAACACAATAGATAATCAAGAAAAACACAGAACAAAATTGAAGGTCTAAACATTAATGATGCCATTCTGAAGGCAGTGGAGACCCAACATGAAGCTCAATACCAATATTTGTCAGTTTCAATTTCTGTCCACTGACACCAATCTCATCACCATGTTTAGAATTGCCTGAATTCCAATTCCATTTACTCTCCTTAGATGTGTCTTCAAGAATCTTCTTAGATTCAGACAAATTACTTGTAAATCTAGTCCTCTTAGCCTAAGTATTCAACACAGTAGGTCCGCATCAGAATTGAACTCCCTGTACAGGTGTTTGAAGGATAAAGAAAGAAAACAATTCTTTAGGAGCCCAATCCTTTTCAACCAACAATCATATATAACTCAGTGACTGCAACTTGGTGAGACCTCTGGCCCAATCAATTATCATGACCTTTGATTCGCAAAAAATAGAAAGCTAGAGAATTTTTTTTTTTTTGCGAACCATTAAAGCCCCATAAGGCTAACAGTTCATGCAATTGCTTTGTTGGATCTATGAAGATCGAGGTGCATGGCACTAATATTACTAATAGAAGGTAGACAACTTACAAAAATTACACTTCATTACCAAATTTACAATTTTCCATGACACAATTAAAAATGACTAACATAAATGACTAATTCATATTCTTCTAGATAGTCATTTTTTATGTCGTGAATAAATTAGTCATTTATTTTAGTCATTTTTAACTCTGTCACTTATTATCTACTCATATTTGTTAACTGGTGACTAAATTAGTCGTTAATTTTAGTCGTTTATAGTTGAGTCAATCAAAATTGCTCATATTTAGTAGTAAATCACTTGGAAAACCTGTGGTGACTAGAATTTTTAGTCACCTAGTAGCTAATTCCTCATTTTGTACTAGTGGTTGCAAAGGTTTCCTTCAGAATCTGTATCTTGCAACAATATAGGACTTTGGGGTACGTTGACAATATCAGTAGGAAACAAGGATGCAAAATCATGGCTAACCGAACTGGTGTTGGGGAGGAACATGGATCTATGATGTTGATCCTCCCAAATGGACTCATCCGTATTCATGATCTCCATAATGGACTCATTAGAAGGAAAAGTCTTAGAGAGATAATCTAGAATAGGAAGAGAAGGCTCTAACCAGTACGGTAAATGGTAAGGATCTGAAGCCACTAAATGAAGGTCATCCGTGTGATCATCGGAAAAGGTTTGAATGGTGTCATACATATCTTTGTGTGGACTCAACGAGGTGGAATCAACAACTGTTTTACCCTTAGGCTCATAATAAAATGAGGCGATCATATGGACTGTCGCGGTATCCGTGCTAGGAGGAGTGGATGAAAAAATCCCCATATGGGATGAATCCTTCAACATGCCTACCCCAATCGATTGGTAAGGAGGAGGGGACTGGCCTAACATGGGGATGTTATTATCCATGTAGGTAGTAACATTCGGTGTACAAAAATCAAGCTATTCGACAGTAACAATTCTCTCTAGATGCAGAAATTGGACTATTTGGAATACTATTGAGGCAACAGCAGTCATGGAATAGAACCAATTTCTTCCTAGAAGGAGGTTTTAATCTAAAGGGGCATCTACCACTTCTACTTGAATGGAAACGGTTTTTCCCCCCAAATCAACCGCTAGGGCTGATATGAGACCATGGGGTTGGAAACCCCATCCGTCAAAGGCCTTGAGGGTCATAGGTGATGTTACAAGCTTGGGAGAGCCGAGAGCCTTCCAATAAGACAGATACAAAACCGAGGTTGAAGCTCCTTCATCTAGTACCATTCAAAAAACTTTCTTTCCCACTATTTTCATAATGATCTGAAAAGCAAGTTTATGCGGTAATATAGGCTTATAGTTCTCAACATTGAAATGAATCAAGTTGGTGTTATCCGAGTCTAAAGATCCTAATGCTGTCAACAAGTTTTTGCGCTGTGTAGGGCAACTTTGGAGTACTTCTAAGGTAGACATTGCACAAGGTTCCTGAGCGAGGTCTTCAACCACATTATAAAATTGAGCATCTCGGGAATTGGGATTAAAGACAGCCTTCCGAATAGTACTCTTAAGTGGACGCAAAATCATGTCAAGAGTAGGCTTCTCGATAGATAAGGGGACAGTAGACAAGGATTTCAGAGAACTAGTAGAGGGAGCTTTCCCTGAAGAAGAATGGTCTTCTTTCTTATATGTGGGTTTGTCATAATTCTTACTTCGAGTTTGCAGATTGATGGTATCTGAGGACATCATATGAATTTCCTCTGATGGACTAGAGTTACCCTGATTAGACATGTGGTCTATCAGTTGTTGCTAAGAGGGGAAAGGATCCGTAAGTATTGCGGGTGCGGGATTGGACTTCAAAAACTGGGAGATTTCGTCCCAACGAGGACACTCCTTTGAAAAATGGTCACCTCCGCATAGCAGATAGGGATATTTTTCCTTCCTTTTCCCTTTATCGTTATCATTGTTGGTTGGTCTTGGAGTCTCCTGTTGGTTTCCAGGTTTTTTATTTCTATTTTTTACCTTTCTTTTTATTATTACCCGAGGTTTGAGTACTTTGAATAGGTTTGACCTCGGCGGAAACCTTAGGAGTCGAAGGAGTAGGGGTGGCAATTTGGGGTTGCTTGGCAGGTTTTGCTGCGAACGGGGACTGGATTGAGCCAATAATCCCATCAATAGGTACTTCTACTGGTGGCTTGGCGGGATCAGTGTTGGGGCGAGGAGCTTGAGGAATCAGGTCATAAAGAGTTCAAGACTAGGAATAAACCAAGTCTAGGTACTGAGCCCAACTAATAGCCTACTCTTTAATAATGACACCGTCCATAGCCACATCTCGGGCAATAGGAGGCAACAAGTATTTGGTAAACCAATCAACTAATAACTGATATGGAATAGGGGCCTTAATAAGCCTTCTCGCCTTCTCCACTCATGAATATGATCGGATATGTGGGTGGAGGTGTTCTGTCACAAAGAAGTTAAAATATTAGTGCCCGTTTCATAACGAATAGGGAGCTAAAAGTGTGTAAGAAACATGGTTGCCAAAGAGCCAAAATCCACAAATGAATGTTGTGGGAGTTCAATGTACCACTTCACGGCTATACTGGTCAAAGTTCATTGAAAGATTCGTAACCGAACGGATTCATCCATGAGGGAGTTTGAAGAACACCACAAATGGAATGTCATAACATGGTTCTTTAGATCGTCTCCCTACTTCCCATTGAATTTTGGGATGTCTGATGATAACTTTACCAGAATGGGAGGCCATGAGGGATTGTGTCGAATGGGGTCATTAATCAACTTGGACAAGTCGGGTAAGTCCAAAGTTGTTAGGAAAGGTAACTATCGATTGGGTTGCACATACTAGTAATATTGATATGGCATATAATTACCAGTAGGACCATAAGTTGACTGAAAAACAGGTTGCTGTGATGAAGAACTAACGGAAAATTTGCTCGCAGGGGGTTGATTTCCGGGATCAGGACCGTTAGGACCACTAGGGCCTCCCGGAGGAGGACCACCAGGGCCACCAGGACCACCAAGACGACTGGGACCACTAGGACCACCAGGACCACCAGGACCACCATGAGGCGGACCACTAGACCCTCCTGAGCCACCAGGAGGTAAACCTCTAGAGCCTCCGAAACCACATTATCTCCCACTTGGGAGGTGGTAGCAGCTCCTTGATCGATAGCTTCCATTGGATTTTCTCCTGAACCAGGAGTAAAATCGGGTGGCAAGCCCCGTACTCTTCTAGACTGTCTTAACTCAGCTAGTTTATACAGTTCCTATCTAACCTAGGGTCTAAAAACTAGAAAACACACCAAAAAATTTCCCTACACAAGCTATAGGTCAAAACAAGCACACTTAAGATGATAGGAGGAGTTCAAAAAGTCAGGTCTCTCACCAGGATTGTCAAGAAGGTGCCACTCATGATATACCTTGAGGGTACATGCATAGTAATCTCCCCGAATGTTGTTTTCGGTGTATGGCTCCAAGCAAGATGACCAAAGGGATTTTCTCAAATGGATAGAGTATCCTAGTGGGGTCTCCCGATATACTCAAGGTACGTGGGAGCTCGAATCGGTAGTAGTGTTGTCTAATGCATAACCGTACATAAGGGGCCTTCCGATATACAATCAAGTACGTGAAGTACCTTTCTATATACCTCAAGAATATGTGAAAGGTCGTTCAATATACCGATGGCATGTGGAAGAACCGCGCGAGTCCCAAAATGTAATGCGGACAAATAACGACAGCTCCTACGCTTAACGATGCTCGAACACGTCTCTAACCTATCACTCCAATTTCTACGTAAATTTTAACCTATAACTACCATTAATTTTAAAGTGGATGGTTAGGTGAATGCATGATGTTTTGACAGAAAAGTAAAACCATGCAATATGCTTTTGCAAATATTTCACTTTACCATTCAGTATGCCTACTTACAGGAGGGAAAGAGAGTATTTTCTTTTGTTTCAAAACCTAAAAAAAACTTCCAAACAACAGTCTTGAACACAAAATCAAAGACAAGTAGTACTTTTCCAAACTGATTTCTCTTTTCTGAAAGCAATGAGAAGGGGAAGAATCTATTTTCCTAAAAGAAAAACAAGAAGCACACTATATACAAATGCACTCTATTTTTTCAATTTTCTCAAAACATAAGCAAATCTAACTTAAAACTACCCTATTTTTTATTTTGATTGAGATAGTTGTAAATGCATAAGAGATGAAACAACATGAAGATCCCGAAATCTTATGAAGGCAATCAGAGAACCAATGTCCCACGCTCAATGATGATAACCTAGTCTCAGTAAAAAAAATTCTTTTTTAAAGGAAGGAAAAAGAACTTTACTATGCAAACAAGAAATGAAACCTAGAAGCTAATCTAGTTTTCTTCTTTTAGTCTATATAACAAAAATGAAAAGAGATCTTACTAATACCCTAAGCTTTTCAAGAAACAAGAAATCCTTTCACAAACACAACCAATAAGCACCAAAGTGGATGAACAATCAAAAGGCCTAATCTAGCTTTTGAATTTCCTAATCAAAGCAATATTAAACCATACAATTTCAAGCCACAAGCATCAGATTCTGTCACACAAGCCTAACAGTGCAGGACTGAAAGCAACACAACTCAAATTTTAACAAAAAAAAGAGGAAAAAGGGCCTTGGAATGATTCCTACTTGGCACCGCGCTTCTCAGGTGTTGACAGGGTGGTTCTATCCCAACACCGCTTCTCACCAATGGGATATAGGCGGTGGAACCACATGCTGCCCACTCTGTTCAGGCGGTGGCACTGCTCCTTGTACACTGCATGGGTGTGATTCCCTGTAAAATTCCAAAACTCAAAGAGAACGATAGATCCGGTCAGAAAAAGACTAGATCAAGGTCCAAACTACTAGATTGAGTATAAAAATAGAGCACAAAAGGTCGAAATGATTTAGATCTGAACAGATCTGGAAGTTTCAAACCCAAAAGGACTAAGTCAGAAAGCAGATCTGACTGAAGAGAGTTGGAGAAGGAGCCTAGATTCAGACAAGAGTTGAGAACTGAGGAAGATCAGAACAACTAATACATATCTCGATTCCCTGGCAAAGTCGCCAGATTTGTTAGCTGGAATATTTTATCTTCTACGGACAGTAAGGTGTTCCACTGGTCTGAATGGTTCAGATACAGAACAAATGAAGGACAAAGGTTGAAGACCCTCCCTAGATGCTGTAGATACCTGGAATGTGATGCTTCGATAGTAACCCTATGTACCTGCAATCAGCTTAAACACGCAAACATATCAAAGATGCCAGAATATGATCTACTAATCCATGTTAGTGACTAAGGAATCTAACAACATACATGTGAAATCAAACAACAACAATAATGTGGGATGGAAATCAACTTTGTATTAATATAAAAATGGAGAAGTTTACAACCAATCAATCCTTAGTGTTGACATGCATCTCCATGAAACCAAGCACCCTCATCCCCATAAGCTCCGACTTTAGCTCTCTATGCTCTCCAATGGCTTGGGATAAGTGATCAATCCAACAACATAACAATACCTTAAGAGTTCTCTCCCTCAACCATAGATATGAGCTTGTATTTATAAGGCTCAATGGATATGGATGATGGAGAGATTAGTGGATGAGGTGGCCTCTAAGATCCTAGAATAAGGGATCTCAAGCTCAACTGACCCACAATGATAGGGATAAGGGAGGACACGAGGCTCATGATATAGAAGCCTCGAGAAACTTCTCTTTTTCCCTTTTTACCCAGGGTACCGTGTTTCTTCTTCAATGACAGAGCGGTTTTGGTAAGAAACACTTATGGACTAAGGGCCATAAGCGGTAGCACCGCTTGTGGACAACAAGGGATAGGCGGTGCGAACAAGGTACTGCTCCTGGACAACAGGGAAAGCGCGGTGCTGGGAATTTTCATGAAAGATTGACAATTAGCATGGGTTTCCACTTCAAGTGTTGGGATTAAGGAAAAATAGGTATGTCAAAGGTCTTATCACATTATGATGACAGGATTTTGGTGTAACAACTATTGATACCCAAGAAGAGTTATAGTCTAGACTGTCAAAGAACAATTAAACCTCATAGAGAGGTAGTTGGGGTGCTACAGTATAAATAAAAGAATCACTAAGAAAGTGATCAGGATGTGAAGAACATGACAAAGAATGGAAGGATCACAGAGAACTTCTCTAGATAGAAGAAGATTCTTTAAGTCAACAAATGTTGAAGATTGAAAGAAAATATGAGACTTTTTTTCTGCATGATATTACACAATTGTTGTATATGATGGATTTAAAATCCATGGTTTCCATTTTAGATAAACTATATTATGGATCGGATCCAGACGGTGCTACTATGTGTAAGTAGCTGATTGGTATCTTAAAATACCTAGCAAACTTGTTGTATTTGTATACTTGTGGATAAGCATATGCTTGAGTACCGTTTGAGGTACATTAGAATATGCTCTTTATTGTATTTGATACATGGTAGACATATCGTGCTATCCAACTATTGTTTTAGCCTGAGATAAGCTATGTATATTGTATTTAGTACTATAGAAGACAAGTATTGTAGCTAATACTACGGAATCAAGGTGCATTTAAGCTAGTACTAAACAAAGTGTATTACATATAGTACTACCTGCCAAGGAGTAGTGTAAACTTGAGATGCTACCTACTAGTAAGAGACTTGAGCCTATAGTCATTATGTGTTAATAGTCAATATTTTTGAAAAACCCTATATATGTTATGATAGAACACATTGAGATGAAGTTTTAATTCATTGAAGTCATGGTCCCATGAAGAAAATGTTTCAGTACATAGCTACTGATGAGAATATTGCAAGTTTGTGGAAATCCATTTCCAGTGACGAATTTGAGATACTTCTGAAATAAGATTGGTATGGAAAAAAATTCTTGGTAAACTAGAGAATGTCTCCCTCACTGAAAGGAAGTGTTAAATGTACAACATCAGGATTCATTCTCCATACTTGTGTGGTATCAAGTTAGAAACTTGTGTTGTATCAATTTAAGGATTTGTGTGGTATCAAGTCATGACATTGTGTTGTATTAAGCCCTATCTATCTCCTCATGTATTGAGGTGGGATTCCTATACTATGACCTTGTGTTGTATCAATATTGGAATCTGGTGTTGTATCAAGATTAGAGTCTTGTGTTGTATCAATACTAGTTTTGTGTTGTATCAATACTACATACTTGTGTTTTATCAATTCTGGACTTGTGTTGTATCAATTCAAATGATTATCATAGATGATACACTATGAGACGAATATCCTTAATTGGAGATGGTCTTGTGTTGTATCAAGTCATGAGGATATACTACGTGATGTATTGCTAGACATGGTCACTAGGTGCTATAATTATCCTTTAGGGAGTAACTACCCCTAAATTGAATTACTTTAGCATATGACTATATGACCCAAGGTAATACATATGATCATTAGTATGGAACAATTCTTCCAAGTATGATATAATAAGATGATAAATTAATTACTACACATATGGACCATGCAGTATTTAATTAGTGATAATGAGATAAATCATATAGAAAGAGAATGAATTCAAATTGTACATGCATGCCTCGAGTGAACTCAAATTATGAAGGCCTCATTTAAGCCTAAGTTGTAAATAAATAATATGTCAATTAAATAAGGAACATCTCCTTGATTCATCCAAAGTGTTTGTGCATGGGTGACACTAATTGTGAAGTTCCAAAGACATTTAGCTAGTCTCCTAACATTCAGTTGAAGGTTGAGTTCAGTTCCGTCAATTCACAATCAATTCAAGAATTTTAAATTCACTTCAGTTCAATTCAATTCAGTTCAGTTCACATTCAATTCAGATAGCTCACATTCAATTCATGTAATTCAGTTCAGTTCACATTCAATTCAGATAGCTCACATTCAATTCATGTAAGTTAGAATCCAGTTAAAACAAAATAAAGAAGGAGGGCACATATCTTGTGCATGCAAGAGAATTTGAAGTGTCAGTTGGTCACTGTAGTTTAGGAGGGAACTAATGTATGCATGAGAGGAATTCTAGTGCATGCTAATATCAGTGAATGTTCCATGTATGATCTCAATTTGTTTACTGAGCCTCCAATTCCCCCCCTTCTACATGCTAGTTTGTTTTGGCTTATTATTAATATGCAAGGAATATGGCAAGTTCAACACAATTTGCATTCAATTGTTTTTGTATGGTTTCTTTGGATCTCTCTTCTCTATTGATGAGGTGACATCTCTTATTAGGAAATATGGTGATGTGTTATAAGTCATTCTTGGCAAATCTATCTATCATACTCAAATAATTGCTGGGTTTTCCATTCCCCGTGTTTGGAGGGTTTTCCAAGGGTACATCTTGTCTCTTATGGTGATTGTTTATGTGGCTAATTTATTCTTGAAGATTCATATATTGCTGATATAAAGAATGGTATGTGGCTGATTTAAAGACTCATAGATGGATGATATAAAGTTGATTATGTGGCAGATATAAATTTTCTTATGTGCTTGACTTCTGAGTCTATGAAAGTGTTAAAATTGTTTCATAAAATTTTTAAAGTTCAAGCAAACCCAATTTTGATCAAACATTAATATATTAATGTTAACACAAAGACCATGCAGTAAACATAAAGAGATAATAAATAAATAGGTAATGTCACTACAATAGAATTTGAAATTTCCCATGCATATGACTAGATGGAATCAAGTTATAAATCTCTAGTTAATTGAAGAAACTTACAGTGGTCCATGCAAAGTTAATAATAGTAAATAAAGTATTTTGCATCGACGACACTTAATTTAAAGCACCATGACACTTATGTTAGCATGTTAACTAAGTGATTGACATTTAATTAATATAAAGAGTTCAC
The DNA here is from genome assembly GCA_001517045.1 of Pseudotsuga menziesii. NCBI lineage: Eukaryota > Viridiplantae > Streptophyta > Pinopsida > Pinales > Pinaceae > Pseudotsuga > Pseudotsuga menziesii. The sequence goes on along the minus strand of LPNX010700573.1, from coordinate 41,174 downwards.
TCTAATAATAGTTAACTATCAGTTAAAGACCAATATTGAAGGTATGACGCATATGCCTTGCATGGAGAAGAATCCAAGGAACTGACTTGGAACTAGTAAAGGAAAGGTGATGTATTATGCACTAAGAAGCACTCTATATCACTCCCATTCACTATTTTATAGACGACATGATTTTTTACTTGTTATGAAAGTGTCGGGCAGTTGGCAAGTTCATTTCGGTTGATGTTGTTCATCATTATTTTCTATTGCTACGTGTTCTCTCTTATCGAGCAATGTGTTGTATTGTAAAAAAAATCATTCTCTACAATCTATATATTATACTTAGAAGAATTGTTGGGGTCTTTCATCCTCTTTGTTTTGAGGATTTTCCCCAAGGTGCATCTTGTGTTGTGGATGAATAATTTGTGTGATTGAAGGTTATCTTGATTCTAGTGTTGAGTATATTATTGATAAAAGTTTTAAAGTTTGAAGTTATTCATATTTTCTCAAAATATCAACATATACAAGATCCTAGAATCATTTCATCAAGTTTGGTGACAAGGATATTTTTTTTTCATGTGTGAAATGATCCTTTATCATTATTTTTCTCATATTTTATTTATATGACTAGACTAAGCCATCATCATTGGAAATATAATTATTGATTCAAATTGAAATAAATACCTCTTTTGATTGAAGTGCTAACTTGGAGAGTGAGTAAATTTGCATGCCCAAGTACCATTGAGATATAAATCCCAATGAAATGAATGAGTCCATTCGACATGCTAGAGTGCACAAGCACATTCAAGGCTCTTATAAACATATATAGATCCAATCCACAAATGTTATAGAGGCACTTGAAAAAGTAAAAACCCATGATGTGATCAACAAAGGCTCTAAGTATATCACACTTTAAATGGTGAAGGTTTAAAGATCGTTCACACCTAAATTTATGATCCTAGATCAAAATCAATTCATATCAATTTAGTAAAAAGAACAATTATCTGTATCTACCCTAATGAGTGCAGCCAAAGAAATCTTGCAAGCTTATCACCAATTATCTTAGGAGGAGAAAGGATTATTCCCATTAGAGTTTGTCATTGCAAGTTTGAGAGCCTCAATTATCTTACTCCATTAGCCACAGATGGCCTCTATTATTGGTATTTTTCCATCATTCCTGATGACATGAACACCTTGGTAAGTTCTAATGCCAATTAAATAAGAAGGGTGCAACAAAATAAAAAAGAATAGGATAATATTAATGAGACTAACCCTAAAGGATTACATAGACTCTCACATCCATCCCAAGGAGTACATTTGGCTAGTTTAGTTTAGTGTTGGCAGGTTCTCAATTTACAAGTTCTCGATTCAAATCGCCTAGATGAGGTGCAATGCACTAGTCTTTGTAAACATGAATATTAGGGATGATGGTTACCAAATGCATACATGAGTACTAGGGATGCCAATTACGAAATGTAGATACAATCCCACGTAATTGATTAAGAAAGAACCTTTCTCATATCCCATCTAATTTATTACAAGAGTTACAATTACACAAGCCAGGAATTGAGCTGAGCGAATTACTAAGACAATTTTTATAGTCTTGTAAATTCAAACACAATCATTAAGTGTTGAGTTTCCTTAAGTAGATTTGGATTAGTAGCATATTTTCGACCTCTAGAGAAATGCCATATTACGGTGGATATAATAGCCATATAGCTACACTCATCATCCTGAATAAACGTAAACTAACCACAAAGACAAAATGATTCACTTTTAACATGCATACAATGATTTTGGGATGGTTTTGGATTCACTTTTAACATGCAAGACAATGCTTATGGGATGACAAAGATTTAGGAAATCTTATTACATTGTGAACCCATTTTGTGACAAAAAAGAGAGCCAGACTAGCCTAGAAATCCCATAGTCATTAAAAATACAATATTCACATGAAATCCATTAAGAAAAACAATTTTTTACTTGGTTCTTGTCTACCAAATCCAGAGTACCTGTAGGAAAGCAATTGCCATGAGACAATAACCCAAAATTGAAATTATACCACATTGATAAATGCAACACAGTGATAAACCATGCACTAATGTAACAATGAATAAATGCAAGTAGGATTCTTTGAACTTCAAACAAAATCACAATCATAATCCCACATAGTATAGAAAACTGATCCATTCATGAAGTAAAAATTGATATTATAAACTACTAAAACCAAATTATGAAGTCACTATTATAAATGATACAATAAGACAAGTCACAAAGAAAATACAAAGACCAAAGTACTTACTCGAGACCGGAATAATGTGAAATTCTTGCACAAACACCAAACTTATTAGCATCATCATCAGACATAAGAGGAGCTCCTCTTTTACCAAGAAACTATTTTTCTCACTCATGGTTTTACACACATCCTCTTTTTCATATTAGTGCACTTATAGATTCTAGGATTTGTAGACTTATTAGCGTTGTCGAATTTTGGCATCTCTTAGGACCTCTCCTTATGTATCACATTAATGTTACTCTTATACCTAATCAATGTATATATTATTGATATTTTATGGTTTCTATGATGAGATAGTTGTTAATAAAGCGCACACACTTGAGCTCTACACAGCAATGGTTAAGGGAGAAAAATATTTTACATGCAGCAGAGTAATAAATGCTGTTGCGGCAGCACTGTGGGTCATTGGATCTCAAACAAGTTGAGATCCAATGACCCACAATGCTACTGTCGTAGCATTTATTATTCTATTGCATGTTAAATATTGTTCACCATAGTTAAAGACCATTTACAAAATTGATTTTATAATATTTACAAAATTGATTTTATAATATTTAAATATTTTTTTAAGAAGTTAGCCTTAATATTCATAACTTTTGGGAACAAGCTATATATATATATAGTACAACATGTGTTTCCATTGGTCACTTGGCACAATTAAACATACATGTAGTCTCAACTCAAACACATACATGCATTCATTCACACCTATTTATTCGAGGCAAAAGCCTAGGATATTGTTCACAGCTGTCTTTTTTATCATACTTACAAGCTCGTGTAGTAATGCGGTTTTATTAAAATATTTCAAATTGGATGCCAAGTCATGCATTTCATGGATTTTTCCCTTTGCAATCCATCCCACATGGTGGCCGTTATCATTACCAATGCTCGATTTCATAACCTATCTATAAAAGGGTGCCTCTACTCGTTGATGCCCGATTTGACAAACTATGGCAATGTAGTGAATTTATTCTCTCAATAATTTTGTAGATACCATCGGTAAGCATCTAGAGGAATGGAGATCAACGCACGAATTCTAATCATGATGTTGTCTGCCATAGTTTCCAACAACATGTTCTATCCAATGGAGCTGCGAGAATAGTTTTGTCTTCGCATGTATTATGATTCCAAAGGGGATACTTCTTGTCCCTTCCGATAAAGTACCATTCCATCATTTTTCTTTTCAATTCCTTCAATTTAGCATATGCCCATTGCTATTTTATCAATTTCATTGAGACATGTGTTGTGATATTGATTGAATTTTGCAAACATGGGCTTAAGAACATATCAAATCCCCAGAGCGAACAATTGTAATTGATTTTTGATCCCATTCACAGGACCTAGACTAGGAGATTGATGGATTACATCGTAAGGTTTCCCGGTTCAAAACATAATTCATTCATCCCATATTTGTTAACCGTTGTTTTCCTATAAACCCCCCAAAATAATCTTGTTTTGGAGTTTTGTACTGAATTTGCTTTACTTTTTTCAAAGTATTATGTGAGGGTAATCATCACTTTTTCTATTTTTTTATTATCAAATAACTCAGGAAATATAGTTAGAGGCTAAATTCTAGTGTTTCTAAGACCGTTGGTAAGGATGAGTTTTCTTAACATTTTCTTTTCTTGAAATGATGCTTCAATTGATTAGAAATATTATTGTTTCACAATTATATGATCACCCTCTAATAAAATAGAGGACATCTTCATGCTTAAGATATAAAATCACCCATCAACAGTTTAACATATTAGAACAAAACTGAGCTTACTGTAATTTGATGCAATTTTTTTTAGAAGTTACTTTGATAAACACTCCTCAAGGTTGGGGTTTCACTCGACTTCCTAAAACCACTCATTAACAATTTAACATATTAGAACAAAACTAACCCTAGTGTATTTTGATGCATTTTTATTTGAGAAGTTGATTCGAGAAACATGCCTCAAGGTTGGAGTTTCACAGCATAATAACATGGACTTCCTTCTACTCATGTGTTGCGCTTGAGGAGTGTTTATTCTTCCAAAGTAGTACATTTATTACACTGGTCTTGATACCTTTTTAACATACCATTCAATGTGACAGACCAAAGAAAGAATGGAAACCTAGACGAATGAATTAATTTTACATTTGGTGTCGATTCTGCCAAAGTTGTACATGTTTTGCCTTGGTCTGAATACATTTTTGACATACTACTCAGCGTGATAGATCAAATCAAGAATGGAAACCCTAGTGAATGCCTTACTTTCACTTTTGGATTACATGCCTCTTGGTTAAATTGCATGTAATATGGTATGTTGTATACATTATTGTTTCATTAATGGAAATTTACAAACATATTTTGAAACATTAAGAAAATAATCTATGACTGTATTCATGGCATTATAATTCAGTTTTTAAATGTGATGGAAATTTGAAGACAAAACTCGTTGTTGAATTATTTCCTACACCAAATCATATAATTTTAGGATTTTCAATTGATTTCATGTGTTATACAAATTCTAGGATGAAAATTTGCATCCAATTCCCTATTTTTATAGGGAAGATAAATCTCTTAGAAAATAGAACAAACCATAGATCTGTTTCTAAATTTTGTTTTATGGTCAATCAATTACAAAATGGGTATATAGTTTTGACATGGAAGGATTCATCATAACCTTTTTAAAATTATTTTTGAAATGATATTGTTTTTATTGATTGAGAAATTGTTATGGATTTCGTTGTTGTTTCTTTCACTATAGTATATTCTCGAGGGAATAGGAATGTGTGTGTGTGTGTGTACACACGCACATATATGGCCAACTAGTTAGATGGGAAATGAGTTTACTGTGAAGAGAAGTTGGTGTTCTATAAATAAAACAAATGATGCTTGGATATTTTTCATCAACACAGTCATCTATTTTAGGAAGTTCATGTTGAATCTCTGATTTATGATTCTCTTTAATAGAGAAGATATATGTATTATGAAACTTTACAAAGACATTGTACAATATTGTTTATTGGTCTCTTGGTTTATTAATTTATTTTAGCTTTTGAAAATTTTTAAATGACCAAGTTTTGAGTTAACCTTTCATATCCCACTCAATGACCAAATTTTGATGGAAAGTAAAGTAAGGATTAGTTTTAATCTGGAAAAGATAATAAAGTGTAAGTGTTTATGTCAAGTAGTTAATGCCAATTTCATCTAATCAAGGATTCATATAAAGTTGTTAGATCATTCATGTTATACAAATTCACGTAAAAGGATTTGATCTGTTTGATCATAAGAACCAATCATTTCTTCTTCTCAAAAACTTATCATGAGACTTCCATCTACATGAAATTCATTTGACACTCTAGTTTAATTTGATAGTTGAAATATGGCTTTATCAAAATTCAAAAGAAAAAAGAATAAGGGCCATGATCATATTTACGAATTAAAAATGAAATAAGTGACATTCACGAAAAAATAGGTCACATTCAATTGCCACAAGGAAAAATGTTGTGGATAAAAACAAAGAATTTTCATAATAGTTTTGAGGACATTTTATGCCTTGATTAATTTTTGCATTAATGACAATAATTATTTATGAACAACCCCCTTCTATTTTGTATATCGCTCAGTTGCCTAAGAATCATTTTCTTCTTGTATATCACCCTCTATTTTAACTTCTTCTTTTTTCCTTTTTCCTCTAGAAAATGCATTGAATCTTAATCTACCTCCATCTCAGAGATACTTTCAAGACCTATTCTCTTTCCATTATTTCCCTACATCTAAGGGGTTTCAAGAATGCACTATTGCATTTAAACATTAAACTAATCAACTAAGATTAGATTTTGGGTGTTTTTCATAGTCTGCTCCTGAATATGAACTAGAGTAACCACCTTTGGTTTCATGTCCTCTGTATGTTGTTGAGGTTGTGAATTAATAACACTCAACACTTATTCCCAACTATCCTTATTTGTTAATTGTTCAATTTCAATATTGGGGTCATGCAAATAAGCTGGACTTAATGATTCATCCACCTATAAATTAGAGATGATGCATTTTGGATCATATGTCCAAAGCTTCAGCCTGTAGTAGAAGAGATTGGGATACTATGAACTTGAAAATAAAAGTTCGAATCCCTTATGGAATCTTAAATATTATTTTTATGTTTAGAGAAAATATTTTCCTCTAAATCGCTTAGGATAACTATGGTTATATTTTACCTTACTTAGGGGGTTTACCCACACATAAGATAATAGACTAGATTTAGCTAAACATAATGTTTTTGATTTGGTAGTCTAGTTCATGTGCATTTTCCTTGTTGAGGCGTACATATTTGTAACTTTTTTGGGGGAATATAAAGGTTTTTGATAAAGCAGGTAAAGATTTTGGAGTGCTGGCTCAAAACTCGAAATTTAAACCATGCCTCTAGAAACAAAACCATCCTTGAAATGATAATCATTGGGGATTTAGAGGAAGTATTGGAAGCAGGAAATGATTGGAACATATTATGAAAACTATAGTCTTTGATGGAACCTGGGGAATGCATATACATTTTCATCTTATAGAAACAAGAAATTGTGAGATTCCTTGTATATTGTTTTAATAATTCAGGCTCTAATAGTTTAAAATATGAAAAATGAAGATTACTCTACTACCAACTTAAATTCTCAACTTATTTTATGCCTTTATGGAAAGGAGTGAATGATTTAGAAAATTTTTCTTTCAGATTAAATTTATAGCAAAAATGCTATTTTTTTTGCATTTGTCACTAGAGTATGTAGTTTTAAATTTTCTTGTGTTGTTGTTGGAAAAATATTTGAATGTCTGTCCTTGACTTATGAGATTCATTGACTCATGAGTTGTCTAATTTTATTCTCTTCTATAAATTGACATGTTCCTTTACACATCTTGGATAGGAAGGAAGACATGTAAAAAATCAAGGTCATGAACCCAAAGAAACAACTCAGAGCACTGCGGATATAACTTCTTTTGTAAGTGAGCATGTTCTTACTGCCAAATTATCATCAGTAATATAGAAAAAAATGGAATCATTTGATGTCCACAATTTTCCAGTATATCATCTACACAATATCAAGGGAGCACTTGAAACCTTTTCAAGCTAAGTCTAAACTGAAAGCATGAAAAATTATTTAACAAAATATGTAGAATATATGAAGAGACAAATACATAAATAAGGGATTGTATTTATCATTATTCTTAAAATAATATATAAATATTACATTTTTTATTCTCATTAGGAACTACATGATAATATTGACATCCTAATTTTCACAAGGTTCCTTTAACCATGTCCTGTTACCATGGGAACTCTCTAGACACCTTCATTATACAAAGCATTCAGTCCTTCTTAGTTCTTGATGGCATGGCAATCGCTTATTCCTTCTTGTCATATACTTCCTCATCTTGTGTTACAAACATCTAGTTGATTTCTTGTATAGTCTTCTCTTTCCTCTTTAGTGTAAACTTTATTTAATGGATTTCTTATTTTATTCTGCTTCATCCTTTCTATGTAGCATCAATGTTATTAGAACTTGTTTATAACTATCCAAATTGGTGGGTCTAACTACTATTGGAAGGTTTTTTGGTGGAATCAGTGGTTTCAACTAGAAATGACTTGTTCTATACATAACCATTTCCTTTTTTAAAACCAGTTCCAATTCAAGTTCTGGGTTTTGGAGTTGACCAGTTTGGTCACAAATTTGGATAGATAACATTGAGTTGTTATTATTTTATTGTTTAATCAATATGATCTAGGATCTTATCTGGAGAATAACATGCAAAATAATAATCACAAGAGACAAGAGACACAAAGAATTTTTCTTGGGGAAACCATAAAGGAGAAAACCCCGCAACTTCCTCAGAGATAGAATGAGAACCAATAGCAAAAGTAAAACCCAAAAGTACAAAGATGATCTCTGATAGCTGTTCTCTCTCTCACTTGTACAATTTACTCCTCTCTCACTCATGCGCTATTGTTGAGTGAGTGTGTGTGTGTGTGCCAAATAAAGAGTCTCACTCTCTATTTATACTTGTTTTCCACTTGATAATTGCTCTAAAGGGATGACTTCACTAGGAGAGTCTAATAACCATAATATGACTCAACTATGGGGTTATTGCCTTGAATTACAATGGATGTTTAACATGAATGAATTTACATGAATTTATATTAATGACTCTCCCAATTGGAGGAACAAACATCTCCGTTGGGGTACAATGAAATACAATAAGAAATATACAAGTGAATACATTCTGAAGTTACAAATACATCGACACTCCCTCTTAAATAGGAAGGTATAATCTTGACACAGTTCATCAGCACAAGTCTTCATCACTAGATCATCATCAAAGCTGAATCATCATCAAAGTTGGATCATCATCAAATCTGGATCATCATCATCATTGCTTCCACTATATCGAGAAAATGGTGTCATCTCTCAAATCTACTCATCATAGGAAGTTCTACAGATCCAACCTTTTTTCATGTTGGATGTAGGCCTAGCCTCCATGCAAGTATTCATCTATAGTGCCATCCCTTTTCATGTTGGATGTAGGTCTAAACACTTATATCCGACCATGGGAGGCCCATCCTACCACCATGTCGGAAAGGCTAAGCACTTACTCTTGATGTATTTGTAACTTTGGAATGTATTCACTTGTATATTTTATATTATATTTTATATTATATTTCATCGTACCTAGATGGAGATGTTTGTTCCTCCAATCAGGAGAGTCATTAATATAATAAAGTCATGTAAATTCATTGAGGTTAACCCTCTGTTGTAATTTGTGGCAATAGTCCCCACAATTGAGGGGTATTAGGGTTATTAGATTCTCCTAGTGAGCTCGGCCCTATAGAGTAATTGTCAAGTGGAAAACTAGTATAAATAGAGAGTGAGACTCTCTATTTGAAAAACACACTCACTCAACAGTAGCGCATCAGTGAGAGAAAGAACAATTGTCAAAGATCATCTTTTTGTTTTTTGGTTTTAATTTTTGCTATTGGTGCTCATTCTATCTCTGAGGAAGTTGCGGGGTTTTTTCCTTTATGGTTTCCCCGAGGAAAACTCTTTATGTGTCTTGTCTCTTGTGATTATTGTTGTGCATGTTATCCTCTCAGATAAGATAGTAGATCATATTGATTGTCAAAAATATAACATGGTATCAGAGCTAACCTAAGAAGAAGACACTGTCACAGTTGCAGAATCTAGGGCTTCTTAATTTTTGGGTCTCTCTCCACATATCATCAGCAAAATGAGGCTATACTAACTCTCCATTGAAGGACACATCTTTCTCTCGAAGTAGAATTTGATTATGGGCATTTTTAGTTTTTGACCTAACACTAGTGCAAGAAATTAGGGCTTTTCACAGAAGAGGAATTTTGGAGTGATCCCAGCATAGGATTGATCCCCTCCTCAAAATATAAATTTATAGATCAATATCAAAGTTTTTGGTTTGGTAAAACTCTGGGAAAGTCAAACCCTAATTTGACCCCGGACCAGAAAATCAACACTGCAAAAGATCAGCTCCAGATCCAGTTCAAGAATCTCAAATTGGTAATATCTAAATCTCTTGTATTTCCATTTGAGGTTCTCATCAAAATATGAATAAGATAAGTTTCACCGTACATCTGAAATATAGCTGCAATGGTAGCTAATTGAAATTAGGGTTTCATGCCTGAAAACCCCTAAAATACTAAAACTAGTAGTTTTGGTACATTCGCTATATCTCAATATTGGAGAAGCCTCTGGTGCCGAAACGTTTACAAGACAAATATACAACCCTGATGTACCATGTGTAAAAGTTTCATCCTCAGATTTGCTATATTCTAGGATATATGATTCCTCCAAATCAGGGTTCCAGGATCTCCTAGGATTCATCCCTAAACATGGCACCTTGGGAGAATTGCTATATTTTGGGCTATGAAGGTCCAAATGAAATTTTGTAAGATTTTCCAGATAGGGCACGAAATTTTCTTTCTGTAGTAAAATTTTCATACCCCAAAGGTGAAACAATGACATGTGGAAATTTGTACAAGTTCTCTATGCTGAACAGTCCTGAAATAAGTCACCTTGGGAAAACTCTCATAATTCCCAATTGGTGAAACAAAATTTTCTAAAACCTACGGTTTTGGAAAGAGGACAGACGAGGATACCTCAGTGAGAAGTTTCAGACACATAGATTAGTAATTTTAGAGACACCGTAGAAACAATATCAGGAAATTATGCAAAAGAAATTGAAGAAAACTAGGGCATCAAATATTTTGCAGTTCTAATCAAAGTTTTGGGAAAATGAGTATGCTTCTCAGCTCGCCTTGAGTAGGAGAATATTTCTATCTAATCAGATCTGAAAGATTTTGAGTTTTTAATATTAGGGATTTTATGACAAACCCTAGATCTGCTAGCTCCAGAACCAGGATGGACACCTCAAATCGTAAGGAAGTTCTAAGAGCCAGAGGGAGATGAGGCTAAGGATAGAGCCAAGAGAATCATTGTATATTCTATTAAAGAGCATCTCAACCCTCATGTTTCATCCTTGAAGACACCAAAAGGAAGTGTTCTGTTGAATCACAAAAAGACCACATTTTATTCATCATTTGACATACTATTTATCACCTTATTCCATTATATCCTTCCATAAAACCATTAACATTCACCACTTTCATAATAAATATGGGTTTATATTACAATTTTCCAAATCATTTATTTTTTAGTATTATTGAGTGAATTTATGGTTAATTACTGAGAAAAATAACATATTTTCATTATACTTTAAAGTTGGGTGAGTTTGGTTATGTTTACGGGTGTATTTGAAGACCTTAGCAAGCTCAAAAGTGGCCAGCTAGCCTCAGATTCGAATTTCATCTTCTAGATGTGACTAACTTCAAGGAGAAGATCATGGAAGTGTGGAGAGAATATCTCATCCAATATTTGGTTGAGGATTTTAAGGGATGAGTTGTATATTTGTTGAGGATATGGGGGATGATTTGTCTATTTGTTGAGAATTTTAAGGGATAAGTTGAGAGAATAGTGGATATGTAATTATGATCAGTTATCTTGATTTTATGAATAAATAGGAGGGCTCTATCCTCATTTTGGTTAGAGGCCTCTCTAGTAGTTTGGTAGTAGAGAACTAGTTCATCCATGGGGTCTTCACTTAGTGAAACCATGCCATAGCACGTTCATTCGTGGCATATGAAACAATACCCCTATTTTAAAAAAATATTGGAAAATACCTCCCAAAATCATTTTTTTAACCCCCTCCCAATATGTCTTCCCAATTTTAAAAAAACCCTAATTTCACCATATATTCCATGTATCCATTTTTTCATTTACATTTTTTATACCCCTTTATATTTCTACCTAGTATATTGACATGATACCCCACATGCATTCTACAATGCACCTTGCTTCTTTCGATGTATATTTTGGATGCACATTACTTCACCCACAATGATCAACACCACAGAGATCACATTCATTTCCTAAATTAACACTAGTTTGTCATTTTTTTCTAGGTGCCTGCACAAGATCAAAGCTTAAGCCAAAAACATACAATGTGAAAAAGTTCAAATCAAAGTGCTAGCTAGGGATAAAAAGTGGATTACCTTCGATAGGATTAACATTGATAGTGTTTTAACTGCACATATACAACAAATACATTTTTTCCAGGTGCCTGAAAAAGATCAGAGCTTAAGACAAAAACATACAACGCCGTGTTTAAAATTTTGTAACATTGCATATAGAGCGCACCCTTATTAGGACATTATTCAATGGTCACATACTCATCATGTCTCACATAAATACTTGAAAGTTTAAAATGATTAACAGCTGACAAGGATGGATGTTCAAAAACCCATTGGAAACAATTAAATACATCCATTGGCATCATCTTCTAAAATGTCTTTTTCAGAAGGTATTTCAGTAAATGCACATTCCAAATCTGCTAAAACTCTTCACAAGTTCCATTATAGTTGGTTTCTGGACCAAGTCTTAGCTAACTTTGAAATCTTGATGCCATAATTCTTTTTAGGTTACCTCGATAAACAAGCTATTGTCTATTTATGACATCAACTGCTAGCCACATATAATTCCACATAAAATGAAGGTAAAGTGATATATGGCCAAATACTAAACCAGATGAGGGATTGGATGCTCAACATAGCATCCAACCAAAATAAATATCCATGAGCTTAAAAAAACACATTTATTGTCAATTGCATCTATAGCTCAAGCAGTTGTGAGAGTATTATCCTCCCCACCCAAGATCAATTTCCTCAAGTGACATGTTGAGCTCTTAATGAGTATATTGTTGTATTGGCCTTGAGCCCTGAAGAATCCAGTTCACCCTGGGTAGCATCGTCTGAATGAAAAGTACCTAGTGGGTTTCCCTGGGGATATGTACACAGAACAAAAACAAATGCATTTACTGTATGTAATGTGGTCTTTCTATGAGGAATTTCTTACAATGGGAATTCATGGAGATACGTTTGCGAGCCCATATAAGAGGTTGGATTGAAACCGGTCCTTTAAAATACTGTACTTCTTAGTTAGCAAAGTTAAATATGGCTCATGTGACTGTAATAAATAGTATCTAGTAAAATATTAGCCACTAGACCAAACTTGCTTTGTAAAACCTCTTCTCACAGTTTGGTAAATCAAAATAGGTTTGGTAAAAATGTCATGAGATATATTTGCATGCCAAGGAATCCTGTTAAGAATGATCAAACTAAATGCAACTCAGCTCTGGTTTTTTATCTTCCTTTAAGTAGCTAACAAGCTACTTTAATATTCTCTTAATTTATAATTGATTGAGTAGAGAAATGACCAACCCATTTCAAATTGTAGGTTACTGGAGATAAAGTGTAACTAAATGGCAAGATATGTTAAATTGGGATTTTAAAAAAAACTGCAGGTACTTTCTCTTATATACTTTATCTTATAAATGGTAATCAACCAAACTATTATTGTGGCAAAAAAAACACATTCTTAGGGATATTTTCAACAAACATGACCATTTGAAATATCCTTTGAGTGGTGTGAAACATGCCTGCTAATGAGAACCATTAGCATCATTCATTTGTTCTTTAGCATTACAGGAGAACCAGTAGTAGTTAGCACCATTTAATTTGGTTGTATTTCATGAAATTTTCAACTATAACCTAAGAAAAATATAGATGATGTTTGGATTAAAACACTCTTGAAAGATCCATTGAGCAGTATGAAGCACCCTTTCTTATGAGAACCACTAGAGCCATTCAATTCGGTCTTTAGCATTAAGGAGGAACTGTTAGTAGTGAGCACCATTCAATTTAGTTACCTTTAGTTTAAAAACTATGAGTAGAGTATGTATTCCACCAAAGTTTCCCACACTTGAACTTGGCCTCAACCGTTGTTGGAATTATGATAAAATCATTAGCACTATTTTATTTGGTTTTCTTCATCTTTGAATCCATAGGTAGGGTATCTATTTCATCCAATTTTCCTAGAATTTACACCTAGCCCCAATTGTTGTTGGTATTACAAGAGAACCATTAACACTATTCAATTTGTTACCTTTGGTTTAAAAGTCACAAGTGGGTTATCTATTCCACCAAAGTATCCCAAAACTTGCACTTGGCCCCAACTGCTATTAGGATTACGAGAGAGCCATTAACACCATCCAATTTGGTTGCTTTCAGCTTAGAAGCCATGACTGGTGTGCATGATGTACCACATTCATAAGCACAAGAATATCACTTAGTTGAACTTAAACCCTGGTGAGGGCTAATCATCTACCATATTTCCCAAACTTGGAAATCTACTGTTGAAAAAAATAGACCTATTGAAAAGAAATCCATTTTAAAAATTGAAATATATTATTATATAATTTGGGGAAGAAAAATACAAGGAGCTAAGTTTTCAGGAGTTTGTTGTATAAATGTGCATCTCAAGCTATTGACATAGTAGAATTGATCGAGTCCAACTATGAGGTTAATATGGACTGGAATAATATCTATAATGACGCGATAATGAGGACCTAATTATTTCATAACCTAATGGAAGTTTTCAACTCAATTCTATGATTATAGTCTACGATAATATCTAGATATAGGAATTTCTTTTGTCAATTTTTACTAATTGTTTTCCTATCATATTTTACTTGAAAATCAGTTTTTGATAAAGTGTATGCATCGTTTTGATATATTTATTATAATAACTATGTCAGTTGATCAGTTTGGTGATGGTCACTCTATTATCAATTGAAATTATGGCATCTCTCTTGCCCCTTTTTATCTTCACATCCCTGGAGATTTGAGGATAAAGGATCCATTCTCATGCTCTATCATGAGAATTTTTCTAGGATGTCCTTAAGGATGTTTTGTTTTGATGTAGTTATGTCAATATTTGAGTCAAAGGGATTGTATCCAACATTCTATGCTAGCCCATACCATCCAAGAACCCCTACTATTGTTGCATTGGAAAATAAAAGTGTAGAACCAACACACAACAAATATCTAAATGGAGGAAATACCTTGTCAAAGCTGAATGGAAGCCAAAATCTCAATATTTTTAGAGGTTATCATTAATCTATGTGTTGTCAAGATTCCTCCAAATTTCCATGTTTGAGTTTCCTACCATTGGACTTGGAGTAATGTCTTATTGGCCTTGAGCTTGATAAATTTCTCAAGTTTCAGTTTAGTAGAGAGATATTGACCATGATCACCAGACAACCAGTAGGTAGTTGTAAAATCATTGGCCAACCCTGTTGATGTATTTGTAACTTCGGAATGTATTCATCTATGTATCTTATGTATTGTAACCCGATGTTTATTCCGGGATGTATCTATAATGTAATTGAGTCATGTTGTCATGCCCCGATGTTCCGATCTGAAGGATCAATAATGTAAACAAGACATGTCAAGTCATTGTGGGTACCCCTCCGATTGTCTAAGGGTTAAAGTCCCCGCAGTTCCGGGGCACTAGGGTTTCTAGACTCTCCTAGTAGAGGTCGGCCCTAGTAGGATTTTAGTCATGTCAGGATTAGTATAAATAGAGAGCTGGACTCTCTATTTAGTACACATCACAAACACACTCAAGTGTAGTGCATAGTTGAGGAAGGAGAAGAGATTGGGGCTAGATAAGAAGAAGGTTTCTGCTGTCGGGAGATCACTTACTATTTTGTGCTTTTCCTATTTTGGTGTTGATTCTATCTCTAAGGAAGTTGCGGGGTTTTCTCCATTTATGGTTTCCCCGATGAAAAACACTGTGTTCATTGTCTCTTGTGTTTGATTGTTGTACTTGTTATTCTCTCAGTTAAATATCCTAATAATGCTAGCTTAATGTTGAAAAACTAACATGGTATCAGAGCTAACATGAGAAGAAGACACTGTGCAGCTACAAAAACTAGGGCTTCCTATTTTGTGGATCTCTCTCCACATATTTTCAGCAAAATTAGGGTGGAATAACTCTCCTCCCTAGGGTACATCTTTCTATCGAAGCAGAATCCAATTTTGAGGTTTTTCAGTTTTGGACCCGATACTACTGCCGAAAATTAGGGCTTTTCACAGAAGAGGAATTTTTAGTGATCCCAGGCCTGGATTGATATCCTCCCCAAAATCAAATTTAGGGATAAATTTCCAGGCATTGGGGTGGATAGATCTCTAGAAAATCAAAACCCTATTTTTCTCTTGATCTAGTACTGCGAGATTTCAGCTCCAAATCCAAATCTGACATCTTGACCTGGAAAGATCTAAATATTTTGTATTTCCATTTGAGGTTCTCAGTTTAATATGTCTCATCATACCAAGCTTGATGAAAATCTTGAGGGGGCTGATAAATTCAAGGGATCTATGCTAGAAAGAAGTTAGTCAAGTTCAGCAGACTGTGGGAAGAATGTTCTCAAGAAGAAGCTCAGATAGCAGCTCGAGAAGAGAAGATGGGAAGTGAAGATCAAGCTCTCACAGTTCACTCCAAGAAAGGCAGAAGATGATCTCATTACTCCAAAGTTAAGGATCCTCATCATAGAGATAATAGTAGAAGGGACCTGTCTAAAATGATATGTTATACATGTGATGAAAGAGGACACTTTTCAAAATACTATCCTAAGAACAAGGTCCACTTGTTGATGTATATGTAACTTCAGAATGTATTCTTCTATATATTTCATATATTGTAACCCGATGTTTATTCCGGGATGTTTCTATTATGTATTTGAGTCATGTGGTCATGCCCCGATGTTCCGATCGGGAGGATTAATAATGTAAACAAGTCATATCAAGTCATTAGGTAAGTCCCCACAGTTTAGGGGAACTTGAGTTATTATACACTAATTAAGGTGTAGGCTCGAGTAGTAATTATTAGGTTGAGTGCACTTCAAGTCAACGGAAGAATATAAATAGAGAGTGAGAGTCTCTCTATTTATCACTTGTGACTTAGCTCTCTTGCTCTCTCAAGTGTGACGCACTTTTGGAGAAGGAAATTCTTGGGCTTGACAGAAGACAGAAGGCTGCTGTTGTGAAGGGAGGTCATCTTACTGTTTTGGGTTCACATCTTGTGGTGATAATATCTTAGAGGAAGTTGAGGGATTTTCTCCATTTATGGTTTCCCCTCCTAAAATATTTGTGTCTCTTGTGATGTGCTTATGTGATTGTTGTGCTTGTTATTCTCTCAGTGAAAAGATCTTATCATAATGCTAGCTTAAATGATGAAAAACTAACATGGTATCAGAGCTAACCTGAGAAGAAGATAGTGTGCAGCTACAGGAACTAGGGCTTCCTATTTTGTGGATCTTCCTCCACAGATTTTCAGCACAAGTATGCTAGGATGAATCTCCATTGAAGGGTGCATCTTTCTGTCGATGCAGAATTCAATTTCAAGCATTTTCAGTTTCGATGTGGAAATCAGGGCTTTCTACAGAAGAGGAATTTTTGAGTTATACCAGCATAGAATTGTTCTCCTCATAAAAACCGAAATTTAGAGACCTGTATCAATAAATTTGGTTGGGTGAAACTTCGGGAAAGTCAAACCCTAGTTTGACCCTGAGCTAGGAGAAACCCTAAATACTAAAACTGCTAAGTTTTGGTACAATCACTATATTACAAGATTGGAGAACTCTCAGAAGCTGAAAATTTCAAGGGCCGAAGATAAAATCCTTATGAACACTTTGTCCAAAGGGAAGCCTCTGATTCGCTGTATTCCAGGAGATATGATCTCTCCACGTTAGGGTTCCAGCCTCTTCCAGAAATCATCCATAAACAGGACACCTGGGGAGATCTGAAATATCTTGGGCTACAGAGGTCCAAATGGAATTCCTGAAGATGTTCCAAAAAGGGAACAGACTTTACTTTCTGTGATCCAAAGGTCAGACTCAGAAGATGAACCAATGAGACGTGGGATTCTGTACAACTTCGCTGTTATGAACAGTCTAGTAACAGGTCACCTTGGGAAAAGGATCATAAATCCCAAATGGTGAAACCAATTCTGATTAAACCTATGGTGTTGGATCAGGGACAAGCGATTTTACCTCAGTGAGAAATTTCAGACACAGAGGATCATTAATTTCGGAAATATCACAGAAACAGTAACAGGAATTTCTGCAGAAGAAATCAGAAAATTAGGGCTTCCTGTTCCGGGAGTTTCCCTTCACTATTTTCAGAAAAGGAGTACATTGGACAGCTCCATTTGAAGAGATCTATCTGTTCATCCAATCATATCTGAAAGATTCCAAGTTTTGAAAATTAGGGTTTCTGCGACAAACCCTAGATCAGCAAACTCCGGGACAAGGGCGGACACCTCAAATCGGTAAGATCTAATCCTTTGCTATTTCCATTTGAGGTTCTCATTTCAATATGATATATCAGATCAGCTTGGTGACAAGCTTTGGGAAGTTGACAACTTCCAAGCATGGAAGTATATGATCTCTCTGAAGAAAATGGATTGGACACCTACATGAGTATAGAGGTTATAGTTTCATAGGGAGACGAGGTTAGAAGCCTTTCACAAGAAGGACTTGGTCAAGGCCAAAGATACATCATGCTCATGCTGCAGAGGATGATGAACCATCCAGAAAGAGATCCAGATATGAAAGTGAAGATTCTTCAAGTGAGGATGAATATGTTCTGATATCAGCTCTCACAGGTAACATTACTCATGGAAGTGATGATTGTCTTATAGACAGTGGGGCTTCCAAACATATGACAGGATTCAAGGAATCCTTTGTAAGACTCTCAGAACATGAATCACCTCACAAGGTGAAACTAGGAGATGACTACCAATATCCAATAAAAGGTAGTGGGGAATCTTCATACAAGCTAGACTCTGGTAAGTCTCTAACAATGAAAGAAGTATTGTTTGTTCCAGGATTCAAGAAGAACAAAGTCAGAATATGACCTAAAGAAACCAGTTGAAGAATGTGAAGATGCAAAATGCAGAGACCATGTAGTCATAAGAGTCTCTCAAATCAAAGAACAACTTGAAGCGGTAAAATAAAAAGTGAATAATGCGGAAGTGATGATGGCCACCTTGAATGGCCTCTCAGGATCGTGGAATTCATTCATTCAAGGAATGTGTTCCAGAAGGAAGTGTTTACTTTCAGCAAACTTTGGGAAGAAGAAGAAGCTTGAATCATAAGAAGAGAAGAGAAGATGGGAGCAATTGAAGATCAAGAAAAGAAGATCCCTCAAGCAATGAGGAATATGAAGAACTCAACTCTTGAAGAACTTCTTATCCACCTCAGCATTTGGATAAGAAACGATGCTATCATGAATGAAGAAGACGATGAAGATGAAGGCTCAAGAAGGAGTATACCCTCGAAACAAATAAAGATAAGTATTCAATTGTCATTTCATGATATTGTTTTGTTATGCATTTGTTTATATTCAGTTATTACGCATGATAGGATGTTTGCATTAATGACAGAATAATACTAATATGCATGTGATGGGTAAGTATCTCATGGGGCTATACAAATTCTCCATTACTACTTATCTAGAATGAAACCTCTTTGCTGACATATTGGATTAGTGCACAATCCTAATGTTGTCCTGGTAGAGATGGAAGGCATCTAGAAAGTTTCAATGAGATATGGATGAATGTTGTATTGGCTAAAGTAGTTGCATGATCATCTATTTATGCATAAGAATTTTCCAATATGAATTTTCCTTATGAAATGTTTCTAACCATGCAAATGCATTTGACTTGTAGGAAAGATCGCATACATAATCGCTTACAAGCAAAGAAGAATGAAGACTTGTTCCGAAGAACAAGTGACGACAGTTTCAAGACAAAGAATAATATGATGAATGCAGTCATCATTGATGCAGAACCTTCCAGTTCAATAAGAATGATGTCAGGGCGTATTATCGAGACCTGAAGAGAAGTTCATAGTTCCATCATGCAGTAGATGGAAACATCGTGGGATAGAAAGCAAGATTCGTAGCATGAGGCTTCTCACAAAGAGAAGGCATAGTCTACGAAGAAACATTTACAGCTAATAGAAGTGAAGTCACATGACATGCATAATCATGTGTGCAAATGAAAGAAGGCCTTGTAGAGAAGACACCCATGGGATATCACATACATGATGAGCTTGATGAATATCTTAACCTTTGCTACAAGGTTGATAGAGAATGACAAGCTCACAGATGGGTGAAAGATGAACTTTTGAAGAAGTTCAAGTGAAAGGATCTTAGTATCCAGTGATCCTAGATGGATACTACTTGTCACTCCAGTACAGAATGTTTTAGTGCATAGAGTACAAAAGACAGAGGGAGTATGATGCTCTGCTTCAGAGGGAGTGATTGCAGAAGATCCTGAGGTTCGACATGATATGGCAG
>LPNX010700572.1:71513-152640 GCA_001517045.1 Pseudotsuga menziesii | reverse complement strand
TTTTTACTCGAAAGTGAAATTCTAAACACAAATACAACTTTTCTTTGTTCGAAGTTGAGAAACATGTAAAAACAAATTCGATTTTGTCATAGACCCCCCCCAAAATAGACACCCAACTTCATGATTTCACCCAGCAGCAACCAACATTTATAAAACAGATTTAGAAGAACACCTAGAAGAAGGAATAAGACTAGATGAAAATTATCATAAATTACAAGAAAAGGTAACAGAAAATTTAATTGAAAGTTTAAGTACACAGTATAGTTTAAATGAAAAAGGATTATTATTATATAAATATAGACTATATGTACCTAATGTACTTAAGATTAAGTTGCTGATTTTAAACAAAATTCATAAGACTCCTTATTCAGGGCATCCTGGTTATCAGAAGACTATAACCATGCTAAGAAAGAATTATTTCTGGCCAAACCTGAAAAATGAATTGGCAGAATACATTGCTAAGTGCTTTGAATGTCAGCAAGTAAAGATTGAACACCAACATCCAGTTGGGTTACTTCAGCCATCACCTATTCCTAGCTGGAAGTGGGAGATAATCAACCTTGATTTTATTACAGGACTACCTATAATTCAAAACTTGAATGACTCAATAATGGTAGTTTTCGATAAATTAAGCAAGACAGCTCATTTTATACTTGTAAAAACTACATCTAAAGCTCTGAATATTGATGATATTTTCTTAAAACATTTTTTTTGTTTACATGGAATACCAAAAGTAATAATTTCAGACAGAGACCCTAAGTTTACGAGCAACTTTTGGAAGTCTTTGTTTAAGGGACTAAATACTACATTAAATTTCAGTACCTCCTTCCATCCTCAGACATATGGACAGACTAAAAGAGTGAATCAGGTATTGGAATATCTACTCAGAATGTATGTAAAAGAAAAACTAGGTAAATGGAAAGATTACTTACACTTAATAGAGTTTTCTTACAATAATCACTACCAAGCCTTAGCGAGATATAGTCCTTTTGAAATTTTGTATGACATGAAGTGCAATACCCCCATAGCATGGAGTAATCCAGTTGACATGCTAGTATTAGGACCTGAATTATTAAAAGAGATGGAGTTAATTGTAAAACAGGTGCAAGGTAACTTGAAAGTTGCGCAAAATCGACAGAAAAGTCAAGCAAATCTTAAATGAACTCAAAAGGAGTTCTAGGTAGGTGAACATGTCTTTATTAAGTTGAGACCTAAAAAGAGTTCTCTTAGATTAGGAAGTTTTTCTAAGTTAGCACCCCTATATTGCGAACCTTTTGAAATACTGTCAAGAATAGGATAGGTAGCATATCAATTAGCTTCACCGCCAAACTTAAAGGTTCATAATGTTTTTCATATTTCTGTGTTAAAATAATATTTACATGATGCTACTCATGTTATTAACTGGAATGATGTGCAGGTGGAATCCGAAGGAGATTTTTTAGTGGAACCAGATTGTATCCTCGAAAGGAGGGAGATCTCCTTTCGGAATCGTACCATTGGTCAAGTGAAGGTGCAATGGAAGCACCTTAGTCCAGAAGAAGCCACCTGGAAATTGGAAAGTCATATGCGAGATGCATATCCAATTCTATTTTAGGGAAATTCTGAGGACGAAGAATAAATAACACCAAGGACGATGTTATAAATTAAGGGGCTGTGTATGTCACATGCCCCAATTTGCAAAACATTTTTATGTTTTAAAAAACATTATGTTATATTTTACGTTAAAGTTTGTAATTAATGACCAAGTGGGGTCAAGGATAATTTAATGTAATTGTAGAATATTTTATTAATAAATAAATGAAAGATGAGACAACAGCTTAGGGAAGCTATTAAATGAGTGTTTTATTGGTCACTTGATGGAGGAGGCTGGGTTGAGAGCAGATTGACATGTGGCAGCATCCTCAAACTACTTCTAGCTGTTGCAGGTGGCAACTTCCCTATTTGTGTGGTCATGATTCCCCAAGAAAGTGGAACAAGAGCATGTGGCTCATTAAGTAAAAACTGACCCAAAAGACCTAGGCATGCTAATAAAACTTGCCATTGAAGACAACTAAGGCTGCTCATTATGGATTTTTCATCATTTTGAGTGAATGAAATGCACAAAAGAATTCGATGGAGGGGACTAGCTGAAGTAAGTTTGAGTGGAAAAGTGCTAAAGACCTGAACTAGTGCAGCTATTCTAAGCTGAATTCATACTGCTACAAGCAGAATTGAGTTATTGCTGAACACTCAGTGGAGTTGCAGAGGATTTCTAGACTACATCTCTCACCCAGTACTTCTACTAGGTGGACTAGGAGACAACCTCGGGCGTCTTGAGAATTGCAGTCCATCTCTTCTCTAAGAGTTGGTTGGGAGGAACAAGTTCCTTAAGTTGTTGTCACCTCATCTATACTTCCAGGTTTTACTTGTTCAGTTCAATTATTTAATTATTTACTGTATCTTAAAAGTTTAATATTTATCAATGATGTAGTATATTTTTGTTTTATTTATGTTAGGGATATATAGGAGAAATGTATATGCTGTGAAAGTTAGTAACTGGCTAGATTAGGGTAGATAAGTAGAGAAATTTTTGAGTTAATTGATAGATAGAAAGAAAATACCTAAACTGTATTTTTCCACACCTTTTGCAAGGTACTACTCTAGTACATTAGGTTAGTTTATTTTCAAACAATGGATTCAATAAAGTATGTATGGAGATGGAAATGGTTATTTTCTACAGGATTTTTGTATAAATTGTTTATAGGATTTATTTTGTATTTTTATTATTTACTTAAAACATTTAAACAAACTAAATAAAGAGAGAGGCAAGAGCCTGAGTATTACACACTATTCTGTGTAATATTTTACATAGTAAAACCAAAAAAATTATATGTTATAAATCTAATATGTTAATTAAAAATAGATAATATAGAAATGGGTAACTATTAAGATTTAGTGTAACCTAACAAAGACAATATATAAGGTTAACAGTTACCCAATTAGTGCACCTAAGTGGAAATGCAAAATTAGGGTTAACAGAAAAATGAAAACTAACTCTATAAATATTTAAAGAAGAATTAGGGTTTGTAAAAGAACTATTCTTTTCATAATAAAATAAATTCAAAATTTATAAATATCTAAACCTAACAATATATTCCAAAAGTACAGAAAATAGATAAATTATTCAATGAAAGATGTTAGTGTCAAAATACCTTAAATTATAATTCTTTTGAAGAAAAACCAACTAACTAATAATCTACTTGACCCTAAACCTTAGAAAGGTAATAACAATAAACATAGTTAGAATAATCACATTATATAATATATTATCCAAATAGAGACACTGTTAATAAGCTTTAAGCTCTCAAAATTCCTTTAAGATTCAAATAAAACTGAACAGACATAGTCTCAACCTATTGCCTTTTTACATCACCATTCAAGGCTTAAGAGCCTGAATAAAAGTATCTTAAATAAAAACAGAGTTCACTTAAAACAAAACATCTATTTCGACTATGAAATCTCTTTAAAAAAGAAGTTCCGCAAGAACAACCACTAGGGATTTTTAAACCATAAACAAATCTTGTTTTAACAACTCAATGGACTGTTTAAATAGAGTCATGGCTTAAAGCCGGTATCAAAAAAAAATCAGTATAATTCAACCATGGCTGAGAAGGCTCAAAAATTAATTTATTAAGTCATGGCTATGAAATCCCACATCCTTTCTTTACAAAATATCCACTAGGGCTTTGAAAACAAACAGAGCATCTAAATAGCCACGACCAAATAATTAACCATCAATCACACGACATAACCTTCCTAAAAATGCCATACAACAAGTGCAAGAGAACCTCAGGTGAAACCGAGGCTTACCGAGATGAATGCCATCATGAAAGCTCTGTTGGTGAAGTATATTAGAATTGAGCCATCGTTTGAGACCCTGCATAAATCAAAACCCCGATTGATAAATACACATAATTCACAAAATAATAACTTTATATTGTGCAGAAGAGTTTTTAAACAAATTTGATTTCTTACCTAAGAGAGCTTCATAGCTGTTTGGACGTTGTGATCCAACCCTAGCCTCCTTCATTATTACCACGAGCTGAAGTAGAGCACTGTCAGAAGAAACAGAGCTCGTAGTGTTCAAGTGAAAAGTCCCAAGGCACGACGAAGTAAGGTTCAAACCCACTCTAGGGAACAAACAATAAAAACATAGAACTCGTTACTCACTGCTAACTTTCTTTTTATGGTCAATAACCAAGCTCACTCCTTCAAAACAACTATCACCACACTGCGATTAGTGAAAATCACTCACATGGTCAAATCATCAACAGAAGGGATGAGTACAAGCCTAGGGTAATGGTGTTGAAGAGTATCACACAGATTCGATTCAGAAATTACTTTAATCTCTTACACATTGAAGGAATGACTCTGGTAAGGAAGCATACACTCAATGGAGTGACAATAATCCATGCGGTCATCAGCCTGCAGCTACTCACTCCACAACTTTGAAAAAGAAAAGAACTAAAATGCGATTTTAGGTTAAGGACAAGCCTTTTCATTGCCTCCAAAGTCAACGAAAAACCCTAATCATTGAACATCAACCACGTGTCCTCCAAATTATTTTCAAGTTATGGGTTTCTTGTTATAATGCGAAATTCCGGTTTAACCTACACACATTTGTAAAGATCAAAATCATATGGTAGCCTTTTACCTTGAGTTTCATTTCTTCATGTTTTGGTTTTGTTTATTAAACCAAAAACATCAATGTGGGACGTAATCGCGAGAGACTAGGGTCTTATATATAACTTTAAACCTTAACTTTTGCATATCTGTGTTCTCCCTCATGTTAAATAATGTTTACTATTGGTATTATTAAGATACAAAAACAATTGAGGATAAACCAACAATATTTAAAAATACTTAACCATAGAGATTTTGAGCTAGGATTTAGTCTAATCATGGATTTAAAATTTTGAATATATGCATTGTAAACAAAAACTCATATAAAATGAGATTTCATATAAAAGAAAATGAAATACTAATACTTGGTTAAAGGAAAATCATTAGAATAGAATAATTAGAGTTTTGGAAAGAACTTGAATAAATATAAATAGTACTATATACCAAACACTAACGATAAATATGTAAAGTTGGTCACAAGTATGTTTAACATATCTTTCAGTTTATAGACTTTGTAGGTTACTATACTCTTAATGGAAGAAGGAGATCTGTCCATAAGATGCACAAGTTAATTGAACAAGTTCTGTGACAGTAAGCATAACTAAACTAAATCCATTTCATCACATCAGTGTTTTACAAACATTTTTTCAATTTTCTAACAATAAAAATATCAACGATACCTCTTACTTGGTCAAACTGCAAAACAAACATTTTAACTAGCATTTATTTCTATGCTAGCTGAATGATAATCTCGATCTAAAAATACTAGTAACAAAACTGCTTACCTGTTTAGAACCTGTAAAAGAAGAATCACTTCACTGCATTAGCTCTAAGCTAAGTAATCCCCAATCTCAACTAAAGTTCTTTCCTATTTGTTATAAGACATTAAAAACACACTTAGTATCAGGTTCAAATATAGTTTTTTTTCCCATCATTTGGAACATAACTGTTGAATTTAACATCCGTAACATGGTACTATCGAAGTAAACAAATAAATCATTTAGAAATAGAAGATTTACAATGTTAATACAACGGTTTGAAATAAGCACTAGCAGTTATTAATCCTTAGACGGTGACAAATATGAACATTTTATGTTACATGAAAAATTTTAAATTTTCACGAATTTTTGGGTTATTACATGTGGTATCAGGGCACAAGGTTCAGACAATAGGCCTGAATGTGGCTCAACTTGCATAAATAAATAGCGGAATTAAAATATGCATACTGATTTTTACTTTTCTTTTGAAATACACTTCCAGAGAATTTTTCTGAGTTAATTGCAGGTATGGAAATATTGGAAGAATATGTGGAGGAGGAGTCCCCATTTACTGAACGAAGTAATCTAAAAGAGAACCCATACAAGAAGAAATAAGTAATAACTCTTCTGAATTATTACAAACTGTCAAGGAACTACGAACATATATGGAAATAGTCAAAAAGAAAAATGAGAGAATTCTGAGAGCTCGGGAGGAGCTGAATCGGATTTTAATGGAAAGATTTCAGAATGAAGAAAAAGATAAACGAATAGAGTATGAAGATATGCCTTACCAACATAAAAATAAAAAGTCAACCATGTCCGAGAAGGATAAAAAATTAATTCATTAAGTCACGGCAATGAAATCCCACATCCTTTCTTTACAAAACAACCACTAGGGATTTGGAAACAAACTAAGCATCTAAATAGCCACGGCCGAACAAGTAACCATCAATCACGTTGCAAAACCTTCCTAAAAACGCCATACAACAAGTGCAAGAGAACCTCGGGTGAAATCGAGGCTTACTGGGATGAATGCATCATGGAAGCTCTGTTGGTGAAGTCTATCAGAATCGAGCCATCGTTTGAGAGTCTGCACAAATCAAAACCCCGATTGATAAATACACATAATTCATAAAATAATAAATTTATATTATGCAAAAGAGTTTTTAAACAAATTCGATTCTTACCGAAGAGAGCTGTGCATCTCTTTGGACGTTGTGAGCCAACCCTAGCCTCCTTCGTTAGTACCATGAGCTGAAGTAGAGCACTATCAGAAGAATCACAACTCACAGTGTTCAAGTGAGAAGTCCCAAGCCACGACCAAGTAAGGTTCAAACCCACTCTAGGGAGGAAACAGTAATAACATAGAACTGATTACTCACTACTAACTTTCTTTTTACGGTCAAGAACCAAGCTCACTCCTTCAAAACAACTATCACCACACTGTGTTTAGTGAAAAGCACTCACAGGGTCAAATCATCAATAGGAGGGACAAGTATGAATATAGGGTAATGGTGTTGAAGAGTATCACACAGATTCGATTCAAAAATTACTTTAATCTCTTACACAGTGAAGGAACGAATCTGGAAAGGAGGCATAAACTCAATGGAGTGACAGTAAGCCCTGCAAACATGAGCCTGTGGCTGCTCACTCCATAACTCTGAAAAACAAAAGAACTAAAATGCGATTTTAGGTTAAGGACAAGCCTTTTCATTGCCTCCAAAGTCAACGAAAAACCCTAATCATTGAACATCAACCACATGTCCTCCAAATTATTTGCAAGTTATGGGTTTCTTGTTAAAGTTCGAAATTCTTGTTTAAACTGCACACATTTGTAAAGATCAAAACCATATGGTAGCCTTTTACCTTGAGTTTCATTTCTTCATGTTTTGGTTTTGTTTATTAAACCAAAAACATCAATGTGGGAGGTAATCACGAGAGACTAGGGTCTTATATATAACTTTAAACCTTAACTTTTGCATATCTTTGTTCTCCCTCATGTTAAATAATGTTTACTATTGGTATTAGTAAGATACAAAAAAAAATGGAGGATAAACCAATGATATATAAAAATACTTAACCATAGAGATTTTGAGCTAGGATTTAGCCTAATCGTGGATTTAAAATTACGAATATATACATTGTAAAAAAAATGCATATAAAATGAGATTTCATATAAAAGAAAATGAAATACTAATACTTGGTTAAAGGAGAATCATTAGAATAGAATAATTAGAGTTTTGGAAGGAACTTGAATAAATATAAACAGTACTATATACCAAACGCTAACGATAAATATGTGGATTTGGTCACAAGTATGTTTAACATATCTTTGATTTTATAGACTTCGTAGGTTACTATACTCTCAATGGCAGGAGGAGATTGTCCATAAGATGCACCATCTAAAATTAAATACAAGTTTATAACTAAAAACATAAAAGGAAAGTTAATTGAACAAGTTTTGTGACAGTAAGCATAACTGAACTAAATCCATTTCATTACATTAGTGTTTTATAAGCATTTTTGCAGGTTCATAACAATAAAAATATCAGCAATACCTCTTACTTGGTCAAACTACAATACAAGTAATTTAACTAGCATTTATTTCTATGCTATCTAAATGATAATCTCGATCCGGAAATACTGGTAACAAAACTGTTTACTTGTTTAGAACCTATAAAAGAAGCATCACTTCAGTGCATTAGCTGTAAGCTAAGTAAGCCCCGATCTCAACCAAATTTCTTTCCTATTTGTTATAAGACAGTAAAAACACACTTAGTATCAGGTTCAAATATAGTTTTATTTCCCGTCATTTGGAACATAACTATTGAACTTAACATCCGTAACATGGTACTATCAAAGTAAACAAATAAATCATTTAGAACTAGAATATTTACAATGTTAATACAACTGTTTGAAATAACCACTAGCAGTTATTAATCATTATACGGTGACAAATATGAACATTTTATGTTACATGAAAAATTTTAAATTTTCACAAATTTTTGGGTTATTACAGAGAGCTTGCTTGCTTCCAATGTGACTATTTTATTGGGTTAATGTGTTAAATTGCACATCAAAGTGAGTGATTTATCTTTTTTTGGGGGGCTAGAGAGTTTTAGTGCCTCATAGGTGGGAAATTTTCTCTTTTCGTGTGTGGTTTGTTGATAGTACTAAATTAAGCGATCACTCATTTTAAATCAAGGTTGCATTCTCAAATAGTCGTATTTGAGAGGCTCCTTGCATTATGAGGTGAGCAATTTTCTCTGGTGGCTAACTTCTGAATCAAAGTGTAGCTTTCCTTCGAGGTGAGCAATTTGTCTCTTGAAACTTTTATATCTACTTTAGAAAAATTATCTAATTAAATTACAAAAAAGAAAACCAATATATGCTACTTTCCACTAATGGACTCCATCGAAAAATGCTTTCTTATTTGTTATGTGAGTATTCATGTAACTATTTGTGTTATCTTGAAAGGGATTTTTAGAGTTGTCCCTTCATTTCCCTTCTTTGTAAAAATTATACTTATGTTCACAAGGTATAACACTAAGTCTACACCAACTAAATTTTAGTTTCTCTTTTCATCTTTTTTACCCCTACAAAAACAACCTTTGGACTTAGTATTGCACCTTCTTAGAGCAATTGCTACTTTAATAGTAAATTTTGTATCCTCAACGCTGAGTTTGCAATTATTCTCTTACAATTAAATTTTTTAAGCCATGGCCACAGAAAACTTGAGAATATGCCGCAGCTCTGAATATGATGATGTATGAAGTGGAGAATAATATATTTTTTCGTTCACATTTTTAAGAAAAAACGAAGTAGAAAAGTAGGCGAGGGACGACCATTTCAATTTCTAGAATTGAAAAACTATTTTTTAAGAAACATATCGTTTCTGAGATGCTTTCCCGAAAAATGACTATTCATTTCTCAGGAAACGGATCTCGTTTCCTCTCATTCCACGGTCAGTGTTTGTCTCTAGTCAGTAATGAATGGTGGCATGTAGTTAGCTTCTACGACACTCAAAGGGTAAGTTGGTAAATGAATAATTTAATTATTTTGAATGCACAAGTCCCTGTCCTCTTTGCATCAAACTTCAAAGCACTTATAGGATGATTTGCTGAGATTCTGTTAGAGAAAACTAAAGAATAGCTGTCTGATTGCTGGAGTTTGGGCTCGAGGCCTAAGATTGTGTAGAAGTCCTATTTGAACAAAGGGAATAATCGCTGTCTAAAGTCTTGAGCTGGAGTTGAATTATTGAAATCTTCAATTTTCTCAGTAAGTTGTCGATATATGGTGTCTTTATTGCTTTCCCTTCCTTTAGCGATAGATGGATTAACCTTATGGCTGGGAAAGTAGATCTGAGTTTGCCTTATGATTAGCCTTATTACAGTATCCCTGAAATTTTGTTAATAACAAGAGACATATATAAACTTGTTTGCACTAAAATATGCTTGGAAGAAAGCCTAAATTTACTAGGGGAGTAATGTAGGCAAGGTAGAAATGAGTTGGGTGAAAGGACTACTTTATTTTGGATAGGGGTAAATGATGACAGGCACAACCAACCACTTAGTTTTGTGAACATATTTGGTTGTTAAATAAATGTCAAAATATATAATTTTATATCCATTATTCATACCATATTGTTAGAGTTAATATAAGCACAAAACAAATACTATTTAATAAATAAATAAAACTCATACGAAAAAGCAAAAACAAAAGCAAATTGTTACCCCTTTCTTTAACCACCAACACAGTTTGTGGCTAGATTACATCAATAAGGATCAAATGGTTAAGATATATTTATGGAATGGAAGACACTTTGGAAAAAAAAATTGATTCCTCATATTCTTCTAGTTAAACGACTTCAACTGTGTGTTATCCATGCCTAGATACATGTTATCACTCACATTCTTTTTGTTATCCATTTATCAACTACCAATCATTTTTTATATTCTTTTTCTTTTTATCTCACATTATTCTAGTTGTCTTCCATGGACTATTGGTTATCCATTCATCAACTATGAGTTATCCATGCATTTCTACTTGTTATCCATTCATCCTAGCTACCAGTGATTTTTTATACTTATTTTTATAATTGTTTATTTCCAATTATGAACGACTGCAATAGAATCAATCTCGACAGTATACTTGTCTCATCCTTGTCCATAGATGAAAAAGCATAGACCATAGTCCACCCCAAATCTCAGTTAAAAATGTATATCGACGTAAAGATACCATGACCATGAAATGAATTCCTGGTGTAGACGTGTTACACAAGTGTTAATATTCTTTATCCACTCAAGGAAGTCCAAAATATGTGATAATCATTAAGGGAATTTTGAAGTCTAAAATGAGTCTCATAAGAGATATAATAAAATATTGCTTGTTGCATTACAATATATTATTACTTTTGAATGAATAAATGTTAGAATTATAAACCTAAATTAAACTAAATTATAAATTATATTTAATTAAAATAATTCACATTAATCATTATTTATTTTATATATTTACACATTTACTATATAATTTAATATTTACTCTTTAATTAAATATAGCATTATATATTATATTAAAATATAATATAATATACATTCTATTATATTTTAAGATAATAAGATTTATGACCATTTATATAAATGCATAATATATGTGACTTTATATTACAAAAAACAAAAACATACAGCATGGATTATGTTATAATATATGGGATTTTATATTACAATAAAACAAAAACATAAAGAGTGGATTATGTTATATAAAGTGAATATGTTACTTTATGTTATATATTATATCTATTATAGATCTCATAATAAAAGTTATAATATATGATGTGATATAATATATAATAATTTTATCATGTTATAAAAAATTATAGATACGATAACATTTATTTATTATATAAAATCTAAAAAGTATTAAATCACGATTTTATTTTTAAATTTATGTTTGATTTTTTATTAATAATATATTTTTATATTCAAAAGATAAAGTAGATTAAAATGAAAGTATATTAAGCGTATTAAGTACATAAATATTATATTTGAAACTAATTTATGAGTATTTTTTTCATTATGAGTATGATTAACCATAGATTTTCATTCACCATTTAGGATTTGACAAGTAAACAAATTTAACTCGAGCAATGCAACCTCAACTACAAGAGATGATGTCATTCTTTAGAATTTGATAAGTTCTTGTAAAGCTGATTTTGATGGTTTTTTTTTTAGGCCCATTTTTTACCTCAAAAATTCCTTAATGATCTAAATAACTATCGACATAATAATAAATTTAATATTTAGTAATAAAAAAAAATTTGAAATCCTTCAATCTCTTATGATTTGTTTATGTGTTGGGATTTAATAAGAGGTTCTTAGCAACTAGAGGGGTGGTCGTCCTTCGTTATGCTCAAACAGGTAAGAACTTTATAGGACCCCTTATTCTTTGTTTTGATAAGGTTATCCCTTTCTACCTCAGTCAAGTAAGTGATGAGAGTACCTATATACTGTGAATGACCTAGGTTGGGAATCACACGAAGAAAGATAAAAAAAGCTAAAATAATATTATATTTACCTTAATCTAGTGAAGTAAAACCAACGTTCAGCTTCAGTAAAGGCATCTTTCACCCGACGCGAAGCTGATGAAAGGAAACTTGGAACGATCCTAAGGGGACCTTGAGGCGTGTATTAATTGTCGTGGAAGGATTTTTAAACGTTTAATTTTCAAAAAAAATTAATTTTTGATTCAATGAAACACACATACGTTATTGCTTCGAGAGGCACTTTACAACCGAGTATGAGGGAGATCTTGTAACGTTTGTTACTAACAAAATAATAAAAAATAAATTTTTTTATTATCCGCCAAAGCAAATGTCGGCTAGAAAAACAACCTAATATGGGGGAGATGTTGTAATGTTCCTACCTAACAAAACAATAAAAAATAAAAAAATTAATTATCCGCAAAAAAATGCGGGTTAGAAAAAAAAACACAATATAGGGGGGGTTGAAAAAAAAAACACAACATGGGGGAAATGTTGTAATGTTCCTACTTAACAAAATAATAAAAAATAAAAAAATGAATTATAGCAAAAAAGTGTTGGCCTTGCACATGGTTTTAAAATGATGTTCAAGGCCTCCTAAACAACCCATGGTTTTATTGTACATGGTTTAGGAGGGCCCTGCAAATGGTTTTAAAACCATGTGCAAGGCCTCCTAAAAAAATCATGGTTTTATTGTACATGGTTTAGGATGCCCTTGCAAATAGTTTTAAGACAATGTGCAAAGCCTCCTAAACAATTCATGGTTTCAGGAGGGCCTTGCATATGGTTTTAAAACAATGTATGGGGAAGATGTTGTAATGTTCGTAGGTTTTTTCCTGCGGATATTTGATCCCTCTCAACGCTTGATAAAACCTAAGATTTGAATCTAGACTGATTTAAAGGTGGATTTCAATAAAAGATAAAATATTTTATATTTTAAATTGCATAATTAAAAATGAAGATGGGATCAAGTATAAAATGATCTTGCTTTCGATATTATTGGAGAATATGCTTAAAATCATAATTATGGAACTTATTTTATTATGTTTTTTAACTATTTTTACTTTATATTTTAAATAATTGTTGTATCATGCCAACAAAGAGTGATGGCATGGATTTACTAGTGAATATGTTGAAACTTGGAATTACAATCATGATTTATTTTAAATAGTTGTTATATCATGCAAACAAAGAGTGATGGTATATATTTACTCTAGAAGGGAACTATGATAATGACTTAGGAGGAGGACAATATGCTCAAATTTAGTATTAGAGAGTTTATTTTATTATGTTTTTAAGTTATTTATTTTTTTTATTTTAAAAGATTTATTTTAAATGTAGATTTATCGAGTACTTAGAGGCATTCTATTTTATGAGGTGTTATTTTTTAATGACTTTTTATTTGGTTTCAAATTTTTATTTAATGTAAAGATGTGGATTTTTAATAATATGTTTTATTTCGTTTTATTTTTTATTTTATGAGTGGATACCATCTTTTTTAATTACTTTCCTTTTTGGTATATAAAGTGATGACTTTAAGTTACCTGAGGTTACACATCTACCCATATTGAATTGTAAACAGCTCATTACTTTAAGTGCAATAATTATTATATCACCAAAACACTAAATAATAGCATACATTTATATAAATTAATTAATTTTTTTTTCATAAATTTAAATTTATAAAATAGTAAAATTTTATATTTCAAATCTTTAAATATTATAAATTCATGAGTGTGATTGCTACACTTCACAAGTGGGAGAAGTATAATTCTTGCTTAAATATAATTCTTGCTTAAAGTGGAGTAGAAAAGTATAATTCGTGCTTGAAGTGGAATTGATACATAGCATTTTAATAAATTAATTAAATATTAAGTTGAAATTTTTTATTGTTTTAATATGTCATTTACATATTATAGAGAAAAGGAAATATCATTTAGTTACTTTAAACATCTTAATAAATTAATAAAATATTAAATAAAAAAAATTAAACTAAAAATTAATAAAAATTGAATACTTCTTCTTTGCTTATGAAATATAATTGATCTATTGTAACATCACTACAGACACAACTGTAATTATTATTTTTTAACCGAATTAAGACATTAAATAGAAAGCTAACATGTACTCATCAAGGCTTTGTTATTTAACTATTCCTCTTAGTCATTATATAAGGTTACATATGCTCTTTAGCTCCTTAGAACCACAGACATGCTTAACCTACTATGGGGCCTCTTTTTTCAGATGGAAAGATCCACGGGAAACCCAACAATACTTCCCCACATTAGTGGATGGTAGAGGTGGTAAACCGCCGGCCATCCTCGCAAAAGGCCTAACTCCAAAGGACTTAATACTCGAACCTGTGACCTCTTCCCAAACCGAGAGAATATGCGCACGTCTTACCAATTGAGCTAACCCTTCGAGCTACTATGAAGCCTCTTAGTCATTATATAAGGTTACATATGCTCCTTGGAACCACGGACATGCTTAACCTACTATGGGGCACAACTTACTTGGATTGCTAGCTAACAAAACCTTATGTTGTGTTTTTCTTTTGACATGTTCTTTTCAAGATAAGCATTACTACGTTGGCGACTTAGTCTCATCAAGTCTAAGGTGTCCACTTTCTCATTTTGTCTTTAGATATTTTGTTGGCACCATCCTTTACTTACTCATTCTCTACTTTACTTACTCATTCTCTGGGACATCTCTAGGCTAATCTTTATTTTCGTTCATGTGATTTTATGGAAGGTTTCGGTTACTCCTAGTTTATGCTTCATTGGAAGTTACAGTAGTGGCCCAATAAGAGGTGATGAATTACTAGGTTTTGACCTAGAGTTACGGTGTAATATCATACTTTCGTTTGGTTTATATGTAAGGTTTACTATATAAGCTAAAGTACTATATTCCATTGTAATGTTTGTGGCTATTATTTTGCACCATTTGTTAGTAATGTTTGTTATTAACAAAATAATAAAAAAGTAAAAATTTTAATTATGTAACAAAATAAATGTCAGCCTCCAAAAACAACTTAATATAGAGGAGACATTGTAATGTTCTTACCTAACAAAAGAATAAAAAATTTAAAATTTAATTATCCGCAAAATAAATTGTGAGTCACCAAAAAACATAATATGGGGAGATGTTGTAATGTTCCTACCTAACACAATAATAAAAAATAAAAAATTGAATTACGCGTGATTTTAGGAGGACCTTGCACATGGTTTTATAAACCATGTATGACAAAAATGTTGTAATGTTCGTTCCTAATAAAATAAAAAATAAAAATTAATATTATATATGAAACATAAATAATATTAAATATTATATGTAGATCATAAATAAATATTATATATAAACCATGAATATTAATAATATTAAATATTAATAAAACCCATAGTAGACTTAGAGTTCAAATTATAATAACGCTACCCTCCTGCAGATAATGGTGCATATTTTACTATGGCATCCCCTCGCTTCTTTGAGAGTTTTTTTATTTATCATGGAAATATCAACTAGGAGATATTACTTCTTATCTTGGCTTTGAGGGTTATACTTTGCGAGCCGTGTGTAAATAATTTATTGTTATTTAAGAAGCCCAGCCATGAATATTTGTCATGTCGTGAATGGTTTTTTAATATAAATCCATCAATAATTGGTTTGTGCAATTACACTGAGTATTTACCCTTACTACTTGTACATCTTAAAAATCTTGAAAGAAAATCAATGTTTGGTTATTAGATTTTTGGGACCCCGATCTGTTAAATTATTTTCCTCTTATTCGTTAATTAGTCTGTAAGTAATTAATAAACAACATAAGCTACAATAGTTGTATCTTGTTTTGAAGAGTATTATTGTATTGCTTTCTTGAATGCGCTTTATAGTTAACAACTACTTAGCTAATGGGGTCGTTACGGTATTATCTTGGACGAGACTTAGAGAACAATAACGTAGTTATATCCTAGCTAGTCGTGTCTGTATTCCAACTGTTTGAGAAAATCTAAGCCAACACCCTAAGAGATATGCAGTCTTGTAATACCTTGGGGACACAACTAACATCTCATAAATAAAACTACCTTACTATAGTTTCACCTTTGGAATTGTTACAGTGATAGTCATGTAAATATACACACACGGCCATTTTCTTTTAGCTTGGTGTCCTATTCTTAAGAGCCTTTCATCAATTACAAATTAATCTGAATCAGTAATTTTTAAGGACTTGCTCATCATGAAACCTTACTTACGATAACCTAATTATTATCTATTGTTGTTTCATGGCTCTCGAATTTAAGTTTGTTTAGATTATGTTGGATGCATGCACCATTTATTTTCTATCACCCAATGTTAAATATAGGGGTTTCCTTTGTGTTTTGAAACCAAATCAAACTCCATCTTAAACACAAACACCATCCTATTAAGGGTTTCAACCATTTCTCTCAACATTGATTTTTTTTCGAGTCACACAGGTTTGGGTAGTTCATCAACCTACACTCTTGGGTTATGAAAATTAAAACATTACCTAGGTTATACTCACTTGCTTTAGGGTATAACTACTAGGTTTAATAGTTTACTAGGGTTTAAAATGGTAAAATCCCAACTTGTGGCTCTAGTATTTACCACTTTTTCCTTCGACAGAAGACTATACTTTACCATGTGCAGTTAGGGTTTGAACTATAACATGTAGCAATTCTTAAATAATAATATATTTACATAGGCGGTTTAATATTTAAGCACATCATTTAGTCTATGGATAAAAGATTAATATCATTGCAGAGCAAATAATTAAATGCAAATAAAATCTAAACAATGACTAGTTTTAAGCTTTATTTTAGCTAGAAATAACATTAATATTGTCACTGATAGTTTCTTGCAGATAGAACACATTCGTAGAATAATAAGAATAAATTATCTATAATTAACACTGAAACTAGTTTTTGAGCGTCCACGCAACATCCAACCTTAGAATCTCAATGTCACCAGTGACCTGCAAGAATCCACCCCCATTACCAAAACTTGAATTTAAAATAACTATGTGTTTCTCTCCAAGTGCCACCAATTACCAAGGAAAAGTTACTACAAGAGACAGAAAGCTCTCAGATCGTATGACCTATGTTTCTCAGAGTCTCTTGACTTGCTAGTTTTCCTTCAACCTAAATACTAACAGATAAGCACACAAACCCTGAAAACTCTAAAAAATTTACATAGGCATGATATTTACATAATCCTGATATTTACATTAGCCACAAAACCTGACAGTTCCTTCTTCTTTTAGAGCCTAATAACTTAGTTTTTAGCAAGGCGAGAAGGCTTCTTTTCTCCCTTTTGATAAAACTAGGGATGCGATTTTTCTTTGTGCATGTTTTTTATGTATTCTTAGGACTTTTCTTGGCTAGTAACTTCATGTTCCCTAATTGGCCACTTGTCCCCTTAGGGATGAGAAAAATTCAACTATTGACATAAATAAAAATTTTGTTATTTCAAAATAAGGCTACTCATAACGACTCAATATATTGATTGAAATTATAGAAAACTCTTTATTTACATTGGTGACTAAATTCATCAAAATCGTGGACTTAACAGAACAATTACCATTATTTACATTTTTTCACTGTAAATAAAATTTATCCAAGGGTCTTGCAATCCTTCCCTCCTAAAGTCTTTCACCATCCTCAATAAATTCTTGATCAACATCATCTTTCTTTATCTCATCCTCTCTTTCCTAGGTGGCTTCTTCCAGAGCATATGCTCCCATTTCACTTTTTCTTCCAGAGCAATTTCCCACTTCTGAAGCACTATTTCTCTCAAATATATGATATGTACTAGTTCTATGAGAACCTCTCCTTTAGGTTCCACTTGGAGCACATTCCAGTCAATAAAATGATTTTTTTCATAAATATATTTCTTTAACAAAGATATAAGAAAAACATCATGAATTCTAATGTGAGGGGGTAGAGTTAGTTGTTATACAACTAGTCATATTCTAGATAGAATTTCAAAAGGGCCCACATATATAGTGTAATATCCCAAATTTTGGACCTAACACTTATAGGCATGTGCCTATTGATTATGATGATTATCTTGATGTTTTATTTTTATATTGGGTCGAAGAGCCCACTGCATATAAACATGATGATTATATATATATATATTGGGCATAAGCCAATTATTGATGAAATATGTGTTAGAATAGTAGAGTCAAGCTAAACTAGTTAACCTATCTAAGGAACCAACAACATATCATAAAAGATGAGAACATGAAAAGAAAAGGACAAGAGAACACCGATATATGTGGTTCACTCTAATGGGTTACATCCATGGGAAGGTAGTATTCTATTATCTCCAGAATATCTTCTCCAATATTACAAGAGAGCAAAGCACAAATACCCCATAGAATATAGATGGTGTACAATAGTGTCACAATAGTACCACTACTACATTAAGAATACATGATATGTAGAGACTCACTTGAACCTATTATATACTAAGAGATGAGGAGGAATTACTCTCACATATTGCACGTGGGATAATATAATTCTCCAAAATAACATCTCTTAATACAATACCATGGACAAATACTCTACACGAGTAAATACACCACCATATAACTATGGGCGAAATGTATTACTCTTTTACATAAGATTGTAGACAAATTTCGACATAATACAAAGACATTTTTACCTTCCAAGGAATATAATATATTCAAACCATATGTATATGCTTGTTTGTTGGGCGTGGACCCCAAAGCACATGATTTATGAGATATTTTCTGTTGAGCGAGGAGCTCTGGACCACTTGAGTGATAAATGATTTGTGTTAAGCGAAAATCTCTGGAGAACATGAGTAGTTACCTCTGTGTTGAGCAAGAAGCTCTAGAACACATGAAAATATAATTGGATGTGTTGGGAATAAGCCCTAGAGCCTTCCATGTTGGTGTTGAGCATAAATTCTGGAGCATCAGATCCTTGGCCATTATATCCCTAGGTGTATCGTACAAGTACATCCTAGCACTAGTGTTGAGCGAGGAGCTCTGGATTTGCACTGAATTGTAACACCCTGTTAAAGTGTTGAGTATGGGCTCAGGTAAGCGCTAGGGGTTACTGAAAAGAATTTAATAACTTCTGAGTGAACGACAACTCGAGAAAAATATTGATCTCATCATACTTATTTATAAGTGATTAAATGAAATTTCGAATTTCTATATTCTCATCCAAGTACTGAAGAGCTACCACGTTTTACGAGGGAAATCCAACATGCAAGGATGTTTGGAGTTTCCTAGCCTAGTAGACCTAAAACCATCTACCTACTTGACCATAGTGAAGAAGTGTCATTAAGTCTAGGGATCATGGTATATGATGCCCAAAGACAAATGTTAACAAAGTGTTATATTATTATGTACTTTATACATGGTATGTATAAAGAATTAAATATATTAATAATATAAATAAATGAAACAGAGAAGAGAAGCTCCAACAATTATTATTTATTATTAAATATTAATAAATAGTATAATGTCTATGAAAGTCCAAATAGGAACTAGTAGAAAGTTCCTAAGCTAAAATATTAATAATTACCCAAATTAATTGAAAAGTATTAAATCAAGAAACCAAGGTTTCTTGATTTAACTGTCCCTTTGACTGAAAAGTATGTCTATATAAAGAATCAAGACAAGGAAAGGCTTGGGGTCTGATCTATCATTAGAGGATTCATTTTTTGCCTATTTTCTCTCAAGTAAATTCTTGAAGAAACATTTCCTGGAAGGAAAAGGAGAAATGATCCAGATCTGATACACCAAATACAAAACCTTACCTTAGGAGCTCTAAGCTACTTGCATGTTGGATTCCAACTCAGGGGGATCCAGATTAAAACCAGGAACGGTTCTGGGTCATCATTGGGAGGAACATGGTAGTTCCCAAGTGATTTGGTCATCAAAATCAAAGGTCAGATTTGTCTTAAATTGTTAATGCTGGTTATTTAAAACTGTGTAGGTTCAAACATTAAAGGAGCTTCAGAAAATTACAGGTATGAGTTCTTAGTATGTTAGGTTTATTTCTCGTATAAATGCTGGATGCTTTATGTAAAGGTTCATTATATATTTCTAACCCTAGAAATGAGGGTTCTGTCTATATCTCCTAGGGTGTACATTTCTTGAAGTGTAATCCTAGCCTGACTATTCTATCTGCTAGATTAATTGTTGGTTATGCTAGGTAAATGATTTCAATGCATCTCCTAACCCTATGTGTTTTATTCTCTCGTTAGAACCTGCTAAGGTTTGTATTTCTTAAATATTACCCTTAGGCTGTAAATATTATCATATGTTGTATATTACTAGGATTGTACCTTTAAGTTTGTTTCTATAATTACATTAGTATTCATATTATGTTTACTATAAACTAGGATTTGATTTCCAGTGACTAAGTAATCGTTCTCTAAGTTTATTACTCTACTGACATATTTCATTTATCAATAGAGGCTTATTTAAGTTTATTTCCAAACTAGTTCAGAAGTAGGAATTCATATAATTACTAGATTCAACCTAAAGCACCAATAAAGGAACTATGATAGTAATCATCTAATTATTAACAATAGTAAGTAAACCAGAATACTAAATACAAGTATTTAGTAAAAGAACTAGAATATAAATTAAATCAAAGAATAAATAAACCTTTAAGACCTTTCAAGGTATGTCTCATTAACTATAAACTAAATAGCAAATCAATCCCATTAAATAAAAACATAATAATTAAATGAACCGAGGAGGTATCAAGACCATCCATGTGGTCCTATATCGAATCTCTGATCATATATTTATATATAAAAGATCCCATAGTTCTATCTACTCCATCATAAACAACTTCTTATAAAGAATATAAACATTAAACAAAATTGCATAACTCATCAAACAATACGTATAACGAACTACACAATTATATCATTTCACAGGAATCATTGCTTGTATTAAATGATATCAAAATTGTATCATAGTTCCACATAATTACAAATAGTGACATGAATCGAATCATGTATGTATACAAGCCTAACCCTTGTCCAAATTAAAATACATCACATTACATTAACATCCAAACAAAGTCGAACCATATTGGGTTTAGTTTACATCTAAAAACTACAGCCACACTATACACTAAAGTATGCAGGCTCCATTAATAAACTACATACCAAAACCATATCAAACCCTTACGCTACAGCGAGGTGATAAGACCCTGGGTTCTGCCCAATGCTGTAAGCACGGCCTCGAAAAAAACATACATTACACAAAGCCCGTTTAAGAGTCTAAACTAACAGTGACGAAGGCCATCATGGGATTGCACCCCTGGCAGTCATAAATCCACATTATATATATTAAACCTTAAAATCATACATAGTAAACAATCATTGGAAAAACCATGCACAACATTCACCCAAGCCACGTCATGGAAAATAAAAATAGATAGTATCATTTTAATAACAAACTACTCTATTAATGAATCATCCCATAAACTATTCAATAAAATACATTAAATATTATCACAACCACGATGGGAAAGACTCAAGCCATTTACGGCATGGCCATACCCCATGGTGTTCACCCTTACAGCACATTTAAATACTCAAACACATAGACCACAACGAAGGCGTATGCCTGATTATTAAAACCCTGCTATTAAACCATTAACGCAAGATACACTTCCATACACACATAGTAAGAAAAAAATATGGCCATTTTATTAAAACAAAGGGTATTTACAATGCATAATATTTTCGTCATCACAGTATCTCCAAATAGTCCCTTTCAAGTCCAAAACAAAGTCCTCACGGCCATGCCAATGGGCTATGGCACCATTGCAAGCAATGGTGCATCCCATGGATCAAAAGCTGAATCCATCCATGATTTACAAACCCAAACATAAACGCATCCACAGAGCCAAATGGCTTAAGTTTTCTCTCCTTGGATTAAGATTGTTAATACTTTTAAAACCCAAGTCTGTTTCTTTACAAGCCTGAAGGCGAATTCAATCAACACAGTGAAATCCCAAAACCAAACAAGGAAGACATCACCAAGTCATACTGAGAGTTAACAAGCATTGGCTTGTTGGTGGGCTTACCTTACACCATTGGAATCACACAGGAACCAGCGATGAGCTTTGAACCATGATACTCTCCTCAGACCCTAGCACTTGCAACCATGCACAAACCAAGTGAGAAGTATGCCAACGTTTAACTGCAACAATGCCAAACCATCGAAATACTTTGAAGCCAAACGAGACCTTACCTTCGTGGCCATGGAGGTTGCCTCCATTAACCTCTATGTAGAGCCAAGTAAAACCCCAAATGACAAATGAAATACCCAAACCATCGTGATCCAAGCCTAAGGGAAGGATGCCACAGAAATTAAGGTGCATTAATGGCACCAGTTGGTTTCCATCCCCAAATCCAAAACCCACTATGCTATAGTTTGGTAACGTCGATTTGGTAATGGTCTCCTTTGCCATGTAATCGTTAAACCCCATCATATAAGCTCCAAACCATATGTTATATCACCACCCTAATCATATGACAAGGTATTATATGACAAAGTTTAATAAGTTGCAATGTTAAGGTCTAAGTGCATAGTCCATATATGGTCTGCGCTAGCCTTAAGTCAAGCCACAAGATTTATATATTGAACATAACAAATATACCTATTGTAACCCCAACAAATCCCCTTGATTTTGACAAAATAAAGGGGTCCTCCCACATAAAATTTTGTAAATACTTGCTTTTAGTTTATTTCATCTTATCTTCCTTCGCTTTCTGTGGTGCTTGCTCTTTGGTTTGGCTTTCATCATATAAGGATTTGATGATTTGGATATCTTTGTCGTTGGCATATTTTGGCCCTCGAATTGATGAACCGCACTTGTTTAGTTTTACTTGAACTTATCTGAGTTGTTCATATGCTTCGATTTGTTTAGGTTGGATGGACATAATTCTTCGACAGTCTTGTCAAGTTTTGGCCTTTTGGTGCATTCATGAATTAAATATGCACTTGGTTGGATCTTAATAAATTAGTCAATGACTTATTTCTTAAGATCTTGATCCATGTCTTCATAAAGTGCATATGAAATAATGAGATCATACTTTTAGTTTTAAATTTTTGTTCATTTATCAAAGTTTCATGAGCTCTAAACTTTATGCATATTTATAATTTTCTATATTCATTAATATGCAAAAGGAAATGAAAGTAAAATGATGAATCATGCATACATATTTGATGAAAAGTTCAATTTTTATTGACCTCATACACTAATCTCATTAAACTAAAACAACTTGGAGTTACAATATAATCAACTTAATGTTTACAAAAGACTTTATTTATTTTTATGAGTCATATGTAACTTTAAAATATATATATATATAATAAACAATATGGATTAGTGATATTTCTTTTAATCCTTAATTCATATGCACTTGGAAGGGGATAAACGAAGATGGTTATTCTTTCAAACTATAAACTAAGCTTTTGATCACTTTTGGGAATGGTATGGGATTAACTTTGGTTTTCCTTTATTTAAAAAGAAGAAGAGAAATTGTATGATTATTTAAATCATAAATTAATGCGTTTTCAATGTGGATTATTTGCTATAAGTCAAGACATATTTAATTATAATATCAAATTAAAGGCAGTTCTGGTGGGTCCTTTTATTATTACTTAAAAGGATTTATATATTATAGTTGCACAAAATTCTAAATGATTTACATATATTAATCTTGTTTTTATATATATTCCACCATATATGATGTGTGTAAATGGAATTGTTCACATCCATATCACCTTTATTCTCTTGTTTTTATATATATTCCACCATATATGATGTGTGTAAATGGAATTGTTCACATCAATATCACCTTTATTCTCGTACCAATCCATTGAGGTAAATTAGAGTTTTCATAATATTAAAAGTTTGCATAAAGGGTTTATTTCATGACAGTTAGTTATCAACACAATAAAGGCAATTCACCGATTATCAAACACCTGTTCATTTAATGCTAAATTAAGAATGAAATAGATGGTTGACTCTGCATTTATAATATTTTCTTTTTTGGCATTTAGTTCGTTAAAAGTATATGCAATGGTATTTTTGTTTTATGAAACCACCGGAGAAAAGATAATCTCTCATGAGATCATTAAGCCAATGATTGCCACATTACCATAGATTGAAGAGATTCGCGACTATATATGTGAAATTTTAGTTCGATGAGATAAAAGATAATGTCGTGTAG
The DNA here is from genome assembly GCA_001517045.1 of Pseudotsuga menziesii. Lineage (NCBI taxonomy): Eukaryota > Viridiplantae > Streptophyta > Pinopsida > Pinales > Pinaceae > Pseudotsuga > Pseudotsuga menziesii. Next base: position 128,424 of record LPNX010700572.1, on the reverse strand, counting down.
CCTGATCTCCTTCGTTTCTCCATCAACTGTTCACTATTTTAAACTCTCCATTAAGTATTCATCCAACTCACCATGTGTGTTGTTTGGATGAGGTTTTAAGATTTTATTGCGAGATGGGTAAGGATATATTGTGCTATTTTCCCAGCTGTTTCGCCAATTTCCATATTAGAGAATATTATGCCATGATACATGCAAATAAAGTGATATGATGTAAGTGAAGATATTTCCTTGAATATAGCCAGTCTGTTCATCTAATGAATAATCGCTGTCACATCTAATTCATGGCAGAAATCAAGGCTCTAGGATCTGCCATCTTACCATATGTTGATAAAACTATCACTAATTGAAAGATGATATCGACAAACGCATTTAAAGTGCCACCTCGTAGAGCCCAACAGATAGCGATTAGTTAAAAAAAACAACAGTAAAGCCTGCCACGATATCTCCGAAATTGACATTGGTCATTTTTCCAATCACACCAAAGATTCTCTCATAAGCAAATAAATACCATGATTTTTAAGTAGTTAAGAAAGGAAAGAACATAGTGGAAAATAATTATACTAGATTGTAATGAAGTTTGAAGGCTCAAGCATTAGCATTTTAAGGAATCAACTCATCATTTAAAACAATTGCTACATGTTCCACAGAATGGCCAGGGCAAGGGATGTTTCTTTTTTGTCACTTCATTTACTTATTTTTCATGGTAATTCTCTTATTTTTTTTAAATATGCAGATTCAATCTAAAAGTTATTCTTTTGTTAGCAGAAGATTGCCGGATTTTCGTCGTTATTTAGGGGAGTATTTTTTGCAGCAAACTGCGGGAAAACTAAGATGAAATAACAAAATCTAAAACATGGGTTTTTTCCAGAAGATACCCATTTACCATTCTAGTAGGAATTTACTGAAAAGAGTGAATAATTTGGGATATTTTCAGGGTACTTTGAACACGTTTTCTCCAGTGACAGCCAGCAAGGAAAGGGAATTAAGCTTTTGTTTATTTTATTGCTTATTTAAGAAATAGAAGATAGCCAGTGAAAAGGGGGAGGGTCTCCGCAGAGCATGAGGAACTTTGTTTTCTATTTGTAAATATTTATGTTTGCAAATGAAGGAGGAGACACTGCCTTTAGGGAGATACTCTGTAGATTCTTAGGGAATTATTTCCCAAGTTTCTGTAACAGTTTTATCCAAACGATTCGAGACTGGTGTAGCAATTACTAATGGGAGATGGTAAGTACTTCAGTTCTTGTTTATGATAGGAAATTTGTTATGAACCTTATTTCTATTTCTTTATGAATTTTTTCTAAAGATATATAAACTCTTTTCTGCCCACTATACTGTTATTCATTTTAATACATGTATATTTTTCTATCATGTACAAAGATCAATCTATTTGTCTCGAGCTAATATTATTCTCATAATTCTTTTAAATGATTACATGGTGTTTTCTATAATTAATTTTTATTATTATTGCAAATACTATGTAATTGTATATTGATATTATTTAATGGAATGATCATCTTTGTATTGTCATCTTATTGAATAATGTTAATTCAATTCTGCCAACGATAGTATTAATTTTAAATTAACTTGCTTATTTCTTACATGATAGATTAGGATATAACAAATTCTAGTTTTAAACTATAATTTTAGTCTCATTTTAATGATTGTAAGCTACAACTTAATAACTACTAAATCTGTGTAATTTAGTAGCTGCTAAGTTTGTGTATTTATGATTATTAAAATTTGTGTTATGATTAGCTATCTTTCATTTATTCAAGAGTTTATGATAATATTTTAAAAAACTTAAATAGAGACTCTCAAGAGAGCAAATTATAGTTGAATATTAATTAATTTTAATTTAAAAATAGTTAAATAGATATTTCATTTTATATATTAGCATAGCTTGTAAATAAGTAGTTAGTTTTAATTTAGTTGTTTTAATTGTAAGTTAGTATAGTTTTTAGTTTGTTAATTAATTTAGGAAACATTTTTCTAAGTTTAAATAGTAGGACTCTCCTTAAGAGAGAGAAATTCAGTTGGTACTAGGACCATAACTTGCGATATTTTTCCATTCTAAACACACCAGGAGCTGCTCTAAGCGACTTGAGTGGGCTTAATCTCTTTAAGTCGGCTTAGTCAGAAAATCAAGCCAACAAATGGCGCTCGAAAGAGGGCCGAGGTAAAACAAGTGGTTATTTTTATTTTTATTTTTTCAATTATTTTGATAACCATTTTTCCTCGAACTCTTGTTTTTCAGTTTTATTATTTTATGCTCTTAGTTGTCATATATATGCTTAAGGGTTGGTTAGACGACAAACTAGCCATTTTAAGAGTCAATTAATCTTGATTATTTATCATTCATGGCTCATGCCCAAATTCCTGTTTGGGAATCCATTTTTAATTTTACATTGGTTAATATTCCCAATGAGACAATCAACCTCTTGTCAAAACGTGAATTTGATGGCGAAGGCGATATATCTGCAAGAGAACACCTTAGGAAGTTTTTATGTAAATGTAACAAACATAAGATTGTTGATCTTAATGTTACTTGCAGGTTAGTTTCCCTTACTCTCAAAGGACGAATCAAATGTTTGTTGGAAACGTTTCCACCTAGTTTCTTTTTTACATGGTTTCAATTCACACATGAATTTTTAGACACATTCAAGGATTATAATTCTAATAAACTTTGCAGTGAATTGTAAGCTATTCATAGGAAGAAAGGTGAGTCTTCAAAAGACTTTTCAGTAAGGATTTCTCATATTCTTTGCAAATTTCATATTAACTATATACCTTCTGAATCTGATCTTTTAAATATTGTTTTCAACTCTCAAGTTCCTCTTATTCAACAAAATCAAGACGTTTGGCAAAAGGATGATAACTCGCTAATATTCCTAGAAACTTCCTCCTCTATTATTGATTCAGATACTTTTATAAGTTCTACCCAACCCCTAGGTGAGAAGATCGAAGTAGAAGAGGTACCAACTTCTTTTGATCATTATTCTCCTCTCGAAGTAGAAAGTCATAATTATTTTATACAAAATCTTGAACCTATAAACATTCATGAATCAAATGAGGAAGAACATATTCATGATAAATTTATTCATACAGATAGGGAAGTTGATTGTCTTAACAAACAACAAGATTCAAATTCTATCATTACGAAAATAGATCAAGATGAATTAATTATGAATCAAACTATATGTTCATCATTTTCTGATTTCTGTACTAATTCTTCTTTCCATTCAATTATCAATGAACACGAATAAGTTAATTATAATTTTATATGTTCTCACAATTCAATAGAAAAAGTATAAGAAGAAGACATGAATCTTAATCACTCGACTAAATGTTGTCTGAGAAAAGAGATTAATCTTTTTCAAGAGAATGTTAATAAAAGTGTTGTGTAACATCTCTCTCGCACACCCTAGATAATTTGTAAATCCCCTCTTGGACGCCCGAAGTATTTATTATTTTGTTTATCATTAATTGTACTGGTTCTCTAGTGAGGAGCTCAAGGCCAAGGCCCCGCCAGTAAAATCTAGAAAGTTAGGTGATCATTTCCCTAAAAAAGTGTAGATGTGGAAGATGAAAATCATTGACATAACTTAGCGACAAGAAGGTAGATCCCCTAAGGGGGAGAGACCTACAAAATTCCTTTAGGAACTTCAACTTTCGATATAACCTACTCATAGATAACTAACCGATAAGAATGTGACAAAGAGAATGATCAACACCTACGCAAGTAAATTAATATCTATGGTTCTACAACTTAAACTAGCAACAAGGAAACACATAAGTAACCCTAGTGAGCGAAAGGCCATAGCCTACTACACTTATGAAGGTATGCTACTCCCTGATAGTTGGGAATTGGTTAGTATATATCTAACATGCAATTTTTTTTATAGGAAGCTCACATGGTCTATAAAAGGCCTAAGTATCTCCAGCCTTTAAACAGGATAACTTCAAAACTAGTTGAAGAGAAGTTGGGATAACACCAACACACTAGGTTTATTACGGTAGACATCGGTATATAAGTAATGTTAGTGGGGAATGCTCACGAAGAAAAGGGATAAGTCCTTCGGGAATGGATAAGACTTCATCCTTTATATTTATCAAAAATATTGAGTGTGATCCTCTCCTACCTAGTTATTATAATAAACACCCTCTTGTTGACATTAATACTCGTCGAAAGAATAAATTCCCATTGAGCAAGTTGACCCCAATATGGTCGAGTATTTTACAACAAGGGAAATTCATTTATTACAATATGAATAAACTTTAACGGATATGATTTCCTTTGAGGAAATCATGGGAATTATTCCCGTAACAAGAGGGTGGTACCAAAATGTCTTAAATTTTGCAGCCTGTTGGAAGGACAGTAGTGCCACTTGGCTTTAGACTAGCTAAGAAGGAGGGAAAAATTAATAGTGTAACGGTTACTAGCATTGGGGAGAGAAAGCTGCGCCTCGAAGGGGGAAATATTTGCACCCTCTATTGGCAATGATATCTGAGTTTTGTTTCTATAAACATAACATCTATGCATGGTTAAGGGGGGGGGAACAAATTCATCCTGGAGGAAGGGTTCAATCTCAGCTTGAAGCGAGTTTCAGTTGGAAGTTCGGGAGCTGATAAAAAAAAGGGTTTTTTCCTCTGCTCTCCTATGGCTGGTAACCACTTTCATCACTGTGTCAATGCTTTTTATTTGTTTAAGAACTCTTTTCTTGAACCATCTAATGCTACGAACCTATGTTGCAAGTATTTAAGCAAACGGGTTTTGTGGTGTAAGTGCGAAATATCGTACTTAACTTGGCATCCGATGGTGGATGTTGAGGATTTTCCCTTAACCGGTGGGTTGCTCTACCATTGAGCTCCACTCCCTTCCATGATGGCAGTATGTTGCATATCCATTGAAGGACCCATGCCCATTTCTCAAAGCAGGGAAAATACGAGTTTATAGATGCTGTTGGTATTTTATTCTGATGATATTTCACCTGATTACTAGGATTGATTACGATGGTCTAAATAATCCCCCACACTCTCCAAGCTACCATTCACCTACAACCTGGTTCATAGTGGTTGGGAGTTTTTTAAATACCTACTCATTTTGATTTGTGAAGTATGTAAGGCATGTTGAGGTGAAGCACCTCAAAACCTGCCTATTGATGAAACCGACGAGTACAGTAAATGCCACAATGGTCATAGGATGACCTAAATCATACTTCTGTATGACAGACCCTATCATTTACCCTTGCTAGAAGGAATGGAAGGAACGCTGATTTTTGTTGTGGCTTGAAAAGGAGAATGCAAGGTCAGTGAGGCCGTATAGACTGTGTGACCCGCAGGGAGAGGACAAAATAGTTATATGTGGATTTTCTTTTTTTTTTGTCTAAAATACACACAAAGCTATGGAGCACTACTAGAAACTTAACGAAACATACACTACGATTTTTTCGTAAAAATGTTAGGGAATGTAAAGGTGTATACCGCGTTAGGGTCTTGCCAATCTCGGCTAAGAAGATATGCTAGAAGATAAGATATTACCAGGAAGGAAATTTTACCATCCTGTAACCAAAATAGAAAAGAAGAAATATTGTAGCGTGTATCGCAAGTGAGAAGAGGAGAGAAATCCAATTTATGTCTTTCTAGTCCAGAGAGAGAGAGTGTGCTGTTGGATCGCTTTGAGGTAGCCTTTGCCTTGGATTCCCTTAGAACTTGATTTCATTTTCCTTAGCATTCACGAAGTAGTTATTTTCTGGTTCGGTTTGTGTTAAGGTCAAGATTTGTTTAATAATATGGACTAGTTGTTCAGAACACCCAGTGTATAGGTATGTGAATTTTAGTTTGCTATAGGAGTGTTTTAATCCATGCTAAAACTTATAGAAAAGTCACACTTCCAATTGTTGAGAGAACTTTTCTTTACTGATTTTTTCCCATCTTAAGACTACCTAAATTGATTCAAAGATCATTAAAGTATGGCTCCAAAAATCTTGGACTAACAGACCTTATTATTTACTCCTAGCCAATAAAAGGATAAGAGTGGATTTGTTTTTCTTCATGGAAAAGATTTAGCTTGAATTCCTCTTTTCCTGGTATAGTTACCGTCGGTAGGTCATCTACCAGCATATGCGTTTTAAGTATATCTTGGGATAAGTCCCAAAGTGAGTTCTAGACTTGTTTATAGTTATTTGTACATTATGGGCCTCTGCCTTGTATATAGATCTGAACCTATTAACTGAAATAGGAATCAATATGACTTAGATCTTAGGGGGGGTTTTGAGTGATTATTGAATATCTTTATTCTCACCATATTCATGCTAGTCTTGGGAAGAGGGTTGTTTTAGACTCTTCATAGAGAATTGTCCTAGAAACAGTTCGAGTGGCTGATAATAATGATATTGTTCTCAAAAGGAGAAGGCTGTCAATAAGGCTAGCTAGAAAAATATGTAGTACTCGAATTGCAGTTTTGTAACCTTTTATGGTTTGAGTTTTAATAGAAATTTTAACAGCTTGGTGGATGTAACCCCTGGTTAGGGGCGAACCACGTACACTGGTGTCTATGTTGTCTATGTCTAAATGCTTCGTTTCACTTGTACTAGTTGTTATGTTTACGATTTTGTTTTGCAAACTCATCAACGTATTGTAGGTTTTAGAATATGATGATCAGAAAATATTAATAGCATCACAACGCTTTTCTTGTCTTGTCTGCATACTAGTTTAAAGGCACTATGAGGATGAAATTCTCGCCGACTAAACCTCTTAAAGTTATGGATAATAAATTAGAGGAAGTACATTAAAATATTGTCATCAACATGTTGATTGAAGATTTCAAGATATCTTTTAGCATGGGGAAAATGTACAATTTGAAGCTGCGTATAAATATTCTCGTGTTACATTTTTCTCTTGCATGCTACTGTATGTTTATTTCACGTTATTCTGATGACCTCTTTCTATACTCCATGATCCCAATAATGCTGAAGTAAACGGTGGTGTGATCTCGTATGAGTACTTTTATTACCTAATACATTGTGCAAAGAAAACCTCAATCAACAATAGTAAGATGACTTTAAGGATAGCTGACTTATGATGTATCAAAGACAACTAGATTCCTCATAATGGCCAATACTGGGAGGTGATTGAACTGGAATTTGATTTAATAATTCCAGCCACAAGTCTCAAAAATAGCTTGGGAAGAATTAAGACCTTGTCATATCAAAGGTTTTTAATTTTTTTGAAATCTTTTGTTTTCCATTTTTACGCATAATTTCACTTATGTACTATGGGTTTGTTACATATGGTATCAGAGCCAAAGTGACAGCACTCAGGCCTATTTGGGTTCAACATGTAGTTAAGAAACATGAAAATGGATAGCTCTAACCAATTGAATGTTTTTTTGTGTGGATGCATGACAATGATGAACGAGGGGGATAAGTTGTCCAAGTGTGCCTCCAAAGATCGAAGGAGGTAACAAAGAGGATCAAAGAAACATCAGGGAATAAGGTATAACAAAAGTAATTCTTTCATCAAAGCGAAAAATGGCTCATGACCCATTCTTATGGTAAGGTATCGAAAATTGGACTAAAGATTTCCCAACAATGTTTGAAACTTGAATGAATTATTCTACAGTAGTGCATTCTATTGGAGTCTATGTATGGTTCTGCTTAAAACGTCGAATTTTGCAGCATGTCAGTCTAAAATAGTTACAACTCTATCTGAAACTTACATAAATCTTATGTAAATTAAGGGAAACTACAAAGGTATCTGCGAGCTTATATTTTAACTAATTGTTGAGGTTTACTTGCTCCAAATTTATCCTATCTAGCAGATGCAAGTAAAACTTAAGGGATTGAAGAATAAGTGGTGGTTCCGATTTGGGCCGGGAGTTATTCTGGCCCCTCAATCGGGTTCCCTTTCTTGGAAGAATTCTATGCAATCATAACTAGCAATTTCAACCCACATTCCACTTGAATAAAGGTGGATTATAAATGCAGGATAATTATAGGAATAATGTGGTCAAAAGCTCCACGTCTGCTTAATTTTGTATTTATGTTTTTCGTTAAAATTGTCGGATGTTCATGTTAACAATGAAATATTTTCAATAGGCTAATGGGGTGGTTTTCTAGACTCATTTTGGGATCCTCTTATTTTATTTATGCATTAAAGACAACTTAAAAGGGGTTCACATGAAATTTTGTCATGTTATTTGGATTCTCAAACAACAAAGTAATTTTTGGAAATCACGTAAAGGTTGTACGATTGGCTGTTGGGAAACAAATTTGAAACTGCCTTCTAATAATCATATTTAGACACTTTTTCTGCTTGATTGAAGGAAAAATTTGATGCTACAAAACTTGCAACTGCCTCTCTAAAGATAGTTCTTTTTATGTTTAATTTTTGTACATAAAAGATTGACATTTTTTTTTTTTTTTTTGTTCAATTTCTTGTCATATGTTCAAATTTGTGAGCAGATCTGATTTAAAAATATAGTATAGATCTGCATTGATTAAACATTCTATACTCTACATACTATTGTCCTAGTTGATGCATGGCCCTATGAGTATGATCTCTAAATGAAAATATCATCTGTGTTTTGAGTTTTCTTAAGGACCAAATCAATTTTGAATCGATCAACATGGTATTGATGGTGCAAATGCACGAATGGTTAGCTATCGTAATTCACACTTGCGTAATCAGAAATTGTAGCATTTTTATGCATAAATATGCTTCATATGTGTAGGTGTTACTCACAGGGGGAGGCTGACAGGTATAAATTAAATTTTATTACTTACCCACTACTGCAACTAGATCGCTACGATTGGTTAGTACTTAATAATTCTTTACAACATTTTGACACACGTAAATGTTTCAATGCCTTCCATCTAAGCCATATCTAGATTCGATACATGTAAATTTATTTTGGATCAGTGTGTACGAATTTGATACCGCAATTTGGTTATGAATTATATCCTTTAGATCTAATAAACGTTGCCGTTGAAATTGCTTGTAAAGCATTGGACTTGCCTCAGGTCTGATAACGTGTCAAGATGTCCAAATTCTGCTAATGCATTGGTTTGGGTTTTTTGTATCTCTAACAAACGTTTGATGGCACTTATATGATGCCTCTGGTAACCAGTGATTAGTGTAACAGATCTAAAGGGTAAAATATTGCCTCTGGATTATTTTGCTTGTTAAATCATTTCGATTGAATGCCAAAGAGCAGAGTAAGTTGTTTACTTTGAAATGGTTATAGTTCATATATTCAAATCTCTTCTTTAATGATCGAGTTGCAGATATAATGTCTCTGTTTTGATAGTTGCTATTAATATTTGAAAAATGAACGACGCATAATGTTATGAGCTGACATTGCAAGGCTTTACTATGATTCTGACCATCTCACGATCAACGTAAGACATGGATTTTAAATCCACTGGTAAATACGTGATGGTTTACTCTATGAGATTGTATGAACCATGAATGATGGTAAGAGTACAATCACTACAACTTAGGAAATGTTGATTAAATGAATGAAAATTGTGTTATCGATAGATGTTAATTATATTAACCGTACAGCCAATGTCATGAAATGGGACAATGACAGTGAAGTCATGTTAAACACCAAGGAAGGTGTGTCACAAATAGTCAAAGGTTGTAAGTAACATTAAACATATGAACAAGGAAAAATTGAATGCTGCGGGAGCACAATTGTGCTAGGCAAGTGATTGCCGCATGAGCACATTGGTGTTAGGCATATATGCTACAGGAGCACAATGGTGTTAGGCAAGCGATTGCCGCATGAGCACATTGGTGTTAGGCATATGGTGTGGCAAGAATAATACCTAGGCAAAACTCAACATCTGAAAGACATGACGCTGTTTGATGCCACTGAGGAGAAAACTTTTAACCAGTGGTTAAAAGGGAGAGTAACCTCAAAAATTGTTGTAACTCCACACGAGAATGGAAAAGAACTCAAGAGACTTTGGAAAACATAACGAACAAAAAATGCGTTAACAAATCTCCAAGTAAATTAGATTGTACATGTTTAATGTCTATTGTGAAGAAAGGATTCCGCAGGTCGAGAACGACATGACTATCCAAAGGTTGGAGATAAAACCAAAGGGTAGTATATATATAACTAGAAAGTGTCCCATAAATTGTAGATTATTACAATGCAAAACGGATCTATGCCTTATGTTTAAGTTGAGTTATAATTTTGTACATGATGTACTGAATAAAATTGGGCTAGACCCGAACTTGTTGCAGGAAAACTGTAGGTCTTGAACAATAGTGACTTGAGAAGATACGGAGAGATCACAGGGAATTAGGATGAAAAGGATGAAAACAAGAAAAGACGATAGAATGGAAGAAGGAAATTGGTGGAAAATAGGAACACCGAGGACGGTGTTACTTTTAAGGGGGAGAGGATGTAACATCCCTCTCGTACACCCTAGATAATTTGTAAATCCCCTCTTGTATGCCCAAAGTATTTAGTATTTTGTTTATCATTAATTGTATTGCTTCTCTGGTGAGGAGCTCAAGGCCAAGGCCCCACCAGTAAAACCTAGAAAGTCATTAGAGGAAATTTCAACTCAAAATGAGCCTCCTAAAAAAAATTAATAAAATAATAGTTAAAATAATAAAATAATATTTATTAATTTTAAAGGAAGAAAAGAAAAAAATTACTTTTTTGTTTGTATTTTCGACATATATCCCCGTGTTTTTACTCAAATTTTGACCGGGAGAGCTCGCTGGATGCAGAATTAAATTCTGCATCCAACGAGTACCCGCTCAACATACATTTGACGGACCCCGCTACCCCAAAAACAAGAAATACCTGAAAAAACGTGATAATGAATCCATCGTCATCACGTTTTTCAGGTATTTCTTGTTTTTGGGGTAGTGGGGTCCGTCAAAAGTATGCCGAGTGGGTACTCGTTGGATGCAGAATTTAATTCCACATCCACCGAGCTCTCTCGATCGAAATTTGAGTAAAAACACGGGGAGATATGTCGAAAATACAAACAAAAGAAGTAGTTTTTTTTATGATACCTATCCCCAAATTTATATTAAAAAAGTGTTTAAGACCTATACGGTATTTGAAATTTAAATAAATTTCATTGGATAACACATGATGACATGGAATTTGAGTTAAATTTAAAAGGCCCATTTTGAGTTGAAATTTTCTCTAATGTAGGTGATCATTTCCCTAAAAATTGTAGATGTGGAAGATGAAAATCATTGACATAACTTAGCGATGAGAAGGTAGATCCCCTAAGGGGGAGAGACCTACAGAAGTCATTTAGGAACTTTAACTTTCGATATAACCTACTCACAGATAACTAATCGATAAGAATGTGAGAAAGAGAATGACCAACACCTACACAAGTAAATTAATATCTATGGTTTTACAACTTAAACCAATAAGAAGGAAACACATAAGTAACCCTAGTGAGCGAAAGGTCATAGCCTACTACAATTATGAAGGTATGCTACTCCCTGATAGTTGGGACTTGGTTAGCATATATCTAACATGTAATTTTTTTTACAGGAAGCTCACATGGTCTATAAAAGGCCTAAGTATCTCTAGCCTTTAAACAGGATAACATCAAAACTAGTTGAAGAGAAGTTGGGATAACACCAACACACTAGGGTTATTATGGTAGACATGGGTATATTAGTAATAATACTTTAGTACCAACCAACATCTCTTACCTATGTAATGTTAGTGGGGAATGCTCATGAAGAAAAGGGATAAGTCCTTGTGGAATGGATAAGACTTCATCCTTTATATTTATCAAAAATATTGAGTGTGATCCTCTCCAACCTAGTTATTATAATAAACACCCTCTTGTTGACATTAATACTTGTTGAAAGAAAAAATTCCCATTGAGCAAGTTGACCCCAAGATGGTCGAGTATTTTAAAACATGGGAATTTCATTTATTACAATATGAATAAACTTTAACGGATACGATTTCCTTGGAGGAAATCATGGGAATTATTCTCATAACAAGAGGGTGGTGCCAAAATGCCTTAAATTTTGTAGACTGTTGGAAGGACAATAGTGCCACTTGGCTTTAGACTAGCTAAGAAGGAGGGTGAAATTAATAGTCTGACAGTTACTAGCATTGGGGAGAGCAAGCTGCGCCTTGAAGGGGGAAATATTTGCGCCCTCTATCGAAAATGATATCAGAGTTTTGTTTATATAAACAGAATATCTCTGCATGGTTAAGGGGGGGGGGGGGGGGGGGGGGACAAATTTGGCCTGGAGGAACGGTCCAATCTCAGCTTGAAGCGAGTTTCAGTTGGAAGTTCGTGGGCCTATCGAAAAAAGGGTTTTCTCCTCTACTCTCCTATGGCTGGCAACCAATTTCATCACTGTGTCAATGTTTTTTATTTGTTTAAGAACTATTTTCTTGAACCATCTAATGCTGGGACCCTATGTTGCAAGTATTTAAGCAAACGGGTTTTGTGGTGTAACTGCGAAATATCATACTTACCTTGGGCATTCGGTGGTGGATGTTGAGGATTTTCCCTTAACCAGTGGGCTGCTCTACCATTGAGCTCCACTCTCCTTCCATGATGGCACTATGTTGCATATCCATTGATGGACCCATGCCCATTTGTCAAAGCAGGGCAAATACGAGTTTATAGATGCTGTTGATATTTTATTCTGATGATATTTCACTTGATGAATAGGGTTGCTTTCGATGGTCTGAGGAATCATCAACACTCTCCAAGATACCATTCACCTACAACCTGGTTCATTGTGGTCGGGATTTTTATAAATACCTGCTCATTTTGATTTGTGAAGTATGTAAGGCATGTTGACGCGAAGCACCTCAAAACCTACCCATTGATGAATCTGATGAGTATAGTAAATGCCACGATGGTGATAGGATGACCTAAATCATACTTCCGTATGAAAGACCCTATCATTTACCATTTCCAGAAGGAATGGAAGCCATGTTGATTTTCACTATGGCTTGAAAAGGAGAATGCAAGGTCAGTGAGGCTATATAGACTGTGCGACCCATAGCGAGAGGACAAAATAGTTATATGTGGATTTTCTTTATTTTTTTTCTGCCTAAAATACACACAAAGCTATGGAGCACTACCAGAAACTTAACCAAACATACACTATGAGTGTTTCGTAAAAATGTTAGGGAATGTAAAGGTGTATACCACGTCAGGGTCTTGCCAATCTCGGCTAAAAGGATCTGCTAGAATATAAGCTATTATCAGGCAGGAAATTTTACCATCCTGAAACCAAAACAGAAAATAAGAAATATTGTATCGTGTATCGCAAGCGAGAAGAGGAGAGAGAGCCAATTTATGTCTTTCGAGTCTAGAGAGAGAGTGTGTGCTATTGGATTGCTTTGATGTAGCCTTTTCCTTGGATGCCTTTAGAACTTGATTTCATTTTCCTTAGCATTCATGAATAGTTATTTTCTAGTTCGGTTTGTGTTAAGGTCAGGATTTGTTTAATAATATGGACTAGTTGTCCAGAACACCTAGTGTATAGGTATGTGAATTTTAGTTTGCTGCGAGAGTGTTTTAATCCATGCTAAGACTTATGCAAAATTCATGCTTCCAATTGTTGAGAGAATTTTTATTTACTTATTTTTTCCCATCTTAAGACTACCTAAATTGATTCAAGGATCATTAAAGTATGGCTCCAAAAATCTTAGACTAACAGACCTTATTATTTGCTCTTGGCCAATAAAAGGATAAGGGTGGCTTTGTTTTTCTTCATGGAAAGGATTCAGCTTGAATTCCTTTTTTCCCAGTATAGTTACCATTGGTAGGTCATATTCCAGCATATGCGTTTTAAGTTTGTCTTGGGATAAGTCCCAAAGTGAGTTCTAGACTTGTTTATAGTTATTTGTACATTATGGGCCTCTGCCTTGTATATAGATCTAAACCTATTAACTGAAATAGGAATCAATATGACTTAGATCTTAGGGGGGGTTTTGAGTGATTATTGAATAACTTTATTCTCACCATATTCATGCTAGTCTTGGGAAGAGGGTTGTTTTAGACTCTTCATATAGAATTGTCCTAGAAACAGTTCGAGTGGCTGATAATAATGATATTGTTCTCAAAAGGAAAAGGCCGGCAATCAGGATAGCTAGAAAAATATGTAGTACTCGAACTGTAGTTTTGTAAACTTTTATGGTTTGATTTTTAATAGAAATTTCAACAGCTTGGTGGATGTAACCCCTGGTTAGGAGCAAACCACGTACATTGGCGTCTCTCTTTTCTATGTCTAAATGCTTCGTTTCACTTGTACTAGTTTTTATGTTTATGATTTTGTTTTGCAAACTCATCAACTTATTGTAGGTTTTAGAATATGATGATCAGAAAATATTAATAGCATCACAACACTTTTCTTGTCTTGTTCGCATACTAGTTTAAAGGCACTATGAGGATGAAATGCTTGCTGACTACACCTCTTAAAGTCATGGATCATAAATTAGAGAAAGTACATTAAAATATTGTCATCAACATGCTGATTGAAGATTTCAAGATATGTTTTGGTGTGGGGAAAATGTACAATTTGAAGCTGCATATAAATATTCTCGTGTTACATTTTGGTCTTGCATGCTACTGTATGTTTATCTCATGTTATTCCGATGACCTCTTTCTATACTCCATGCTCCCAATAATGATGATGTAAATGGTGGTGAGATCTCATATGAGTACTTTTATTACCTAATACATTGTGTAAAGAAAACCTTAATCAACAATACTAAGATGACTTCAAGGACAACTGACTTATGATGTATCAAAGACAACCAGATTCCTCATAATGGCTAACACCGGGAGGTGATTGAACTGAAATGTGATTTAATAATTCCAACCACAAGTCTCAAGGATAGCTTGGGAAGAATTAAGACCTTGTTGTATCAAAGGTTTTTTATTTGTTTGAAATCTTTTGTTTTCCATTTTTATGCAGAATTTCACTTATGTACTATGGGGTTGTTACATTTTGATTCACATGAAATATTATCAATTGATCTTGGTCTCAAATCAATTTCAGATGAAATACTGAAAGGTACATCACCAAATTTTATTCAAAATAATCAGGGAATAAAAGAGAAATATTTTGGAAATTTAAATATTAATGATCTCTCTAAGTTGAGAGATTCTTTTAATTTCCTCATTTCTAATTCTTACTATTTTATTTATCCTAATTTATTTTCTAATTTTGATATGCATAAGATTCCATTCGAAATATCTAACCATGTGGCATCAAAATTGCATTTCTATGAGATATCTAATAGTGATGATTCTCTTATTAAACATGAATATGAGAGATTGAAACATATTTTATTATTAGATCATCATCCGATACAATATTTTAAAAACAACGAGGATCTATTGCAAGATAATTATAGTCAACCAATTTTTGATGAGATCAACACATCAATTTTTATTGAAACTAAAAAAATTTGTTCTCATCAAAATCATTTATATGGGAAATCTAATTTTATTGGTGAAAATAAAATCTTTATCGTAGAGTTTGCTATAACTTGTGATCACCAAAACCTTGCATCTTCTTCAATTGATTCACCTTTAGCAATAGACCCTATTAACAAGATTACTTCTTTCGATATTAGGTCACTACATGTTCATTCACCTATTCATGATCCTATTCTGTTTGTGAAACCAATTCTTTCAGATGTTAGTGTGACTAATGCTAACAATTTGTTTTGTCCATTTGATTCTCCTAAGATAGGTTTGCCACGTATGGATTTCAAATTTTTAGATCATACTTTGCATTCTAAGTTTCATGACAAAATTGCAGAGTGGCTCGAAAATTTTTATCTCAAAAGGTTTTCAGAAAATGGTAAGCATGTCTTATCATTACATGTAAATAGAATTTCAAATGGTAAGGATGATAGTTTTTGTTTTAGTTTTCTTTTATATTATTTCTAGTTATTATTAGAAGAACATATTATTCTTATAGGATTAGAAATGTTTCGTTGGTTTCACTAGTTATTTCACTTTACTTAATTCATATTGTATATTTGATTATACATATGTACATATTCAGTTTAGAAGTAATTCTAGATTTAGTTTAAGATTTTTTTTCTTATTTTGCTTCATTTTCAATAAATGTGCAGTTAATAAAAGATGTGTAAATTTCAGGATGAAAACGAATCATCATTTAGGGAAGTACTCATTATCCTTTTATCTTTTTTTGATTATTTTTCTCTTACTATGAATAAATAAATAAGATGAAATGTTTACATAAAAAGAATAGTAAGAGATTTTAGTTATACATAATTTTGCACTCTTCTGAAAACAACTCACTCATCCTGTAATTATTCTCACAAAACTGTACAACTTAGACTTTTCATTTTTCCTTTTGTAAATAATGATGAATAAACATATTTGACTTATTCAATCTTCTCATCGATTAATTAAATGAATCCTAAAGAATGAAAAATTATTTTAACAATTGAATGATTCTATAATATTTTTGAAACTTTACATCAATAACAAGCTTATCATGTTTTTTTGTGAAAATTACCATGTTTTGACATGTGTATTATATTTGTCTCCCCTATTTTCTATTTATATTATATTGATCTTTTATTTAAACTTTAAATATTTATTATGGTCAATTTTAATATTAGGATATTAGTCATTATTTCTTACGCAAGTCATAATTTTGTGATTTTTACGTTATTTAGTATAGCTCATCACATAGAAAGTAATCATATCTTCAATTTTGATTTTTGAGCTTATTTACCTTCTTCGACTCAGTTAAAGTTTCGATAAATTTTTCTTTTGGATTTCAATACATACCTTTTGGTTGAATTTTGGATTTGATCAGATTGTATCTTTTTAAGTGTTTTTGTTCAATTAATGTTTTTTATTCTTAAAATTTGTTTGGTTGATTGGTTTCAGTAGTGAATTTAATATTTTTCAGCTTTTTTGATTTTCTTCTTTTTTTTTAAGGGAGCATTGTAGATAAATAATACTTTGATGGCACACTGCTGGATGTCCATATGTCTCTATACTAATCAACCTAATATCTTTAAAAGAAATCATTGTAATAAATTTCTTGCCATATCAAATGTTCTTACTATGACTGAATCACTCCTAGCCTTGAAATATTTCTTATGAACTTAGCTAATTAGTCAGTTAAACTCACAGTTATTATTCTTGGACTTTATTTTGAGAATGATATCATTAGCTAGGCAAGTTAACTTGTCGGGAAATGTTTCTCTCAGAGTCTTTATGAGTCAATGACATTAGTCATCTTTAGACCTTCCATGTTATTAGAGGGGTATTATCTGGATTTGTTTCTCATCCATTAGAAAAAAATTTAAAACTAAACTAAACTTTGATTGAAGAATAGGAGGTCTCATCACAAGCCGAACTAATCATGATCATCATCCCTGTCAGGGATAACATCATTTCCGATCACCAGGATGATATCTCTTGGTCATAAGATCAAGGGACAGGAGGTCTCATCATGAGCCAGCTTGTTTATCTCTGACAGTTCTCGTTAATGATGCTATCAATAGCTGGTTACCAGGACATGATAGTAGTCTTGAATCAAAGTTATAATTAATATATATATAAGAGAAAAACAAATTTTATCTTTCAGTTATTTATATTTAATGGATGGGGAACTTATCTAGAGATCTTCTTAAGGTATGGAGGTCATAGCTTTATACTGGTGTTATTCGATTATCCTTAACTGTTGAGAAAAAATTCTTGATCAGGTTTATTTGCTATGCATATATTTCAAAGTCATTCATCTTTATGAAGTATCTGAATAATAGTTGGGATAATTCATTTGATTTTGACAGCACTTTAAGTTTAAACTTTACTATATAGGCTAGTGATGTGAGAATGTCATGTGCTGTGAAAATTTGATATTTTGAGAAAACCTTGATTTTGTTTTCCTATATCTATAACCTTTAGGTAAACATGCAGAGATAGCTACTTCGCCTAGCATGTCACCATTTGTTGGCACCCCAACAACTCCCCTTTATTTTAACAAAATAAAGGGGTCCTCCCACATAGAATTTTGTAAATACTTGCTTTTAGTTTCTTTCATCTTATCTTCCTTCGCTTTCTACAGTGCTTGCTATTTGGTTTGGCTTTCATTGTATAAGGATTTGATGATTTGGATATCTTTGTTGTTGGCATATTTTGGCCCTTGAATTGATGAACCACACTTGTTTAGTTTTACTTGAACTTATCTGAGTTGTTCATATGCTTCGGTTTGTTTAGGTTGGATGGACATAATTCTTCGATAGTCTTGTCAAGTTTTGGCCTTTTGGTGCATTCATGAATTAAATATGCACTTGGTTGGATCTTAATAAATTAGTCACTGACTTATTTCTTAAGATATTGATCCACGTCTTCATAAAGTGCATATCAAATAATGAGATCATACTTTCATTTTTAAATTTTGGTTCATTTATCAAAGTTTCACGAGCTCTAAAATTTATGCATATTTATAATTTTCTATATTCATTAATATGAAAAAGGAAATGAAAGTAAAATGATGAACCATGCATACATATTTGATGAAAAGTTCAACTTTTATTGTCCTCATACACTAATCTCATTAAACTAAAACAACTTGGAGTTACAATATAATTAACTTAAAGTTTACAAAAGAATTTATTTATTTTTATGAGTCATATGTAACTTTAATATATATATATATATAATAAACAATATGGATTAGTGATATTTCTTTTAATCCTTAATTCATATGCACTTGGAAGGGGATAAACGAAGATGGTTATTCTTTCAAACTATAAACTAAGCTTTTGATCACTTTCAGGAATTGTATGGGATTAACTTTGGTTTTCCTTTATTTAAAAAGAAGAAGAGCAATTGTATGATTATTTAAATCATAAATTAATGCATTTACAATGTGAATTATTTGTTATAAGTCAAGACATATTTAGTTATAATAACAAATAAAAGGAAGTTTTGGTGGGTCCTTTTATTATTACTTGAAAGGATTTATATATTATAGTTGCACAAAATAGTAAATGATTTACATATATTAATCTTTGTTTTTTATATATTCCACCATATATGATGTGTGTAAATGGAATTTTTCGCATCGATATCACCTTTATTGTCATACCAATCCATTGAGGTAAATTAGAGTTTTCATAATAGTAGATGTTTGCATAAAGGGTTTATTTCATGACAATTAGTTATCAACACAATAAAGGGAATTCACCAATTATCAAACACCTGTTCATTTAATGCTAAATTAAGAATGAAATAGATGGTTGACACTGCATTTATAATATTTTCGTTTTTGGCATTTAGTTCGTTGAAAGTATATGCAATGGTATTTTCATTTTATGAAACCACCGGAGAAAAGATAATCTCTCATGAGATCATTAAGCCAATGATTGCCACATTACTAAAAATTGAAGAAATTCACGGCTATATATGTAAATCTTCAGTTCAATGAGATAAAAGATAATGTTGTGTAGCCTAA
Source organism: Pseudotsuga menziesii (assembly GCA_001517045.1). NCBI lineage: Eukaryota > Viridiplantae > Streptophyta > Pinopsida > Pinales > Pinaceae > Pseudotsuga > Pseudotsuga menziesii. The sequence goes on along the minus strand of LPNX010700572.1, from coordinate 108,933 downwards.
TATCCTTCATTTCTCCATCAATTGTTCACTATTTTAAACTCTCCATTAAGTATTTAGCTAACTCACCATGTGTGTTGTTCGGATGAGGTTTAAAGATTTTACTGTGAGGTGGGTAAGGAGATATTGTGCTATTTTCCCGGCTGCTTTGCGAATTTCCATATTAGAGAATATTATGCCATGATCCATGCAAAGAAAGCGATATGATGTAAGCGAAGATATTTCCTTGAATGTAGCTAGTCTGTTCATCCATTGAATAATCGCTAGCACATCTAATTGATGCCAGAAAGCACGACTCTAGGATCTACCGTCTTACCATATGTTGATGAAACTATCACTAATTGAAAGATAATCTTGACAAATGCATTTAAAGTGCCACCTCGTAGAGCCCAACAGATAGCGATTAGTTTAAAAAAAAAAACCACTAAAGCCTGCCACGATATCTCCGAAATTGACATTGGTGAGTGTTCCAATCACACTAGAGATTCTTGCATAAGCAAATAAACCCCACGAGTTTTAATCAGTTAAGAAACGAAAGGACACAGTGGCAAATAATTATACCAAATTGTAATGAAGTTTGAAGGCTCAAGCATTAGCATTTTAAGGAGTCAACTCATCATTTAAAACAATTGCTACATGTTCCATAGAATGGCTAGGGCAAGGGAAGTTTCTTTTTTGTCATTTCATTTTACTTCATTTTCATGGTAATTCTCTTATTTTTTGTTAAATATGTAGATTCAATCTGAAAGTTATTCTTTTGTTAGCAGAAGATTGTCGGATTTACATCGTTATTCAGGAGATGATTTTCTGCAGCTAACTGTGGGCGAACTAAGACAAAATGACAAAATCTAAAACTTGGGTTTTTCCCAGACGATACCCATTTACTAGACTCATGGGGAATTTACTAAAAAGAGTGAATAATTTGCGATATTTTCAGGGTGCTCTGAACACGTTTTCTTCAGTGGCGGCCAGCAAGGAAAGGGAATTAAGCTTCTATTTGTTTTATTGCTTATTTAAGAAATAGAAGACAACCAGTGAAAAGGGGGAGGGTCTCAGCAAAGCATGAGGAACTTTGTTTTCTTTATTTCTATTTTCTATTTGTAAATATTTATGTTTGCAAATGGAGGAGGAGACACTGCCTTGAGAGAGATACTCTGTAGATTCTCAAGGAATTATCTCCCAAGTTTATGTAACAGTTTTCTCCAAACGATTCGAGATTGGTGTAGCGAGTACTAATGGGAGATGGTAATTACTTCAGTTCTTGTTTATGACAGGAACTTTGTTATGAACCTTATCTCTATTTCTTGATGAATTTTTTCTAAAGACATATAAACTCCTTTCTACCCACTATACTGTTATTCATTTTATTACATGTATATTTTTCTATCATGTACAAAGGTCAATCTATTTGTCTCGAGATAATATTATTCTCATAATTATTTTAAATGATTACATGGTGTTTTCTAAAATTTATTTTTATTATTATTGCAAATACTGTGTAATTGTATATTGATATTATTTAATGGAATGGTCATCTTTGTATTGTCATTTTATTGAATAATGTTAATTCAATTCTACCAACAATAGTATTAATTTTAAATTAACTTGCTCATGTCTTACATGATAGATTAGGATAGAACAAATTCTAGTTTTAGATTAGAATTTTAGTCTCATTTTAATGATTGTAAGCTACAACTTAATAACTACTAAATCTGTGTAATTTAGAAGCTCCTAAGTTTGTGTATTTATGATTATTAAAATTTGTGTTATGATTAGCCATCTTTCATTTATTCAAGAGTTTATGATAATCTTTTGAAAAAATTAAATAGAGACTCTCCTTAAGAGAGCAAATTATAGTTGGATATAAATAATTAATTTTAATTTTAAAATAGTTAAATAGATATTTCATTTTATATATTAGCATAGCTTGTAAATAAGTAGTTAGTTTTAATTTAGTTGTTTTAATTTTAATTTAGTATAGTTTTTAGTTTGTTAATTAATTTAGTACACATTTTTCTAAGTTTAAATAGTAGGAATCTCTTTAAGAGAGAGAAATTCAGTTGGTAGCAGGACCATAACCTGCGAGATTTTGCCATTCTAAACACACCAGGAGATGCTCTAAGTGACTTGTGTGGGATTAATTTCCTTAAGTCGGCCTAGTCAGAAAATCCGGCCAACAATACCATTGGCTTAAATTCATAACTTAATACCATCCAAATAAGTTTGTCCTAAGCTTAATGCTTAGTGAACTTAGCATATGGAATATTCCATGTTAATCAATTTAACCTTCATAAAATTAAGGTCTGGTTTGTTAAGGCCACAAACATAACCTGTGGCAAGGAACACATACAAGATATTAATAAGACTTAATAAAATCAACATAAACTGGAATTATTACTAAGATGTAAAATGAAGAATTATAAACCAAAACAAAGTATGAGTAGTGTACAGGAAATTTAGCGATGATAACTAAATTGACAAGAATAGCATTTTTACTTGGTTATAATTTTGAGTCAGAAAATAACTAAAGATAACCAGCAGTAGGATTCTTTATGATCAAAGACTTCTAGTACCCTTTGAACAGGACCTCGTCGCAAAGTGAACTACATATGAAATAAAATAGGTGCCTTAGTTCATGGAACTAAGTAAGCCTGCAAACAAGTAAACACCTTTACCTCTCAAACCGTTGTGGGAGAATGAGTCCTACCACTCCGCCCACTTTGTTTCCACAAAGGAAGTTAAGTTAGGACTTTATAATTAACAAGTACGACTATGCAGAAAGGACGAAGCATTTAAATCTAGTGATGACACATAAGTGACAAAAGTATAAACATAATACTAAGCAGTAAACAACTGTACAACATCATAAGCAAGATACATTAAAAATAATGACTGAAAGTAAAGGACAAAATGTAAGAACAGCTTAAAAATAAATAGTAGTACATGAAGTGTACGATATAATTCCACAAGTGAATAATGTTTCGTCTAGGTAGTTTTTACTAGCCTATAATTTTTTTTCTTCAAATTTTGGGGACATCACATATAGGTTTAAATTTGGTATGAGTTTTATCTCTTAAAGATATTTTTTTGTTTGAACCTTAATAATACATGATCACACACTTGGAACTCTTTTGTTCTCTGCTTAGCATCACGATGGTTTTTTTCCTATCTTGGGCTAGTTTTAAGTTCTGGTTTATTTGTTATACCACATGTTCCATCTTCTCTAACGTTTTCGGTCCCAACACTAATCGATCTTCGATATTTATGTAGCTTAAAAAAAAATTACACTTCCTGCCATAAAGTATTTCAAAGGGGCTCATTTTAAGAGAGGCATGATATCCATTATTGTATGGAAACTCAACTATATGCATAAAATCTTCATGTTTTCTTTGTTGTTTCGTTACATACATATGTAACATGTCCACAAGTATCAGATTCACCCGTACTGTTTTCCCATGTGTTTACGGGTTGTAAGCAGTGATTAAATTCACTTTTGTATACATACCTACATATATATTTGTCCAAAATTTTGATGTAAATTTAGTATCCCTGTCGATTATCACCACTTTTGGTATACCATGCATTGTACATATTTCTTTTATGAAAATTTCAACGATATTAATCACCTTGTAGGTGGACTTGACATGTATGAAATGAGTTTCTTTAGCTAATTTATCTACCATTACCATAATGGAATCATTTTTCCTTTTATATTTAGGAAGAGTCGTAATAAAATCCATGGTAATGGTTTCCCACTTCCATTTTGGAATGGGTATGGGTTGTGGCATCCCAATTGGGTGTTGCTGAATTCTTTGACCTATTGACATTCTAAGCACGTAGCTATATATTCCGATGCGCCTTTTTTCATATTTGTCTAGCAAAAATATTTTTTATGTGTTGTGATGAGCTTCTGATATCCTCGATGCCTAGAATATGGGTTATCATGCAACTCCCTAAGAATGCTTTATTTATCTTGCAAATGATTAGGAACATAATTTTTTATTTATTTTTAAATGTAGAAATTGTTCTGCATCAATCTAAAATTATTTTACCACACCTAAATCATATATGTTATTACATTGTTCCAACAAATAAGGGTATTTTAAATCATCCTTGGAGGCTAACTTTATCAAAATTTTCCAATCAAATTCATTGTTGTTGGTAATTACCGAATGTAACTCATGGTGTTTACAACTAAGTGAACCTGAAACTACATTTTATTTTAATTTTATTTGTTTTATGTCAAAGTCATACTCGCTTAGTAAGGTGATCCATATGGCTTGTTGTGCATTAATTGTGTTTTGGTCCAATACAACAACCCTTAATTACTCATCAACAACATAAATTTATTTCCTAGAAGGTAATGTCACCAAATTTTTAATGGATGATGGATATTAGTTTTAGATCATGGAGCGCTTAATAGTTTTGTATAATCTTTCAATTTACAAAATTCATAACAAATGACATGACCTTATTGAGACAACACACCACCTACTCCTTCTTTGTTGGCATTAACACAAACTATGAATCATTATAGGGATCAACTATTTTGAACATGGGAGTAGTGGTCAGTAACTGCTTCAGGCTGTCGAATCTGTCTTGACACTGCTAACTCCAAACAAAATTGACTCCTTTCTTCTACAAGGAGGTGATAGGATGAGCCACCTATGAAAAACCTCCAATAAGCCTCCTATAATAACTCGTAATTCCCATGAAAGACTTGATGTCATGGACATCTTTTGGTACAAACCATCTAAAATATCTTCAATCTTAGCAGGATCAACAACTATGCCTCGGTCTGAGATAATGTGGCCTAGATACTAGATTTCATTCTTGAAGAACTCATATTTACGAGGCTTAGCATACAAATGATGCTCACGTGAAATTTTTAAAACCATCCTCAAATGCTCTTCTTGCTCTCTTTCATCTTTTGAATAGATCAAAATTTCATCAATGAAAATTAGTACAAACTTGTCTAAGTACTTGCTGAGTAAATTGTTCATTGGACACATGAATGTAGCCATCACATTAGTCAGTCGAAAATGACGAAATACGAACTAATAATGGCCATATCTAGTTTGGAAATAGGTCTTATGAATATACTCATCCTTAATCTGAGCCTAATTATACCAAGATCTGAGGTCGATTTTGGAGAATATTTTGGCTCCTCTCACTTGATCAAATATATCATCAATTTTGGGTAAAGGATATTTATTCTTTATGGTCAATTTATTAAATGGTCGATTGTCAATGTATAATTCAAAAGTATCATCCTTATTCTTCACTAAAAGGATAGGTGCACCCTATGGTGACACATTTAGTCGAATATATTTATCATCAAGAAGCTCTTTCAACTGCATTCTTAACTCAGTAAGCTCAAGGATACTCATATAGTAAGGGGCTCTAGGTATAAGTGTTGATACTGACATCAAACCTATGGTAAATTATAAGTCCCTTATAGGAGGTAAACCCAAGATATCATCAAGGAAGACATCGTGAAATTATTTCCACAGAGGAATACTTTCCATGACTGATATTTTATTATCTTTTTTCAATTTGAAATATCTGAACAAAATAAAGGTGGCAACCTTTCCTGGCACATTTCTCAAGCTGCACTACTGAATTTTTTTTGATGTCCACTTGTCTAAAGACACATTTAATCAATTGTTTATCCCCTTTCTCATATATATACGTGAATTTTTGTCCAAGTATTTTATAACTGCATGGTGAGATTCCAACCAGTCTTTACCAATTAGGACATCGTAGGATCCCAGAGGTAAGACATTTAGCGTTCACATGTATTCCTATTATTGAAGGACGGACTACAATGCTTCACTAATTCTAAAATTTTCCTCTTGGTTACACTAGCCAACTCGACCAACCAAGGTTTCAATTGTTTATATTTAATAGGCTTACACTTTTCAACTATTTGAGGTGCAACATAACTCAAAGTAGCTATAGAATCAATTATAATTGAAACAATAACATCAGAAATTTTACTTTCAACTTCTAACATGGTAGACTGATGATCTACCTGACGATCCTCTAAGGAAACAATGATTTGAGGTATATTTCTTGCTACATAATTCACTATATAAATTTCATATAGAATATTCACATTATGCATCTTCTTTTCATCTCTGTAAGGATAGTTTCGATATACATGGGGCCCTACACAACCCCAACACTTTACCACACTATTAAACCCACTATTACTAACTACGATACTATTGACTTCACCATCAGTAGGAGGATTTTATGATTTTTTAAACTGAAAGGTAACTATTGTCTAAAAACGTATTAGCCCATTTTCGGAATGGTGAAGGCCCCCTCTTCCATTGTTCCTATTTTTACTTCTTTTTTCTGCCAAGATTGTATTAATTTAGATAATTGTTTAAATTGGAAACCATTCGGTCTTCCTAATAGCATCACCCATTATTTTCGGCATACCAAATTCTATATTAACATTATAGGCTCATGATAGACAACTGAAAAACCTATATACCTTGGCTTTTTCCTCCTTCAAAATGACACATAATACTATAGAATAATAAATTTAGTTATGAACTCATGTATTGCCAGTTGTCCCAATTTCAATTCATTGAGCTTATTTTCTTTTTCATTATAGTACCTTTCTGACAGGTACTTCTTCGTAAACAATTTTATAAACAGTGTCTAGGTTAAATTCCTATTTCAAAAATTATTTACACTCTAATTTTACTGCCACCATAAGGAATCTTTATCACTCAACTAATAGATGGATAAATAAGCTTTTAAATCTTCTAGATAATTATTAATATGAAAATATTTCGATGTTTAACAACCATGCCTTGGTTGTTTCCTTTGATTTACCATTGAAGGTAGGGGGTCGAAATTTTTTAACTCCCCTTACAGTTCAACCTTTTTTCCTTTTTCTTCTTCTTAATTATTTCACCAGTATCACAATTGTCTATGGAATTACTATAGGAGGTTTGTGAGTTGTTTAGAGATTCATCATCATAAATTTTTGCCTTATCATGTACTTTATTATTTTCACTGCAAGAATTATGTCCATTATGTTTTCCCATGTTTTATCTATTAAACTTCTTATAGAAGTTTGTTTAATTCCTATTGCTCATACTTCACTCTAAGAAGTTTAGCATTGTCAATTTTTATACTTTCCAAGTCCTCTTTGATACTTCTCACGGACTCAAGCATTTTAGATTGTACATCTGCTTGTGTTTTGTGCTCTTATTCTACATTAAGTCCCCCATCCTCTATAACAGGAATATCACCTAGGTACTTCCTTTTCCTCTCCCATCTCCTATTTTGAATCTTGACTGTGGTTTTTTGTGTGCAAAAAATTAAATTTTGTCAAATTTAAACCATACAGATAAAAAAAAATTAATAAATACTAGTGATACCATTACGTCCAAGTGTTGTAACCTGCAACTTTGATACCATTTGTAACACCGCTACAAACACACTGTAATTTTTTTAAAATGAATTAAGACATTAAGTAGGAATCTAACATCTGTTAGACTGAAGAATCAAGGATTCATTATTTAAGATAATCCTCTTAGTCATTATATGACATTACATATTCTACTTAGAAGTAGGGACGTGCTTAACCTAGTATGGGACACAATTTACTTAGCTTGTTGGATAACAACACCTTATGTTGTGTTTTTTTATTTTTACATGTTCTTTTCAAGATAAGCATTATTGTGCTGGTGACTTAGTCTCGTCAATTCTAAGGTGTCCACTTTACAAGTTTAGTCTCTTTTTCTCTTTTGGATTTTTTTTGTCATGTTTTACTGACTCATTCTCCAGGACATCTCTTATCTAACCTTTATTTCTAGTAATATGATTTTTTTGCAGGTCTGGGTTACTCATAGTGTATGCTTCACTAGCAACTACATTAGTGGCCCAATAAGAGGTGATCAATTACAAGGTTTTTACCTAGGTTTATGGTGCAATACCATACTTTGGTTCATAGGTAAGGTTTATAATATAAGATAAAGTACTATACTCCATTGTAACATGTGGTCCCTCGCTTTGATTTGAGACCATTCGACCTATTGTGTGGCATTTGATGTATTAAGGCTAGAATAGTATTCCCCCAAAGCTCGTGAATGAGCTTGTATTGGCTCAAGTAGGAAAAAGGTGTTTCTACTACCATGTTGGTACTTGTGGCAGATTCTTTAAGTAAAACATAGGAAAATGATAGTGCTAACACAAAAGGATTAATAGTTGGTCTAAAATATAAATTCTTCTCTTCTCGTGGATGTGAGGAATCTTGTGAGGGAGATCTACCTTGTTGGTTGAGTACAACTTACTCATCCTTCTAGACCTCCATGGTAATGCTTGGAAATTCACACCTCAAGTTTCCAAACTTCAGTTATTTGTAATTCTTATACAGGTATTCCTTTGTAATCATGAAGTGGATTATTATTTTTTTCTTTAATAAATCGGTAGCTTGACTATCTTCAAACCCTCAAATGATCATACAAAAATATAATGGCATTCTCGATGTTAGTTTTGTACCCAACTTGGATTAATAATGCTTCTTGGGTTTAGTTCAATGACTCATAGTAGAATTGGAGTTCAAATTATAATAGTGCTTCCCTCCTACCAACAATGGTGCATATTTTATAATGGAATCCCCTCGCTTCCTTGAGGATTTTTTTATGTATCTTGGAAATATGAGCCAGGAGTTGTCACTTGATATATTGACTTTGAGGGTTATACTTTCTGAGCTGTGTGTAAATACTTTATTCTTAATTAAGGATCCCAAACATGAATATTTGTCCTTCCATGAATGGTTTATTATTATAAATCTATCAAGCACTGGTTTATGGATTTAGGCTTATTACTTTTCCATCTTAAATTTTTTGAAAGAAAATTAATGTTTGGTTAGCATTGGAGTTTTAGGACCCTGAGTTGTTAAGCTATTTTATTCTTATTTTTTTAATTAGTCTATAACTAATTAATAAACAATAATAGCTACAATAATTGTATCTTGTTTTGAAGAGTAGAACTTTATTACCTTCCTAAATATGGTTTATAGTTAACCACTACATAGTTAATGGGGTTATTAGGGTTTGATCTCGAATGAGAATTAGAGAACAATAACGTGGTTAAACCCTATCAAGTCGTGTCTTGATTCTAAATATTCAAGAATATCTAAGACAAAACCCTAAGAGATATGCAATCTTGTAATACTTTCTGGACACAACTAGCAACTCATAAATAAAACTACCCTACTACAGTTTCACCTTTGGAATTGTTACAATGATAGTCATGTAAATATACATACATGACCCTTTTATTTTAGCCTACAATCCTAATCTTCTCATCCTTTCCTAATTTACAAATTAATCGATGACATTTGATTTTAAGCATTTGATGATGAAACCTTACTTATGAATAACCTAATTATTATTTGTTTTTGTTTCATGGCTCTAGAATTTGAGTTCATTTAGATTTCGTTGTTATACATCCAGTAAGCTTTGATTCAATTCACAATATCTAAAAAAATGCAAACACATTAGAGTGGAAAACATAACTATATTTTTATTCATTCTCCATCCTAACTATTACAATGAAGGTCCAACCCTTTATAGCTACTATTTTATAGTCATCCCAGCAAGGGGGTGCAGGGATAGTGCCCTCCAGAAGAATTTTTTGGGATGTTTGTTGTCCAACAGTTTGCAGGTCCATGCTATTGGGCGACCCGTGGTACTTTCCCATTGTAATTTCCCTATAAAAGCAAAGCATTGTAATATAATTGTCTATTGTATTGTAGCATTGTCAAAGCAAAATCTCTATGGTTGTGTGAGAGAGATTGTGAGAGAGTGAAGAGGTAGTGTTGTGCGGTTGTTGCAAGTTGTATCCCTTCATTTTGTATGATGGTATAATAATAAAGGACTATCAATTTCTATGTGTACGCATGTCATCTTGGCTGAATCAAATTATATCTATGTATCTCATGTAATGTGTTTAATTTATTTCCATATTGTTTAATTGTTTAATTTTTATTTCTTTGGAATCTTGTTTTTCTAACATTAAGATATCAAATATTCATGTAATTTGAGTTTGCGAATGAATATATCTAATTTCTAAAATAATATAGATTCATGTTAGTTATATAAGTTATTAGATTAACATATGATTATGTTGTTATAAATTTACATTAATTAATAAAATCTAAATCAATTATTATATATTGATACATATATGAAATATTTTTAGTCAAATATACAACCGTGGATTTAATTTACAAATCACAACTACATAACTATTTATAAACCATAAAATAAGGTAAAGAAATGTCAAACATACATCTAATTTGTTAATTGCTTCATATAAATCCTTATCATCTCAACCAATTCTAAGATGGATTTTAACCTCCTCAAAACATAGAGATACATAAATTCAAGCCAAGCTAATCAATATAACATATTTATTTATTTTATTACAAAGGGAAAATAAGGTTCTATCTTAATGCCATTTTTTTCTCCTAAAGAAGATTTCATACCTAAACCTTTGTCCTTAAAGCTATATTTTCTCTCTTTCAGACATTCAAAAAAAATTGCAAACATTATAACAAACGTTTCATAAATTACTGAAATTATAGCTCTGTAATGAACAAAAAATAATAAATCAACATTAATAACTACTGATAATTAAATAACTAATTCTTAACGAAGAGACACCTTGATGAACAGTTATGTCTCTTTATGAAAGGGAACCCATCATGTGTATTTATACAAGCAACATTCGCTTTGTAATATCATCTATCATACATTACATTTTTACGTTACTATTGATCCATTTATGGGCCACTTATGCTACTTAGATTGGGTTTTCCCATAAAAACAGTATTTTGTGTCCAATGGTATTAGATCCATATCGCCCTTGGCCATTATTTATACTTTGTGTAAATTTGGTTTTTAACCACTATATTAGGGTTTCCTTAAAAAATAGGACCTTGTCCAAAAAAAGAAAAAAAAGGGTAAAAGTAATAGCACACGTGGTTTCTTAATAAGTGGGTTTGGGTTTCTTCTCCAACAACAAATAAAAAGACAAGATTTGAACCTAGGTTGGGAAGGTAACAATCATTCCTCCCAACCACCTAATATACACTATTTTACAAAACTTAATGGGAAAAAATCTAAAAGCACATAATAATTGCTGCTAAGAAGCCTACTAGGATTTGAACTTAAATGGGGAAGGTAACAATAATTCCTGTGAGCCTCCTAATCTACAAGAAGTATTTAAGGAAAGAAATTAATTATTAAAAAGTATGGTATACTATACAAGACAAAATATGTCTTTCTTTGATATATCTTGGGATAAGAATCATAACAAAATGGAGTCTAATGACAAAAAACAAAAAAGATTTTCAAGAACTTCAAAATATTATGTTTCAAAGTTATTTCGAATAAAAGGAACGATTAGAGGGAAAAAAATTACTATTTCTAAATCTCCCGACGAACGCAATAATTATATTTGTGATGAATTTGCTAATGAGTTAGTGATTCCATAATCAAATACAGGTGAAAGGTTAGACTTTTGGAAAAACAAAGAATATGCAATAAGTGATTTACAATGGAACATTGGAGATTATACCGATGTCTCCTGATTTATAGTTAAATCATTGTGGAGTAGTGACAATGACCTATTTTTGGGATTACCATGGCTAGAAACATGGGGGACTTTTATCTTAAATGTTGAAAAGAGTTTTTTAACATTTTCCTACAAAAATAAAAAAATCACATTGCATGACATTAACATAAAGTCTAAATCAGAAGTCGCATCATCTGAATAAATCAAAGAAATATCAAATATGATGTCGTAGGGAAATGAGAAATCAATACAGATGATACAGAAGGATTTTGACAAGTTTATTGTAGTTAAATAAGAATATATCTCTCATCTAAGAGATCATAATCAGAAATTACTTTTATAAATCAAGAAGGAAAGGGATAAGGTTCAATACAATCAACAGCTATAAGAGGAGAATTGATATCTTCAAAAATAATTATCATGCAAAGATGAAGAAATCTCTTCCTTAAAAAGGGTTACTAAGGAATTGCTCGAGCAAATAAAAAACTTAAAAGAAAGAGAACCCAAAAATCAATATGACATCATCAAGTCAAACTATAAATAAGAACTCTTACACTTAAGGAAAGTTAATCAAGACATGTTTATACAAGTTAGGAAGCTAAAACATGAGAATAAATCTTTACAAGAAAATCTATATTGCAAGAGATCAAGTGTCGGCAAAGAAACAATGACTAGCACAGTAGAGAAGTCATCAAAGGCTCAAATTCAAACATTATAAAAGAGAACCAATACAAATCTCATCAAGGCTCAAAAAAACAATCTGATTGTCACATTGCAACAAGCATCAACAGAAAATGGTTTCAAAAAACAATTACAAAAAATTGTTAGAAGTACCAAAATTCGAAGTTCTAGTAAAGACTTCACAAATGATTTGAGTTCTGTATCGCCATCGGAATAACAAGAGTCATTGTGATAGACGACAAGATCAAAAGGAAAATTACCAGTATTATTCTTACAAAGAGAAAAGACAAAATTGACAACTCTTGACAATCAATCCACAAACAATTCTGTTAAAGGTAGATCTCAGTTGGACAACTTCACAAATGACGCAACATTTTCACACAATGTTTAAAAGAACGTACCATCTTATTTCGTCAAGTGTTGTAACTACCAACACACAATGTCATGAGAAAGCGTTACGAGCAAGAACAAGGGATAAATTCTTCCATAATTGTGCTTTGAGGACAAAGAAATTCTAAGGCAGAGGCAATGTAATAAACAAAAATATATAATAAATAAATATTAATAACTACTAATAATTAAATAACTAATTCTTAACGAAGAGACACCTTGATGAAAGGCTATGTCTCTTTATGAAAGGGAACCCATCATGGGTTTTTATACAAGCATAATTCTCTTTGTAATATTATCTATCATACATTACATCTTTATATTACTATTTTTCCATTTATAGACCACTTACATTACTTACATTGGGTTTTCCCGTAACAATATTTTACTGTTCCAAGTTCTTAGCATTATAATTTATAACAAAAAAATCATGAAATACAAACATTCAAATATTCATGGATAAATTAGACACCACCATAAATTTTCTTGTAAAAAGGAATTTTATCAAGGCCATAAATTAAGTCATTGTAGAGAACCTTAACTTTTCTTGTAAATTACATTGTTATCAAGGAGATAAATCAAGTCACTATTATCATGACCATAAATTAATTGAACTTAATTGAATCATATAATAAAAAACAATACATTAATCTAATAAAAATACCATAAAATATTGCAATTATAATTCTTTCTTAAAAAAATTATCCTAAAGAAGATTCTATCTTAAAGTCATATTTTCTCTCTTTTTCCATTCAAAAAAATTTGCAAAGATTATTACAAAAGTGTCATAAATTAATGCAATTATAATTCTTAACATTATAATTTATAACAAAAACATCATGAAATACAAACATTCAAATATTCATGGAGAAATTACAGACCACCTTAAATTTTCTTGTAAATTACATTGTTATCAAGGCGATAAATTAAGTCAATGTTATCATGGCCATAAATTAATTGAACTGAATCAAATCATATAATTAAAAAAAATACATTAATGTAATAGAAATCCCATAAAATAATGCAATTATAATTCTTAACATTATTCCTGACAAAAACATCATAAAATACAAGCATTATTGCAATATTAATATAGAAATTAAAAAAACCTTCAAGTTTGGAAGAATATGTTAGGCTTTACTTTCACAAAATTAAAATTGAATCATGTAAGTTGTTTTCATGGTTTATGTATATTTACATAGAAGACATAATACAAGTAATTTGGAATGTGACATATAATCAGTCCATACAATCATAAATTACTTCAAAGATATAAACCATATTTTACATCATAATGGTTGTTAACCGACTAAAATTGATTAAACAATGCATCCAATAATCAACTTTCCATTTCCACCATCATAACTTGAGAAACAAACAATATAATTAGACAAATAAGAAATAACAATACCAAAATCATATCTCAATATGTAATTGATGAAATAAAACATGTACATATCACTCTATGTTTCCATCACCCCCGTAATCTTCCCTGGTTGGCATGCTAACAATGTTTTTCTCAGAAACATGTTTAAATCTAGGTTCGTGTCTTAATATGAACCACCAATCTCTATCCAAAAAATCTAGGTAGAAGAAAACTTGGTTGCAGTGTTTTGGGAAAACAAAAGGCTTCTTACTTTCATCCCACATCTATCTAGAGTTGATACATATCAACCCACTATCATGATCGTCCTTTACATTATTCCCATCGAATTTTCCCCACCACGTGCACCTAAAATAACACATTGGAAATATGAGAATTCCACAAGAATGATCTCTTGTATCTTTTTGACATAACACAACATCCCTCTTATTAGGTTTCGATCACAATGGATAGAAAAACTAAATTAGTCAAACTCGAATTCCACTCCATAGTCCTGTGTAACAACCCCATCATCAGCATCCTCGGTGTGAAAATGATGTCCATAATCCAATATAGATGGGAACAAATGAAGCTGTAAGAAAAGTTAACAAATGATGGTGTCATATGTCTAATAACCCAAGCAATAATATATTAAATAAATATGTTATAATGCAAAGTTTCATTATAATGTTAGAAATGTACATAAATATTTTATTACTGATTTGTTACACCTGATCCCAATGTTTAGCGCATCCTCCTCTTTAGGTGGGTAATGACTAGATGTAGACCAAATGCACCATATTCCTCTCTAAATTGGTCTACAACCCAGTTTTCTGGATATATAATTGGCATATTTTCTTTTAAATGATCTTGGAAAGACATGCTTCTACTGTGCAACCACCTGAATTCATTTTTAGTCAATGCCCCATTTCCTCCTCTCATCTTCATACAATGTGACCCACGACTGTGTTTCCTTTATGTTGAAAAGAATGAATTTATTGATTGCTTAAAATTTTGAATTTGTTGTTGTAATCATGGAAACAAAACCACATTCGATACGTATGCGATGAAATATAGATTTTGAAGTTTGTAGTGAATAGTTACTATGTGGAAATATGTAGATTGAAATATAAGTGGCTTACTCCTTATCGTGGTCCTTTTTCTTTTTGTTTATAGTAACTCGCCTTCCCTTTTCTCCTCATCACATTTATCATACCAAATCAATGCGCCTAGTGTGTGGTCGATTTGCTTGATGTGCTCACTAGGATAATAGAATGACTCATATACTATGTGCCCTCTTCCATAGACTCTTTGGGTTTTTTCATCTGTCGAACAAACCCCTTCAATTTTTTCATGTACCTCTCCAAGAAGAACATCTAGCGAGATGAGACCAACCCGACTAATTCAACTTCATCGACTAGGAGAATTAGGAGATGAATATGCAAGTCCATGAAATTTGATGGCAGTTCCTTATCAGGCATACAAATATTCTTTGTTACCCCTTGCAGCCACTAGGGAATGATAGCAATGTAAATCTCCTTTGATGTGATCCATTGCACAAATGCAGATAGTCTAGATATGGCATGCTACAGGTCATCGAGAAAGTTGTGTTTCACACTAGGGATGATTTTAAGGAAGAATACTTATTTAAAAGTGTATAAATGTTGGCGAATATTACCAATTCTTGAAACAACAACTATAAAATGATTGGTGATATTTTTCAAAAAATATTTTAATTTACAAGGATTTTATATCGTTTATATAATAATTTGGCGATTTTTAGGGTGAAAAAATTTTACCCCATCAAAATTGGGTGAAACCAGACTTCAAAAAATGCAAAATGGTGAATCGTTTTTAGGAGAAAAACATGGAAAAATAGCCCACTAAGCTAAAATTTGACCCTAAAATCATCCATGTTTCACACACACACAAACAATGGATAATGACACTACAAAGTAAACACAAACAATTAATTTCATTTTAACTTGTGTGGTAAAAGATATAAAAGAATAATAAAAAAAAATTTCGAATTTATATGTATCCCTAAAAGGTTGATATTGTCATGTGATTTAAAACCCGTCAACTTTTCATTTATAGTGAAGCAGTGATGTAGAGAAGACCCATAAAAAGAAGGTGCCTTCACACCAAATATAACTTCCTTTTCCAAATTAAGATCTCGTTTCTTCAAAATCCATGAGACATCACCTTTTTTAAATGAAAAAGAGTGGCCATCCTCTCCTCTATTTTCTTGTCTTAACCAATGCTTCTTTTTAGTGTTGAAGAAATAATATCTTTCCTTACTTTCAACTTGTCACTTTTTTTTGGATGATATGTGACGCCACAAAGAACATGATTTTTTTTTAAATATATGCATGGGATTTAGTAAGTGGGAAATATTAATATTCCCCCAATATGGGAGATCATAAAATAACAATTTTGTTTTCATCGATTTCATTTTTTTCTCATCATAGGTGTTGAAGAATTCAAGATCATCGAACATAGGTTCCCCATTTCAATTCAACATCTCTTCAATTTCCTTCTCCTTCTCTCTATCATATTCCCTAAGCCCGCCAGTCGGTGTCATTATTTCAATATTTTGGGTTCTCTCGAGTTTACCATTGAAAGCAGTTGTTTCTCTTCTATAAGGGTGGTTTTCTACAAGGAATACCCTAGAGAAGTCGTACACTATGTTTTGTAGTTATTTGGACCACCTACACTTCATATAATGTCGACAACATTTAGATCCATGATAACCTTTTGTTACAAGAACTCTGATGTCATGTTGTACAGAGCATGTGGTTAGTGTTGAAGATCAAGATAGTCGCAATGAATTAAATATGCCAAAGCAATATTTCTTTAAATATAAACAAATCAAACAACATATTTACCTGATAAAACTCCCAACCCTATATAGTTATGTGTGGTGTATGCACATACTCCATACAACATAAAAATCCTCACTGATGGGATGGGTCTCGATACGTCATAAACTTGTAATCCTTCCCATAATTCTATAAATTCTTTGATCAATGGTTGTAAGTAAACATCCATATTCTTCACTTATCTTCTACCAGGGACTATAAGAGAAAACACAAGACTCTTCATTCTTTACTGATAACCATGGGGGGTGTTGTTATTGATCAATACTAGAGGCCAAAATAATATAGGTGTTGTCTAATAAGGAATATGGGTGGATGCCATCAATGGCCATGCTCAATCTGAGGTTGTATACTTCATCCTTGAATTCATTATGCCATGTATCATATATATGGTTCATGGATATTGAATATGTTGGGATTCTCAATAATCCTTCCTCACTTTGATGTGACACATGCCATCCCTGCAATATAAATAATTATTTGCAATGAAAGAGCCATTAAATCATTTGGATTATTGGCATGTGCCTTAATTTATTATGAGGAGGACCATGTTCTTTAGCCTTGTTATTCGATTTTATGTACCTGTCATGCCCATATTTTGGACATATCTATTTGTATGCATATTCACCTCTATTTATAATACAATAATTGGGTAATGCATGATATGATATGTATTGAACACTCAACATCTTCAACATTTCCTTTTCCTCTTTGTAGCTTCCAGAAAATACATTATCATTTGGAAGTTCCTTATCTTTGAATAACCTGTAGTTAGTAGGAAATACAAATGTACAAAGTCATTTAACATTCATAAAATTGACAATTTTCAATGGTCGTTGTGTAACAAGATTCCTCAAAATATAAGGTAGTTTAAGTTCAATTACTTTAACATCAATGAGAAACACATGTCATACATGCCGTACTTTTCTTTCAAATTGTATAGTAAATTTTTTTTCCTCAACTCTATGGACATTGACCAGCTAGGTTCAAGAGAGGTGTGGAATTTTCCAATTCAAGGCTTTCAAATAAGGCTTCAACGATATGAGCATCATCCCCTATCTCATTGTCATGGAATGTATGAAACAATATTGCATCCATGGAAATCCTTTTTTGTAATAACTCATCCATACCAACATCTAATTCATTTCCTCCATTTCCAACATGTTAAGAACTACGATTACAGTAGGAATTCATAATCGGTGAGGATGTATGTAGTCGATATTGAATAGGTGGTTGATTCAACCATTCTTGGTATGCTTCCTATCCAACTTGTGCTATTTTTTCAACTTTCTCTCAATTTTACATTGTAATAGGGTGTAATGGAAGATGGTAGGAAGCTTGATCATCATTAGAATCTCGATTAAAAGAAAATTGAACATTTCATCAATGATGTTAGTAAGAACAATGCAATTGGTTTATTATACAAAACAATTATTACAGAAGCACAAAAATCATTATCGATACAAAATTATAACCTACAAACAATTTATGAAGAAAACATTCTCATTGAGCAATAAATTAATATAAATTCCACAATAAATATAACTAGCATAGATCCATATTAAAAGGCGATCTACCAAGCATCGAGAGGAATCAAATCTCTTGAGGTGTAAACCCCTTTTTAGAGTGTAAACATTGAGGTTGAGATGGATCCAATATTTCGAAGTGCAAACCTTTTTTTAAAGTGTAAACATGGATGGAGTTTCTAATTTGTGTAGTTCTATAGATATGTTGTTGTAAATGTTTTCAATCTAATTTGGGTGGACATGCTATTTTTTATAATATTTTATTACTTTTATAATATTTTATTATTTTTTTAAAAATAAAAGTGTGAGCTCTAGTATGAGCATAGAAGGAGTTACACATCTCCCCCTACTAGGATGTAGAATGCGCCTCTTTGGTGCACAAATTTAAAATTGAGCAACATATTTTCAAAGACAATTTATAAATCATAATTCAAACCTGAGCAATTCATTAACATGGATCCCTTTGTAAATTGACAAATACAATTAGTCAATGTTTTTTTCTTATGCCCCTAGGGAACATCTAAGGGTAATCCCAATGAGATACATCTCTGACGAGCGGTTGGTGGTCTACGAAAGTTGTAGTTTATTAAAAACTCATCACTAGGAAGCAAACTACGTATTGCATGTACACCAACAAATATTAATGCTTTCTTTTTCCTAAATAAATCCTAGTCATTGAAGTGTTCCTTAAATGAACTATTTGCAGAAAATAAAGAGCAGCTAGAACTATTTATGAACCCTACAATACTCACATGAGTGCGTGGATGACCATCTATATATAACAGGTTCTTCATGTTAAAGTTTCCAGAAACATAACCATTCATCCACATACTATACATGGAAATGTTATGCTTGTATTTAACAATATTCAAGTAATCATACTGACAACAGATGGGACCACAAAATGGCATAAGTGCTACCAATGGTTTTGGAGGAACAAGTACATGTAAAAGGATAAATAACCCAAGATTTGCAGCATCAATATTAAACTTTTCGATCATAAAATGAAAAGGAGAATTTGGTCCCAATATCAGGAACATATAGATAATACATCCAAGTTCCATACAAAGTGTGATTGTAAGTTTACTTTGAAAATTCACAAGAAGGGAGAAATCATTGCTACCCTCCAACAATTTAATGGACCTTGATGCGTACTTAGATTTTTTTTCTCTCAACTCATGCAAATTTTTGGATCTTCTAGTAGATATGAGCTTTTTGACATTCAAATCATACATTGGATCACTAGAACTTTCAATTGAATAAACAAAAGCAGAGGGTTTTGTCAGCTTAGGATGAGACATAGCTGTTTTGGCTTCCATTTTTTTCAAAAATGTTCATAGGGAAGTGTTCCTATGTATCTTTTCTATATCAACTATTGGATTCTTTACTATAGTATGGGGTATTAGACCATTGACATTGGTTAATTTATCATTGTTGTAATGGGTGAGTGTGACATATCAAGGGTTCTCCTTCAACCCTTGACATTTATAACAACGAAAAACTACAGGGGTTTCATAAAATCTTTTTAGCTCAAGAAAAATTACCGTTGATGTAATAGTATTGCAGCTTGAATACAACATGTTACAATTTGCAGGGTAAAGTGGCTACCCAAATTTTCATCTACAAACTGCTTGCAATATTTTTCTCTTAATAAGAGCTTATGTTGTTTTCAAACTTGTGGAATGTATTTTGCATCCGAGCTAAAACCTGAATCAATATTTTGCAATAAAAAATAAATTGATATTCATATCACATGGGTAAGTATCATAAATTCAAATGGGTGATTCCATGAAGGTGGGTAACACTTTTTGGCCAAATTTGGTGATGAAAACTTGATTTTTTACTCATGTGCTAGATAGAATCCATCAAAATGTATATATTCCATGTGAATTTCCACTTGTAGTAAAAATAAAAATTGTCAAATATTATGTTGGCTTCGCAATGATATTTTTTTAAATATTCTTATGGCATTTAATGTGTGAAATTTCGTATTTAATGAACTGTGTGACCTTAACAATTTGAACAATTTAATAAGTGGCTCGTGTCCCACCCCAATAATTCAATCTTACATTATTAATTTCTATATATATATATGAGCATGATCTACAAAAAATGCACTGTGGTCTGCATATTTTTTTGTTAATTTATTTCGCAATATACAATTATTTATTATTTTTCGAAAGGGACCACATTTGATTTCAGCATCATTTTATACACATGTGTGTCCATCCCAACATTTTTTTCACTATTTTCAAAAATTGAAAACCCAAAGATACTCTTTTGAAGAGGACTTGTCGATGTGTGGGTTGTGCATTTTTAAGAAATTTTTGGATGTGTATTTTTTACCCTGCAGATTTTTGTTTGAGCTGCTTTGAAGTTGTTGTCAGGTTTTCTAAGTGTAATTTTTAGAATTAATTAAAAAAAAACCCATATGAATGCCAAAACACATGCATGATACCTCAATGGATAGAGGATTTGGTTATGAATCTATCAGTATGAACTCTTCTCAGTTATGTTCCATGAATTGCAGGGTTTAGACCCCTAGAAGACATAGAGAAACATTAATTTTCTTGTCTAAGGGATAATTCTCTATTTGAGTCAAGCCATTGATCGAGGTCTAGAGCTTGATAAAGGAATTCAAATCCCTCTATCGAGGGTTTATTTAACCCTCAATGAAGGATCTAATAAACCCTCGATCGAGCTATGACCTAGATCAAGGTCCTTCTTTGTTAAAAATCATATAGAAATGCCTAGGAATGAACATAGGCATTGATGGCATTAATTCCATTCCAACTACCTTCCTAACTTCATTTGCCACCTGAATTCCTAAATAAATTCTATATAAACATAAAACATAAACATAAACATGTTATTAATTTTATCCTTCACAATTGACTAACCTATTTGAAATAATGCTTGTGTTATAACGTGAATTTAGCATTGTGTATTGTGTTTACATATTGTTTTAGCTATGAATTTGGATTGTTGATCTTGATTACAATGGGAAGCAAGAAGCGTTGAAGTAAAACATATGCTAGGAATCAAAACAACAACGAATAAATATGAGAGAAATATAGAGAAAGAAAGAGGAAAAATGAGCAATCTTGAGAGGTGAAGAAGTTGCAAATCAACCAATGATGGAAGAATCAAATGCAATTCTTAACAATGTTGGCATGATTTAAAAGTTATGCAATTTCATATTCATATATATAATTTCATTTTCCTAGTGATCTAGTTCATATAATTTCATATTGCATAATATATTCAATTTCATAGTGTTCTAGTTCATAATTTATATATATATATATACATGTTAAATTGTTTAGAATTTAATTATAATTTTGTAATTAGTTCATAAACTTATATACATTGTATGTGCATGTATGAATTCATATATATGTATTCATAAGTGTATGTAAATTAAATAATTTCATATTCACATATTCATATAATTTCATATTGCATATTCATATATTCAATTTCATAGTGTTCTAGTTCATAATTTTTATATATATACATGTTAAATTATTTATAATTTAATTGTAATTTTGTAATTAATTCATAAACTTATATACATTGTATGTGCATCATATGTATTCATAGTTGTATGTAAATTGTATAATTTTATATTCACATATTCATATAATTTCATATTGCATATTCATATATTCAATCATTAGAGGAAATTTAAACTCAAAATTGGCCTCTTAAGGAAAATAATAAAATAATAGTTAAAATAATAAAATAATATTTATTAATTTTGGAGGAAGAAAAGATAAAAACTACTTTTTTGTTCGTATTTTCGACATATATCCATGTTTTTTTACTCAAATTTCAATCGGGAGAGCTCGTTGGATGCGGAATTCAATTCTGCATTCAACGCGTATCCACTCGACATACTTTTGACGGACCCGAATACCCCAAAAACAAGAAATAAATGAAAAAAAGTGATGATCATGTCATCATCATGTTTTTTCAGGTATTTCTTGTTTTTGGAGTAGCGGGGTCCGTCAAAAGTATGCTGAGTGGGTACTCATTAGATGTGAAATTTAATTTTTCATCCAACGAGCTCTCTTGATCGAAATTGGAGTAAAACAACAGGGAGATATGTTGAAAATATGAACAAAAAAGTAGTTTTTTTATCATACCTATCCGCAAATTTATATTAAAAATTGTTTAAGACTTGTACGGAATTTCAAATTTAAAGCAATTTCATTGGCTAACACATGACGACATGGAATTTGAATTAGGGTTGAAATTTCCTCTAATGTTCATAGTGTTCTAGTTCATAATTTTTATATATATATACATGTTAAATTGTCTAGAATTTAATTATAATTTTGTAATTAATTCATAAACTTATGTACATTGTATGTGCATGTATATATACAACCTTCTAAGACCACTTATGTACATGTGAAAGAATGGTATGTGTTATGAAAGAATTGAAAAAAATGTTTAACCACTACACTAAATTACATATATACAAAGTAAGTGTATTATAGTAGGAATAGTTCTAGTTGTACAATGAAATTTGAGAATGGTCGATGAATATATATATAGTGCATAATATTCTAGCATAATCTCTAGTTCTAAATGTATATGCATATATCCATTANTGTTAAAAATTACAAAGATTGTTCTCAATGGGATTTGATTGCACCATCATAGGTTGAATTGCATCTTCTCCTCTTAACATTGCACTTATTTTCTTCGTCTTTTCTATAGCCTTATCTCTCCTTTCATCGATTTTAATATGATTTTAATTTTATATTCATGTATGAACATTTTCATCGTGTTCAAATTCCAATTACATTACATTATGATAATGATGATAATAACATTACATTACAATCATGTACAAATGACTAGGAATCATATGGCTTTAAGCATTGATGACAATGATGATCTCAAATAAAATCAACAATTACAATCACAATTACAATTACAATCACATTAGCATGTAGAAGCACCAGCCTTGCATCAATGGGGCAGTAAGGTAGAGTTCATGTAAAACAACTACCAAGATGCTAAATTGTTAAATTTACATGTTAAATTGTTTAGAATTTAATTATAATTTTGTAAT
Organism: Pseudotsuga menziesii; assembly: GCA_001517045.1. Taxonomy (NCBI): domain Eukaryota; kingdom Viridiplantae; phylum Streptophyta; class Pinopsida; order Pinales; family Pinaceae; genus Pseudotsuga; species Pseudotsuga menziesii. Next base: position 85,401 of record LPNX010700572.1, on the reverse strand, counting down.
TGTAATTTTGTAATTAATTCATAAAATTGTATACATTGTATGTGCATGTATGAATTCATATATATGTATTCATAATTGTATGTAAATTGTATAATTTGATATTTACATATTGGTATAATTTCATATTGCATATTCATATATTCAATTTCATAGTGTTCTAGTTCATAATTTATATATATATACATTTTAAATTGTTTAGAATTTAATTATAATTTTGTAATTAATTCATAAACTTATATACATTGTATGTGCATGTATATATACAACCTTCTAAAACCACTTATGTACATGTAAAAGAATGGTATGTTTTGTGAAAGAATTGAAAAAAAAATTTAACCACTACACTAAATTATATATATATACAAAGTAAGTGTATTATAGTATGAGTAGTTCTAGTTGTCCAATGAAATTAGAGAATGGTTGATGAATATATATAATTATAGTGCATAATATTCTAGCATAATATCTAGTTCTAAATGAGTATGCATATGTCCATTATCCTCAGATAACCTCACATACAAATGAATGTTATAATTTGATGATATAGCTTCACATGTAAATGAATTACAATTTGATAATATAGCCTCACATATATATAATTTTTATGTTAAAAATTACTAAGATTGTTCTCTATGGGATTTGATTGCACCATCATAGGTTGACTTGCATCTTCTCCTCTTAATGTTGCACTTATTTTCTTCATCTTTTCTATAGTCTTATCTCTCCTTTCATCGATTTTAATATGATTTTAATTTCATATTCATATATGAACATTTTCATAGTGTTCAAATTACAATTAAATTACATTATAATAATGATGATAATTACATTACAATTAGAATTAGAATCACATTACAATTACAATTACAATTACATTACATTACAATCATGTACAAATGACTAGGAATCATATGGATTTAAACAGTGATGACAATGATGATCTCAAAGAAAATCAACAATTACAATTACAATCACAATTTCAATTACAATCACATTACAATTAAAATCACATTAGTGAGTGGGAATGGTAGGGTAACAGTATGATGGAAAAAGGTAACACTCAGTTCATGACACCGAGCAAAACCTTAAAAGTAACCTAATTTAATTAATAACATTTGGTTTGGGACATAAGTCTCATCCATAACAACTGTGAGAAGTACTTGGCATTTGACCTAAAACTCATTATGAGGAGTACCATGGGAACCCCGAAGGAGTTGGCCATTGGGAGGACTTGCCAAGCAAAAAGGGAAATGACCCCTATCAGATTGACTAGATTCCCACTTGTGAGGAAAACCAAAGAGTTCTCATTTGTGGTCAAGAGGTTAGCAGTTTTACTTGCCTCATGAAGTGAGGGGTACTGCCCCAATGCTCAATCCTGAGACAACCTTGGTTGCCAAGTGACTAACTTTGAACCATTAGGAACTTGATTTAAACTGGGGTCCATATTCATCTGCAGTTACTAATACAACCATCATTGCTCCGCCATGTTATTCCTCTCACCTTAGGGGTCGATCCTACCATTCATGGCTCATCTTAACTTACCAGACTTTGCCAGATTAACAAATGACCCCAGCAGTCATCAACCTCATGTCCTTCAATTCCTATGAAAATTCCTTCAGACATCCCAAACTTTGAAGGAAAGGTGAAGAAGGACCCCCAAAACCATATCATGTATTTTCATTTATCGTGTTCATCGAACAGCATTGTAGATGAGTCTATGAGATTGAGGTTGTTCCAGCGCACACTTTTTAATTTTTTAACTAACAAAACAAATATGATAAGTAAAATAAAATGTTATTCTTGAGCTTGTATTTATTTATTCCTAGATCATAGCCAACCATCAAAGGATCGTGCACCCTTTGATTTCTCAAGAGTAATTGGAAGCTCCAATGATGTTGGAATGGCTGTTAATTGTTTAAGAGGATTGGATGATGCTACTCAAGAAGAGTTTGGGAACTCGACCCCTAATCAGAAAATCAGAGAGCATGTCAGTAACATAATCAAGTTGTACTTTGAACAAAAATAAGTTGTTACACAAGCTCAAATCCTACATGGATTGATAAAACAAAAAAAATTGAAACAGGCCACAAATTTGTTCGGTTTTAAGGATGTTAAAAATAAAATGCATGTGAGAATGTAAGAGAAAATGTAACAACTTCACTATCTGCATTTGCAAAGTAAAAAAAAATTGATATCAGCGTTGCTCGTATGGAAATTACAACTACTATTGTGGCACTAAGAACCTTAAGAAATCGAATCATTAGAGGAAATTTCAACTCAAAATGGGCCTCCTAAAAAAAATTAATAAAATAATATTTATTAATTTTAGAGGAAGAAAAGAAAAAAACTAATTTTTTGTTTGTATTTTCGACATATCTCGTTGTGTTTTTACTCAAATTTAAATCGTGAGAGCTCATTGGATGTAGAATTAAATTCTGCATCCAATGAGTACCCACTCAGCATACTTTTGACGGACCCTACTACCCTAAAAACAAGAAATACCTAAAAAAACATGACGATGATGTCATCATCACATTTTTTTAGGTATTTCTTGTTTTTAGGGTAGAAGGGTCTGTCAAAAGTATGCTGAGTGGGTACACGTTGGATGCAGAATTTAATTCCACATCCAAGGAGCTCTCTTGGTCAAAATTTGAGTAAAAACACGGGGAGATATGTTGAAAATACAAACAAAAAAAGTAGTTTTTTTATGATACCTATCCCCAAATTTATATTAAAAAAGTGTTTAAGACCTATACGGTATTTCAAATTTAAATAAATTCCATTGGTTAACACATGATGTGCCAGGGGGTCATTCGTCATCCAAGTAATATCGATCCAAATCAAGGAAAAATATGGTACAATGGTTCAAAGAAGCGGCGGGTGAAGCATCGGACGGCGAAAACATAAGGATCGGAGGTCGAAAGAACATATCCTTCCACAACGTCGGAGCTTGAAAGAAAATCTCCTTTTCGCAACGTCGAAGCTCGAAAGAACATCTCCTTTCCGCAACGTCAGAGCTCGAAAGAACATCTCCTTCCGCAACGTCAGAGCTCGAAAGAACATCTCCTTTTCGCAACGTCGGAGCTCGCGATGGAAACGGAAGACTTAGAGACAGCGCCATCCGCCACTACGAAATACTTAGAGACAAGATGGCAGCCGATTGAGACAGATTTTATCGGAGAAAAATGTCGGAGCTAGTTTCTTATCACTCTTCCGCAATAGCGGAAGCACAGATGACTAAAACTTCCGACTCAAAATGGGTCGCAATTTGGTGCACGGTTAGGGTGGATAACCGTTGTAACATATCATGTGACGACCTGGTATGAAGCATTGTGACATTTGTGAAGTTTTAGTTCACATATGGTTCTGTTTTGGCATAGCTTTGTCATATATATATATAACGTTATAGCGGAGTTCAGATCCTTAGCATGGCGGGAATATCTCACATATGGAACATTATGATGTGGCAGGATATTTCATAATGTGTACAGCTTATTTGTAACAGTTGGCGAAGCTTTTATTGGCAGTTATAATATTCGATCTATTGCCACGTTTGGATAGTGGGAACAACCCTGTTTGGCGGGAGATGGAACAGCGTGGTAACATATAGTTGTTGGTACAGCTGTTTGTAACGTTACGGGAATATGGAACGGTCAGTTATGATGAACGAGTTGGTGTTTGGCAGGACGATGTAGAACAGACTCTTTGGTAACATTTTGGCGAGTCGAACCGGTGACGATTCCTCCCACTGAACGCTTCAACAGCTTGATTCTAGCCACGATACAGGGGCAGCTTTATATTCCAGTTGTTTCAACCAGTACAGGGAAGAAAAGTTGGCTGTAAAATTATTCCAGATGTTGTTAGTGTAAATTCAACCATTCTCTGTTACATGCTGGCTTCTTTGCCTTTTGAAGACCCGATTGTAATTTCTAGACAGGAGTCTTGAATACTTTCTGTTCAGCATTCTGTTTTACAGTTTTCTGTAGTTAATTTTGACAGAGACAGAGGATAGCAGGAGAGTTTTTTGCTGCAATTTATCCAGAGTGTTGTTTGTATTTAGAAGTCGACCATTTCTCTGTTATAGTTTGGCTTCTTTATCTTTTGAAGTCCAAGTTGTAAGTTCCAGAGAGGAGGTCTTGAATACTTTTTGTCCAGCATTCTGTTTCTACAAATGCTGAGGTTGATGCCAGAACCATTTGTACCATTTAAATCCATTAATTGGATCGGTACCCATTGGAGAGGGACCTAGAGACATAGCCCAGTGAAGGGGGTGAACTCCGTTATCAACTTCTGTTTGTGACTTGGTTTCTGTGTTTTCTTCCTTGTATCTGTCTATCAGTGTTGTGGTTTTCATTTCTGTTCTGAGCATTTAATTTCTGTTAATGTTGTTCCATTAATTAACCTGTTGCACGCATTCTTTTAAAACAATTTTTTAATGCACACAAGTTGAGATCCGACGGATCATATTATGGTATCAGAGCTGGTTGACTATTTGTGCAAGTTTGTGAATGCTTACCAAATTCAGGTTAAAGCATGGTGAAGGAGAATTAGTTGAAGGAGATCCTGAGATTGGCTCCAAGAGAACATTCTCAAGAACCATGTCTTCTCCACGAGGGGAAGAAGAAGGACATACCGAACGGATGGTTATTCAAAAGAATGTTCATGATTATTGTAAGGCTTGGTGTGAATAGTTGTAGCACATCCAGTGCATTAAATCTCCTTTTGAGACTTGTTTTTGTTATCTGTTGAAGTCACATGTGGACTTTTCTTTCGGCACAAAATATGTGAGAGGTGGACATCATGATGCAAAGGAAACCATGTAGCAGATAGTGCAAGAACAGCAGGAGACGACTCAGGCAATTTGCAAAGCCGGGCATGAAAATTATCATCCCTTTGAGGTTGAAAAACAAGTTTGGTTGCAGATCACCAAGCGAAGATTGAAAGTCGCATATGCAAAGAATTTTAAATGGTATGAACCTCCTTTGGTCATGGAAAATGAGACTAATATGCAGATTCTAAGCAAGGCAGGATGTATGGAGATTGGAAAGGTGAGGAAGCTGTATCCTCACTTACCTGCAGGGTGATCTAGTCTTTTAGAGGTCCAAAATCTCTCCAATGGGGAGGAATGATCTAGGGGGTCATTCATCATCGAAGTAATATTGATCCAAATCAAGGAAAAATATGGTACAATGGTTCAAACAAGCGGTGGGTGAAGCATCGGATGGCGAAAACACAAGGATTGGAGGTCAAAATAACATCTCCTTCCACAACGTCGGAGCTCGAAAGAACATCTTCTTTCCGCAACGTTGGAGCTCGAAAGAACATCTCCTTTCCGCAACGTTGAAGCTTGAAAGAACATCTCCTTCCACAACGTTAGAGATCGAAAGAACATCTCCTTTCCGCAACATCGGAGCTCGCAACGGAAACGAAAGACTTAGAGACAGCACCATCCGCCACTGCGGAAGACTTAGAGACAAGACGTCCCAATGGAAAACCAGATGGAAGCCGATTGAGACAGAGTTCATCGGAGAAAAATGTCGGAGCTAGTTGTTTATCACTCTTCCGCAACAGTGGAAGCACAGATGACTAAAACTTTCGACTCAAAATAGGTCGCAATTTGGTGCATGGTTAGGGTGGATAACCATTGTAACATATCATGTGATGACCTGGTATGAAGCATTGCGACATTTGTGAATTTTTAGTTCACATATGGTTCTGTTTTGGCATAGCTCTGTCATATATATATATAATGTTATAGCGGACTTTAGATCCTTGGCATGGCGAGAATATCTCACATGTGGAACATTATGATGTGGCAGGATATTTCATAATGTGTACAGCTTATTTGTAACAGTTGGTGAAGATTTTCTTGGCAGTTATAACATTCGATCTGTTTCCACGTTTGGTTAGTGGGAACAGCCTTGTTTGGCGGGAGATGGAACAGCATGGTAACGTATAGTTGTTGGTACAGCAGTTTGTAACGTTACGGGAATATGGAACGGTCGGTTATGATGAATGAGTTGGTGTTTGGCAGGAGGATGTGGAACAGACTCTTTGGTAACGTTTTGGCGAGTCGAACCAGTGACGATTCCTCCCACTGAACGATTCAACAGCTCGATTCTAGCCATGATACAGGGGCAGCTTTATATTCTGGTTGTTTCAGCCAGTACGGGGAAGAAAAGTTGGCTGTAAAATTATTCCATATGCTGTTAGTGTAAAGTCGACCATTCTCTGTTACATGTTGGCTTCTTTGCCTTTTGAATATCCGATTGTAATTTCCATAGAGGAGTCTTGAAGACTTTCTGTTCAACATTCTGTTTTACAGTTTTCTGTAGTTAATTTTGACAGAGACAGAGGATAGCAGGAGATTTTTTTGCTGCAATTTATCCAAAGTGCTATTTGTATTTATAAGTCAACCATTTCTCTATTATAGTTTGGCTTCTTTATCTTTTGAAGTCCAAGTTGTAAGTTCCAGAGAGGAGGTCTTGAAGACTTCTTGTCCGGCATTCTGTTTCTACAAATGCTGAGGTTGATGCCAGAACCATTTGTACCATTTAAAGCCATTAATTGGATCGGTACACATTGGAGAGGGACCCAGAGACGTAGACCAGTAAAGGGGGTGAACTCTGTTATCAACTTCTGTTTGTGACTCTATTTCTGTGTTTTCTTCCTTGTATCTGTCTATCAGTGTTGTGGTTTTCATTCCTGTTCTGAGCATTTAATTTCTGTTAATGTTGTTCCATTAATTAACCTATTGCACGCATTCTTTTAAAACAAACTTTTAATGCACACAAGTTGAGATCCGACGGATCATGATGACATGGAATTTGAATTAGAGTTAAAAGGCCCATTTTGAGTTGAAATTTCCTCTAATGGGTCACAACAATGTCAAATTTGCTCCACGTTTCAACAAAAACACTACACAAATACACTAAATTTAGGGTAAAGATATATGAAAAAGATGAAGCTGCTCACTTGGGCTCTTATATGCAAAGAAGCATATAAAGACATGATGGATGAGGGAATCAGATACAAGGTGATAGAGTATTGGGACAACTATTCTTGTGCTATACTAGATCGAAAACATGTCCTACGACAATGTTATGGCAGAGGAATTTATAAGGATCATTACAAGCATGTTATGGAGATGATAGGAGTTGCTTTGTTCGAGGAATTCAAAGAATCAAATCTTGGTGTCCAGATCTCATTTACCATGTTCAGTAAGTTTAAACCCTGGTATATTAGGCTGAATATGATTCGAGACACTTGTTTTTGTCGATACCATGTTGAATTCCAGTTATACTATGACACATTTGTGGATTTTTGCAAAAAACATTGGGATGGTGAACCAGCTCCTCACATAGTGCGGGATTTTATTTCTATGATACTATGCAATAGGAATCCTGAATATGTGTTTTCATTAAATGGTGTGTAGGTGGGAGAACATGCCATGAATGTGGTGATTTGGAATTATTCCATAGGAAGTTTCCTATCGATCCAACACACCCTGGATTTCCATATATCACAGTTAACTAGAAGAGATATGAGTATGTATCCATGAATCCATCATCTTTTTCACATGTTCCATATAAGAGGATCAACTTTCTCAAGGATGATATTCCTATTTTAGACTTCATGGAGAAGTTTCAAAGTCAGATTTACAAATACATTAAACACTCCCACATGTTTAGGTGGAAAGCTTTAGAATTTAAGCATTCTCGTGAGGTTTTTGAGCTAGGAACAATCCTATCGGTGGTAGACTTTACTGAGAATTACACATTTTATCCTTAGAGAGAGATACAATGTGAGTATTATCACTCCGACCAGTTGTCCATCTTTGTACATGTATTGTATAGACATGCTCAGGAGAGCATCAATGGTAGGGATATCACTCCTCAGTCACTCGACGTGATCAAGGAATACCAATTTTATGTCAGTGATGATCATGAGAATGAAACGTTGTTTGTTCAACACTTCTTTGGGTTTATTTATGATTCATTCAAAAAGAATGGGGTTTCATTTACAGAAAAATGGATTTGGTCATATGGGTGTGCGAGGCAGTTCAAATCAGCATGCTCCTTAGAGAGAGATACAAAGTGAGTATTATCACTGCGACCAGGTGTCGATCTTTGTACATGTATTGTATAGACATGCTCAGGAGAGCATCAATGGTAGGGATATCACACCTTAGTCACTCGATGTGATTAAGGAATATGAATTTCATGTCAGTAATGATCATGAGAATGACGTGTTGTTTGTTCAACACTTCTTTAGGTTTATGTATGATTCATTCAAAAAGAATGGGGTGTCATTTACAGAAAACTGGATTTGGTCATATGGGTGTGCAGGGCAGTTCAAATAAGCATGCTCCTTTTATTGGTTGATTCACCTTTACAAAGAGACAGGAGTTTGACACACCTGGTATTAATTTGTCAGAGTGGTCTAGGAATTGAAAACACAGTCTCACAAAAAATGTAGACAAATACACATAAAATTGGCAAAATGGTGTTGCAATAGAATGTTGCAGGTCTGTATAATCAATGAATAATGAATAATACAATATAATTATCATACAAGGTGCATGATTGCCAAGACAATTCGAATTCCCAAGGAGGTCATTTGAATTGAATGAGTGGGTGTAGCTTAACTGATTGTAAGCCATAGTAAACACACTAGTTAGCCAACTGATCAAGTCCTGTTGACTGAACTGAGTCCTAACTAAATTCAGAGTGCAATGGATGAATGTGTCTAACTGAAAGTAGCTCAAACACATGTCACTACATGCCAACCAACAAGTGGTAGCACATCCTTAACTCCAATGAACCCCGATGAGGTTAACTGAAGTAAAACTTGCCATCATAGGTGGTTGGAGGTGCCCTTATTCACTCCAATTCATTAAATATTAATAAAATAATCAATATAATGAATGGAGGCACCTTCGCCACTTATCTTAACTGATTGTAACCACCAATTAGTAATTAGGTGCATTTATGACACTCACATCACTCTCGGAGTACTCCAGTTAGCCTCCCCAAATGAAGGAGAAGGCTTAGTTTGCCTCCTTAACTGAAGGTAGGCATGGGTGTGCTCATGCTGATTTCATACAATTCTTCTCTGATGCCAATTAAGTCAATAAAACTTAGGATAGTGGTTTAACAAGGCCAAATTTACCAAATTAAGTGTGCATGATGGGTAAATGTCTCCAGCACCCCCCTTTAAGCTATACTCAGGAGAAGTAGAAACATAAAGTGCATGAAATTCTAGGGCCCTGACAACTAAGGCCATAGGTCACCTTATACAATAATGCAACTCAAACAATGCTTAAAAATAAATCTAAGTGAGGAAAAGAGGGAAAACCCAGTGGGAAAATCCCCCTTCAAGCTGAACACTGAAAGTAGTCTAACCACCCTAATGAACTCACTCCCAACAGTGAACGGAGGTAAGTGAACTTCTTTTCTAAAAATCTCTTGCTGAATATGTCTGCAATGTGCTCATCAGTCAGGTAGTATTGCAGAATGATGGTCCTGTCATGCACTAATTCCCTGATATAGTGCATGTGTATCTCTACATGCTTGGTCCTCTTCCTGGTAACTGAATCTGTGTATATCTTAATATCACTTTGATTTTCACAAAAGAGAACAGTGGACAAAGTACTACCAAGATCAAACTCTAAAAGAATGCCTTGGAACCAAACAACTTGGATGCAAGCATTCACTGCTCCTCGGTACTTGGCCTCTGCTAAAGACAATGCTATGGAGGCCTACTTTTTGCTAGACCAGCAAATGGGGCCACCACCAAACATGAATACATATCTATAAGTATACTTCTGATCAATAGCATCACTCGCCCAATCGTAATCGGTGTAACCAATCAGGTCTAGCTCGGAGTCTACAGCATAGTGAATGCCGTAGGTCTTGGTTCCCTGAATATACTAGAGGATGTTCTTGGCTTTCTTCCAATGAATATAATGGGGATGATGTATGTATCTTTACACATCATTCATGGAATAACATATATCAGGCCAATAATTAGTCAATTACAACAAGCTACCAATCAGCTATCAATAAATAGTGCAGTCCATGGGAGGTGTGCTTTTTCCTTCTTCGAGGCTGATCCCTGAAAGGAAATAGAACAGAGTAGACTTACATTCAGCCATGTTAAACTTGAATAACAGGTCTGATATGTATTTGGCCTGAGTGACCATTATCCCATCAAAATTTTGCTCAATTTCGATCCCCAAAAATTGATTCAAGAGCCTGTTGATGGGCCGAATTGGCACAATAGTCAACTAAGAGACAACCCGATCCAAAAGTTTTCAAAGATGCTCTCAGTCGCTAGGTAGCTTTCTCTGGCAGGATTAAGGCCCTGTTACCTTCCCTTAGATTACTCCCAGCTACAGGAGGATACATGAGGGAGACACGAAGCTACTGTTTATTAACTAAATCTATAGTACATTTACGAATATACAAAGCAAACTATTAAAGAAAATCACTAAATTAGTTGATATGTTACACGACTGATAACTGGTAAGGAGTCTAGTTAACCAATTAATTAGTAAATACAAGAATAAATAGTTAATTAAATATTAACAAAATCAATGGATTACATAAATACACTATAAACATCTGTACATTAATAACGAGATTGAAAAATAACCTAGCAAAATATACATGTAAAATCTGATTCAATATGTTTTCTGTAAATTAAATAAAAACTATCATGACTATATCCTAAATATCCTATCCTGATCAAGAGCATAAAAATTATTAACCCTGGAATCAATTTGCAAGAATGCTACTATGCAGACAAATCCTGAACACATCAGAAGAAATTCTGAGATTTAAACAAGACAACACAGTGAACACGTATATCACATATATTGTGATGACAACATCAGATTTATTACATGATGTAAATTTGCAAATGAAACCAGAATAAATTGACAGTTAAAACATGATGCATCTGCACATTTCTTTAAAGAAATATAACAAAACATAAAGAATGCAAAAATAAATAACAAGATCAAATGATATTATAAATACATTTCCATAGTATAAATACTGCAAATATATTCATAAATATCACGAGTCAAAAAGTGATGCAACTGTTAACAAAAAATTGTCTTTAGCCATAGGAAATGATAAAAGTGATCTTGTCTAGCCCCTTTCCCAACCATCAATCCCCTTTTTACAGTAAACCATGTCCCTTTAAATACAAGTAATCTCACATGGAGATAGTTCTATAAAACTGGATACTACATAATCGAAATCTTAACCAATTTCATTCAAAAATGACAAATGAAATTGTCATTTTCTATATACGTCATGATGTCTCAAAATTGGAAAGATTTGATGCATAGCACAAAATCATAAAACGATAAAGACACTAGTAATATAGTGACAACTGGGAGAGAGCATAGCCAACTGATTTGTTCATAATTTTCCGTGGATCATCCTGAACACGAGCAATCACCAAAATCCAGGGAAAATGCATCAACCAAATCATCTGCAACACTACAAAATAAAAATTAACACAAACACGAGAGTAAATAAACTAAATTAACTAATCCATCAATCAATTCAAAGCAATAACTGGAACAAAAATAACTTCATTATCACTTGCTGCTTTTAATTACTAACTTCAAAACCTGAAATACTTTCTAAACATGTGTACAAAAGTGAGTATGCCCAAAATACTATGATTTAATAGGAGTATTGAACACCTGTATATTCACACCAGTCACTGGATTCTGTGAATGACCTTTAAACTGCATCAGAGTAACGTGAGCATTCAGCTCACGAACCTTTTCCTCATTTTTCTGATTCTCATGTTGCAGTTTCAACACCCTTTGAATGAGCTTGTTCTTGTGCTTATTAAGACGCAACATACGTTTATCAACTGAATCGGATTTTTCCTTCAAACTTACATTCTCATCTTTCATAGCATCACTAAATGCCACCATCTCCGCTAATTCTTCCTCCATTCGGCATATTTTATCCAGTAAACAATTAACAAAGAGTGGGTGGACAGCTTCACCAATTCGATAAGAACCAGGCAAATTTACTTCAACAGACTTACCCTTAACTGGAGGATCAACCACAGGGCTAGTTGGTGGATTCTTATCAGAGACATGAGGACTATTCTCTGCATGGTGAATAGTCGATTCGTGATCAATATCAATATCATCATGCAAGACATGTTTATCTTCCTCGTCATCTAATACGACCGTTTCAATATCTTTGATATCCTTCACAGGGGTTTTAACAACATTGACCTTGGACGCCATACTTCTAGTGAATCTGCCGAAAATTTTAACATTCGAATTCATATTCATCTATTTGCAGGGAGGGTTATTACAGTTCGGTGTAACCGATGATAGGTTCAAGGATTTCCTCCTTCGCTTGTGCCACATAGGAGTACCAGGACTTTAAACAGGAGTGGAAGTGAGATCATCGCGGACGTTGGGGCTTACACACTCATCAGGGTTTAGGATAGGCTCATGTACAGGTGGTGTCGGAATTTGACAAGGCTGCTGGTGCCTTACACACTCTTCTGCACAATTCAATTGACAATGACAGAATGCCATGAAGCCATTCCATTCAAGAAAATCATCCCATGTTTGATTTCGCTCAGACAACTCTCTCTCTACAAACATCCTAACAAGGCCATGGTGAAATAGACTGTGACTGATGTTCTTCGGCCCTTTCTTAATGGCCGAAGACATCTTGGTCATGCTCTGAACTAAATAATAGGGTTAATTAATAGGCAAGCCAAGAAAAATAGTCATCAACCTGAGGTGATAGACATAAGCATAGGATAGACGACCCTCACAGGTCACATACCTGTGGATAACATCTAGAACCGGTCACCATTCTTTCTCGAAAAATTTCCATGACACACCGACTCTAAAGGACACATCCTGGAAAGGATTCTTCAACATCTGTCTCCATTCAGTAACCTTCATATGTTTGTATTTGAACCAACATTCTCCTGTTAATGGCAAACCCGTAGCTAAAGGAACCAGACGCTCATCAACTCTGAAATGGAGGTCGGCCACCTTAACCCTAGCATCAACCAGCGACAGAGAAAATAACCTAGTCACCTCAGGGTTTGAGTTTGCAAACTTGGGAATAAATGGAAGCCACCCAACTTCTTCTACCTTCGCTAGAAGCTCAATATTTTCATCAAGAAGATTTGCGTCACTGGGCTCGACCCTGACAACCGGAGCCATGGCTGCAAGTGCGAATGAATGCAGCTGCACACAGAGGAGATGCAACGTATCGCAAAAAGACAGAACGCTAGAGAGTGAGCATTCGGGATGAAATCCAAGCAGAAAACACAAGCAATGAAACCCTACTCTTTCATAAACGAAGTGTGACATGAGTAAACCCAGACAAGAACCCTGTAAACTTGGCATGAGCAGAGAAATATGATCACGCAGAGAGGTAATCAAGTAATAGAAAGTGACGACGAAGACTCCAGATTAAACTCATTTTGCCATCATTTATCTAGCTTATTCGACATAAAACCGCTCATCGCATAAGATACAGGTGTTTAAAGAGCTGAGAGCCACGATGCTGAGCACGTACTTGCAATTGAATGTTATTTACAGAGTTATGTACGAGTGTAATGATACCATATCAACCTTCCATTAAGTGGATTGGATTTGGAGATGACGACACGATTTAAACCAACCAGGAGCAATGAACCTTGGGCATTAACATGTCGACCTTACCGTATAATGATCTCAACCTTTGAAAATGGCGAATATACTACGTGAAGCACACGACATAAACCATTGTATCAACCCCAATCCTTACATGCAAGAGGATAAGTCACATATAGGGCCTAATTACTATGGTCAGGATTTAATACTTATGCTTAGATT
>LPNX010700572.1:19332-67033 GCA_001517045.1 Pseudotsuga menziesii | reverse complement strand
TTCCTCCAAAATTAATCAATATTATTTTATTATTTTAACTATTATTTTATTATTTTCCTTAGGAGGCCCATTTTAGACCCCAAAATTCCTCTAATGATATGTGTTGCTGTGAGGAAGCTGGTGTAATTGGACCAACAATGTCCAAACCCCATTGCTGAAATGGGACTTCAATAATAACAGGCTCGAGAGGTAATGCTGCTTTCTTAAGTCTGCTGCCTGCTCTCTGACACTCCTGACATTTCCTAGCAAATCCATATGCATCTTTGAACAATGTAGGCCAGTAATATCTAGCTTTGAGTACTTTATGTGTAGTGGTTTCTCTGCCAAAGTGTCCCCTGACTGGCCCTGCATGTAATTGAGGAAGCACACTATCAGCTTCATTCCTTTCTAAACAACGAAGGAGGACCCCTTCAAAATTCTTTTTGAATAGAATGTTATCGATCAATTGATAAGGTGCAGATATTAATCTCGAAGCCCTTTTTCTACGTGAATCTAAATGTTCAGGAGCATTTCCATGCAATAGAAAAAATTTAATGTCATGATACCAGGAATCAGAGGGGGCTAAGATCAGCAAAACTTCCCTTTCGAACAAAAAATGTTCATCGATGAAGTGCAGATCAGATTCAAACATATCTGAAGATCCGGCTGCCAACTTGCAAAGTCCCTGTCCTCTGACAATCTTCAAAGGCTTGATTTCCAGGTTGTACTCCTGAAGTGTTGTAACCCAATGGGCTCGTTTTTCACCCAGGTCCTTTTGCACTAAAATATTTCTGACTGCAGAATATGGCACGATAACCTTGGTGTGTGACTTTAGCAGATAAGGCCTAAAATGTTTTACTGACTTAAATATGGCAAACGCTTGTTTGTCTACTTCTGGATATTTGAGCTCTGCACCGTTAAAACTGGAACTTGTAAAAGCAATGGGAGATTCATTGTTTTCCTGATTTTTTTGCATTAAAACAACAGCATATGAAGAGTCAGAAGCAAACGTGTACAAAATAAATGGTTTAGAGAAATCCGAGCTTGTTAAGGTAGGAACTTCAGCAATAGCTTTTAATATATCGTTGAAAGATTGCTTTTCTTCAGCAGACCATTTAAAATCAGCATCTTTCTTAATCATTTTCTGAAGTGGTCTGACAATCTCAATGAAAACGGGAATGAACCTGGAGACAAAATTTATTTTCCCTAGAAATGACTGCATAGTTTTCTTTGAGTAAGGCATAGAAATCTGTGCTATAGCCTGGGTACGTTCAGGGTCAATATTGATACCTTGTTTTGAAACTACAAAACCCAATAACTTACCTTCAGTAACTGCAAAGATGGATTTCTTGGGATTCAAGGAGATCCCATATTTCCTGCAACGTTCAAATACCCTCCTAAGATGTACTAGGTGATCAGCTCTGTTTTTTGAAAAGACGGTTATGTCGTCAAGGTAAATGACAACAAATTGGCCGATCAGGCCTCTGAATGCAATATCCATTGCCCTTTGAAACGTTGCTCCTGCATTAATTAAACCAAACGACATTTTTCTATAGGCATAAGTTCCCCAAGGGGTTCTAAAGGTTGTTTTCAACTGATCTATTTTGGATACCAATACTTGATTGTATCCCGAAAATCCATCTAAAAGTGAGAACATTTTATATCCAGAGACCTATTGTAATATCTTTTCCATAGGCGGAATGGGATAATTGTCTTTTTTCTGAAACCTTGTTCAGATTTCGGAAATCAACGCACAACCTAATATCACCATTTTTCTTTCTAACAGGGACGATATTTGCCACCCACTACGCATGCCGTACTGGAAAAATTATTCTAGCAGTGAGGAGTTTGTTAAGCTCTTTCTTAACAGTCGGTTCTAGGCTAGGGTGCATTTTTCTCAATTTCTGCTGGAATGGTTTAGCCTGTTGTTTCATGGGGATGACATGTTGCATAATGTTTGGATCAAATGTCTTGAGATCGTCATATGTCCAAGAAAAAATGTCCTTAAACTCATTAAAGAGTCGTATGAAGGCTATTTTTTCTTGGGGAGTACATGTACTTCCCAGATTGACACATTGAGGACTGTGTTCAGTGCTTAAATTTATGACTTCAGATTGCATAGTAGAGCTGTTGGTTTTACAGTTCCTTGCACCTTTAAATTTATCTTTCAAATCATAGAATTTCTCAAGTTTAATTACAGATCTAGGAACGGTACTGACCTGATAAAGAGAGTCTTTAATCGAACAAGGTTTATGAATTACCGCAAAGTTGTACAGATCTTCATCATGAGTCATTTCATCGATGACTGCGTCTTTGAAAGTGTCCTTCATGGTCAAAAAATTGATTAATTGCTCATCATGGTCAAAGACTCTCCAATTGACAATGTTATCAGGTATGGAAGGCCTGAAAAGCAATTCAATAGAGAAAGAATCAGCAAGCATCCATTCAGATGTAATTAACCTTGAAGCAACATTTTCTAGGAGATTTGCTTCCTGATTCAAATAACGAGGGATAGAATTTATGTTAAAATCTTGAAACGATAATAATAAATTCCACACCTCTGTCTGGTAATTTCTTAGATGTCCAGCAATGCAATGTATAGTGTTATGTACCTGTCTAACGATAATTTCAGAATCTCCTAACACTACCAATGCTTTAGCTCCTACATCAATTGCCTTTTTCATCCCTTGAATAAGGGCTTCATATTCAGCAATATTATTGGTGCATTCAAATTCCAACCTGCAAGCAACAAAGTACCTTTTTCCCTAAGGATCTATTAATAGGCAACTGGCCCCAACTCCTTCCGTTGACTTAGACCCGTCAAAGTATAGAGACCAAAGGCCATCATTCAGGTCCACATGTGCAGTGCTTCGAACTGGAATTTCATCCAATGCTTGTGTGAAATGAAAAAATTTGGACTGCTATTCTGGATCTTGGACTGATGATTTTTCAGCCTCAAGGTTTCCAAAAAAGGAATCAACCATGTAATTGCCCATTATAGTATCAGTGAATAACACTGGCTCATTTGAGTCATCCAGTTCAGTGACCGTGTGCTTCATATAACGTTCTCGGTCAATTCTGATCTTGTTTGGGCGACCATCATGAGGTATCCATAAGTGTGACCAGTCCATCGCAAAATATCCCTTCAATTTTTCAGACCAATCTCTACTGAGGAATAAGACGTATGCCTCAGGGATATCTGCAACAATTATGTCAATGATGAAATGAACTTGAGGATTTGAGGCTAATATTATCAGCACTTCGTTCAACTTTCCTATTACCTTTACATTAGATCGGTCGAGTTGCACAATGCTTGTATCACATGGCACGGGGACTGCATTAAGTTTTTTGCATACTGAATATGGCATGACTTTTTTTGAAGCCCCAGAGTCTATCATACAATTGTGTACTTTACGATTGTAGATTTCAAATGTAAGCAGAAAAGGTGGAGTTGAGGAATCTGATTTCTTACCTATGGATGAGGCATTGACTAAAGATTTTGTTGGGTTGTCTTTTGTATTAGCAGAACTGTTTCGAGTGGAGGAAGTTTTGCCGTTTTTACTTAGAGAAACCCCTTGCATCATCTTATCCCGAATCACAGGTAATTTGAGGAGTTCATATATAGAAATGTTGGCTCTGATTTTCTTCAAATCCTCAACCAAGTCATATTCTAAATCAAGAGATTGTGTAGACTTAGTGTTGGAAGGTTGGTTTTTTGTTTTGACGGTTGGAATGTCATCTGTAGATGTTGTGGAAGGTTCCCCTGAGGACTGATCCTTCGTGCTTCTAGTGTTATACTGATGCTGATTGACATTCACAACAGCCACATCCTCATCATCAGGAAATTCTGTGGTATCCCAGAAGTGACTGATAACTTGAGGAGGTTTTTCTTTAGTGTTATTATCTGTGCTTTGGGTATTTTCAGAATTCTATCCTCAAGATTGGGTTTCACTTTCAGCTAACGTTTCTTAGCCTGAGAATAATAATTTTAGGAAACTATTAATTTCATCCACGTTATTAGCCTCAGAGGGAGTGGTCTGTCTAGCAGCTGTATTTTGGAACGGTCTTCTAAAAGGTTGTCTTGGTGGTTCTTTATTCGGAGTACTTTCAAAAGTACCTTTCTTTAAATCTATGATTTCGTTGGATAGCTTCTTTATGACTCTTTGGAGGCTGTCTAAGTCTAATGCATATTGACCCTTTTTCTCAGGATTTTTGGTTTTAGAAGGACTCTTAATCTTTTTGTGAGAGGAAGATGCAAAATTAGTGTCTACGCCAGGGTTCATCTTAATAGCAGACATGTCCTTCTCAACCTTAATATCTTCATCAAAGGTTTCAGTGAGAGTGGATTTGACTGCTCTCCTGACAAACATGGCCATTGACACGGGCAAGGCTGAAGTATAGAATTCAATAGTGACATCTTCAGCAGGCCTTGAGGTGGCGGGGATTCTGTTCCTCAGAGTCAAGAAACGTTGGTTAAAATATTTAACCTTCTCTTTAGTTTCCATACGGATCCAAGACAATTCTAAGACCAACACAGCTGGAGTCTTATTGTCTCCGAACTTGTTCATGAAATCCAACTCGAATTCATTCCAATTGGTAATAGAACCAGCGGTAAGTGAAAAATACCAAGTCGAGGCTTTTCCCTCAAACGTGTAAGGGAAAAGTCGACAAACTACGTCTTCGTGTTCAACATCCAAAAGCTGAATTGCTAGCATGAATTTTTTAACATGATATTCTGTGGGCTCTTTCAGCTTGGGATTGAACTTGGGTAACAACTTCTCAGGATGCTTTGGCAAAGGATGTTGATCACCTGGAACAACAACCGCATCCTGAGATAACCATGGCAAATTGGCATTGGGGTTCGGGTTTAAACCTGCCATGTTCCTTGGTGATGTAGGTGGTGAAGGTGGAGTTTGAAAAACGCGAGGAGGTGAATGAGGCGGTGATGGTGGTTGACCAGACCCTCTTGTAGCAGGTGGTCCTGAAGAAGATGAAGGTTTGTTGGAGCCTATTTGAAACTATTGTAATTGTTGGTCGAGAAAGGCACCTAAAGGTTGATTCTGTTCTTCAGAAGTAGACTCAATATGGTGAGTGCATGGACGCCTGATCTGGGGAAGAGGAAACTTGGTGGGTTGGATCCCAGTGAGATTTGAATAAGCTTTGGTTAAAATCCTACGGGATTCATTGATGACCTGTTCGAACTGGTCAAGTTCTTCAGGTTGATGGGCATCTCTAGAGTTAATCTGATGAATGAGATTTCGAACAATATCATTCAACGGAGTCCCACCTAATTGTGATGACTGGAATGTTTGTGGTTGAGATTATGACTATAATCGACCTGATCTAGAAAGTGGTGTAAATTGAGGGGTAGAGGATTGATCAGGATTTTTTTCATCAGCCATTTGCTTAAGCTGGCCCTCCTTCTAGCACCATTGTTGATGGGCTAAATTGGCACAATAGTCAAGTAAGAGACAACCCGATCCAAAAGTTTTCAAAGATGCTCTCAGTCGTTAGGTACCTGTCTCTGATGGGATTAAGGCCCCGTTACCTTCCCTTAGATTAGTCCCAACTACAGGTGGAGACACGAGGTAGAAACGAAGCTACTTTTTATTAACTAAATCTATAGTACATTTACGAATATACAAAGAAAACTATTAAAGAAAATCATGAAGTTAGTTGATATGTTACACGACTGATAACTGGTAATGAATCTAGTTAACCAATTAATTATTAAATACAAGAATAAATAGTTAATTAAATATTAACAACATCAATGGATTACATAAATACACTATAAACATCTGTACATTAATAACGAGATTGAAAAATAACCTAGCAAAATATACATGTAAAATATGATTCAATATGTTTTCTGTAAATTAAATAAAAACTATCATGACTATATCCTAAATATCCTATCCTGATCAGGAGCATAAAAATTATTAACCCTGGAATCAATTTGCAAGAATGCTACTGTGCAGACAAATCTTGAACACATCAGAAGAAATTCTAATATTTAAACAAGACAACACAGTGAACACGTATATCACATATATTATGATGACAACATCAGATTTATTACATGATGTAAATTTGCAAATGAAACCAGAATAAATCGACAATTAAAACATGATGCATCTGCACATTTCTTTAAATAAATATAACAAAACATAAAGAATGCGAAAAGAAATAACAAGATCAAACGATATTATAAATACATTTCCATAGTATAAATACTGCAAATATATTCATAAATATCACCAGTCAAAAAGTGCTGCAACTGTTAACAAAAAATTGTCTTTAGCCACAGGAAATGATAAAAGTGATCTTGTCTAGCCCCTTTCCCAACCATCGATCCCCTTTTTATAGTAAACCATGTCCCTTTAAATACAGGTAATCACACATGGAGATAGTTCTATAAAACTGGAAACTACATAATCGAAATCTTAACCAATTTCATTCAAAAATGACAATTGAAATTGTCATTTTCTATATACGTCATGATGTCTCAAAATTGGAAAGATTCGATGCATAGCACAAAATCATAAAATGATAAAGACACTAGTAATATAGTGACACCTGGGAGAGAGCATAGCCAACTGATTTGTTCATAATTCTCCGTGGATCATCTTGAACACGAGCAATCACCAAAATCCAGGGAAAATGCATCAACCAAATCATCTGCAACACTACACAATAAAAATTAACACAAATGCGAGAGTAAATAAACTAAATTAACTAATCCATCAATCAATTCAAAACAATACCTGGAACAAAAATAACTTCATTATCACTTGCTGCTTTTAATTACTAACTTCAAAACCTGAAATACTTTCTAAACATGTGTACAAAAGTGAGTATGCCCAAAATACTATGATTTAACAGGAGTATTGAACACCTGTATATTCACACCAGTTGCTGGATTCTGTGAATGAACTTTAAATTGCATCAGAGTAACCTGAGCATTCAGCTCATGAACCTTTTCCTCATTTTTCTGATTCTAATGTTGCAGTTTCAACACCCTTCGAATGAGCTTGTTCTTGTGCTTCTTAAGATGCAACATACGTTTATCAACTGAATCGGATTTTTCCTTCAAACTTACATTCTCAGCTTTCATAGCATCACTAAATGCCACCATCTCCGCTAGTTCTTCCTCCATTCGGCGTATTTTATCCAGTAAACAATTAACAAAGAGTGGGTGGACAGCTTCACCAATTCGATAAGAACCAGGTAAATTTACTTCAACATACTTACCCTTAACTGGAGGATCAACCACAGAGCTAATTGGTAGATTCTTATCAGAGACACAAGGACTATTCTCTGCATGGTGAATAGTCGATTCGGGATCAATATCAATATCATCATGCGAGACAGGTTTATCTTCCTCGTCATCTAATACGACTGTTTCAATATCTTTGATATACTTCACAGGGGTTTTAACAACATTGACCTTGGACGCCATACTTCTAGTGAATCTACCGGGAATTTTAACATTCGACTTCTTATTCATCTGTTTGCACGGCGGGTTATTACGGTTCAGTGTAATCGGGGATAGGTTCAGGGATTTCCTCCTTTGCTTGGGGTGCATAGGAGTACCAGGACTTTGAACAGGAGTGGAAGGAAGATCATCGCGGACGCTAGGGCTTACACACTCATCAGGGTTTAGCATAGGCTCATGTACAGGTGGCGTCGCAATTTGACAAGGCTACTGGAGCCTTACACACTCTTCTGCACAATCGAATTAACAATGACAGAATGCCATGAAGCCATTCCATTCAAGAAAATCATCCCATGTTTGATTTCACTCAGACAACTCTCTCTCTACCAACATCCTAAAAAGGCCATGGTGAAATAGATTACGACCGATGTTCTTCGGCCCTTTCTTAATGGCCGAAGACATCTTGCTCATGCTATGAACTAAATAATAGGTTAAATTAACAGGCAAGCCAAGAAAAATAGTCATCAACCTGAGGTGATAGACATAAGCATAGGATAGACGACCCTCGCAGGTCACATACCTGTGGATAACATCTAGAACCGGTCGCCATTCTTTCTTGAAAAATTTTCATGACACACCGGCTCTAAAGGACACATCCTGGCAAGGATTCTTCAACATCTGTCTCCATTCGGTAACCTTCATTTGTTTGTATTTGAACCAACGTTCTCCTGTTAACGGCAAACCCATAGCTAAAGCAACCGAATGCTCATCAACTCTGAAATGGAGGTCGGTCACCTTAACCCTAGCATCAACCAGTGACAGAGAAAATAACCTAGTCACCTCAGGGTTTGAATCTGCAAACTTGCGAATAAATGGAAGCCACCCAACTGCTTCTACCTTCGCTATAAGCTCAGGATTTTCATCAAGAAGCTTTGTGTCACTGGGCTCGACCTTGACAACCGAAGCCATGGCTGCAAGTGTGAATGCATGCAGCTGCACACAGAGGAGATGAAATGTATCGCAACAAGACATAACGCTAGAGAGAGATCATTCACGATGAAATCCAAGCAGAAAACACAAGCAATGAAACCCGACTCTTTCATAAATGAAGTGCGACATGAGTAAACCCAGACAAGAACCCTGTAAACTTGGAATGAGTGGAGAAATATGATCACGCAGAGAGGTAATCAAGTAATAGAAAGTGACAGTGAAGACTCCATATTAAACTCATTTTGCCATCATTTATCCAGCTTATTCGACATAAAACCACTCATCTCATAAGATACAGGTGTTTAACGAGCAGAGAGCCACGATGCTGAGCATGTACTTGTAATTGAATGTTATTTACAGTGTGTAATGATACCATATCAACCTTCCATTAAGTGGATTGGATTCGGAGATGACGACACGATTTAAACCAACCAAGAGCAATGAACCTTGGGCATTAACATGTCGACCTTACTGTATAATGATCTCAACCTTTGAAAACAGCGAATATACTACGTGAGGCACATGACATAAACCATTGTATCAACCCCAACCCTTACATGCAAGAGGATAAGTCACGTATAGGGCATAATTACTATGGTCAGGATTTAATACTTATGCTTATATTATACATAATTCGAAGGTTAGAGGATGAACTTTGGATAAGGCACCCCTGCATGTAATATTTAGCTTTTTCATATTTCAGGACCTTGTCCAATTTGCAAAAACATAAATAAACATACCAATTGCTAAATGCTCAAACAAGACTTATGGTGAGACTATGGTGGAAAGCACACAAATGCATTCGAAATAATGATTTAACATAGTAAATTTGTCAATTAGCAATAGTTGACAAGGTTATAAAAAAAAACAATTTGAATTTCACCATTTCAGTAGCTCACAGAATTTCATCGTTTCAGTAGCTCCTGATTCTATAAATTTGAAATGAGGACTTCAAATATTTCATCAAACAAAATTTCATTTTGTTTGATAAATTTTTTATTTTTTATCAGGCTATTGGGTAGGGGCACAACAGAGCCCCAAATCACTCATTTCAAATGCATTGTGGAGAGGAGTTTTGATGACTGAAATAGAAGTAACTGTGCTACCTGTAGTTAGTAATTCATCAACATATAAAAAAATAATAATAAATGACCATCATACTACTATATATTCACATTTCGATCTGATTTAGACCATTGGAAGTTTTGCGAGAGAAGGAAGGCATCAGTCTTGGAATACCACTCTCTTGGGGCCCATTTTAACCCATATAGTGACTTCTTTAGCTTGAAAACCAACGATGGATCAGAAATGTAGCCCTGAGGATGCTTCATGTATATCTCTGCATGAATATCTCCATGCATAAAGGTATAATTAACATCCATATGATGCACTTCCCAGTGTTTAGATGAAGAAATTGCCAAAACTAGGCAGATGGAGTCCATTTTTGCAACCAGTGCAAAAGTCTCATGGTAGTCCACACCTTAGAATTGGGAGAAAAATTTTGGTACCAGTATTTTCTTATATTTACAGGTGCTTCCATAAGCAGCAACCTTAGTTCGAAACACCCACTTGCATTGAACAAATTGCCTCCCCGGAGGAAGAGAAACTAGCTCCCAGGTGGTGTTTTTCTGAAGAGAATTCATCTCTTCATCCATGGCAACTTGCCATATCGGATCCTTCCGCGCATGGTAGTAAGAACTAGGGTATAAAATTATCATCAAATAAAAATATTCAGACAGCAAATAATAATGACAAGAGAGTGCAATATCTGCTCTATGGAAATCAGACTTGGTTCTCCTTGGATCATCCGGATTTCCAATGTCATCACTTGCGGAGGAGAGTGTCTATCGGGACCAAGTTGGGAGATGATTATGTACTTTAGGTTCTGATTCAGAATATGATGTTTTATGTTCACTAATATCAGAAATCATAGGATCCAAATCATGGCCATCACCCCCAATTATATCATCCAGATAGGATCCAAATCATGGCCATCACCCCCACCATTATCATATCTTAAAATATTGATCTTTTTTCCAGATGTATTCTCAATCAAGGCCTTCAATTCAGTGAATTTTTCCAATACTTTCGACTTCTTTTTGATAAAAAAGACCCATGTGTATCTGGAAAAGTCATCAATGAAAGTTAGAACGTACCTTTATACATTCATGGATATGATAGGCATGGGACTGCTGATATCAGAATGTATCAGTCCCAAGATGCATGATGCTCGGTTTGCCTTCCCTCAATTGAACTTATGCTAAGGGTGCTTTCCAACAACTTTGCCCTTGCAAATTCTAGTGGTAGCTTTGATGGTCGGGAGGCCTTCAACCATAGAATTGTTTTGTAATTGTTGCAAGTATTTGAAGTTCAGATGGCTGAACCTCTCATGCCACAGTCTATTAACTTCATTTCCATGAGTCAGCAATGTGGTGGGCTTTGCATCTGCCACAAAATGGGAGAACTCATAGGATTTTGGATGATGATTTTCAACGCTTTTTTCTACAAGTTTTTGAAATGCAAGTTCTGTGATCTTTACATCATCCAGGATAAAGGAGACTCTCTTGGTCACTCCCGTATGTGTCATTTGATAAACACTTAGGAGGTTTGATGCAAGAGATGGTACATACATAACATTCGAAATAACCATGCTCAAGATCTACAGTACCTTGTCCTTTAGATATGATTGTGGAGTCATCTCCCATGTGGATGGGAATAGATTTTCTAGTATCCAAAGATGAGAAGGAGTCTCTTTTATCCATCATGTGGTTTGAAGCTCGAGAATCGATCAAGAGTGCTTTCAATGAGGGCATGACCTATTTCATGCTTTTGTTCTTGATCTTGCTAATCTCTCCTCCGAAATATTTCTAGAAGATTGATGTGATTTTTCTCAAGAAGAGAAGTAGCTTCATCAAGTTTCTTTTTCATGCAGGCAAGTTCAGGGTGGAAGCCCTTCTCGCAGTATGAATGCTTGAATTTTTCCTTCCCATGATGCCCTTTTCCTTTGTTCTTTTTCGAGCCAAAAGGCTCTTCATGCTGCTAGTTTTCAAATTTAGGCTTAGGAGCTTCGAATTTGGTTTTTGGGTTCTTCTATTGGTTTCCTTTACCCTTCATATTTTTCATCCCCGATACATGGAGGGCTTGATCATGGGAGGATCTGATGATCCCCATCTGGGCAAGCTTATCATGTTCACTTGTTAGAGAGTCAATGAAGGCATTGAGAGAAGCCATATTCCATCTAGGGGTTGTGAGATTCCCCACACGAAATGTAGAGACAAACACCGAATAATCAGCTCCATGTTTGAAGAGAATGGAGAGAATGAGCTGATCATCCTCCTTCTCCACCTTACACTGCTTCAACAGTAACACAATGTGCTTGAAATTTGTGAAAAAATAATTCAAGGTCTCGAAATTAGAAGGTTGGAGAGACATCAACTCATTTTCAAGCTAGTATACTCCCAAATAATCCTACTTTCCATACAGGGTTTCCAATTTGTCCCAAATTTCTTTTGGAGTCTTCAATCCCAAGAGATGGAAAAGAAGATCTCAAGAAATAGAGAGGCGCAAGAATCTGAATGCTTCATCTTTCTTGTTCAAGAATCTAGCTTTGTCTATCACATGAGTAGGCTCTTCTTTGATGTCCATAGTGACCCTATAGAGTCCTCTAGCACGTAGCTGGATCTCCATATCTCCTTCCATGAATGGAAATTGAACGATTTCAAGAATTCTATGGGAGAGGCCATTTCAAACTATTGGAGTGAATGCTTTCACCTATTAAAACCTGCAAATCACAAAAAAGGGGCACCGTAAGGTCGGACAACCTACACATTTTAGGATTTCATCACACCCAGCATAGTTGATTAAGCAAGCTTGATCAACAATTCCTTTACTTGGGGTATTAAGTGGTAAGCCTTGGATTCTGGTGTAGTGCTGGAATTTTGAGATTTTGCTCAATTTTTCATGCAAGATCTGTCAAAAACCACGTTTTTGAGAGATTTGAGCTTCGTCCCATCGTGAGCTCTAATACCATATTAATTTGTCACAGTGGTCTAGGAACTAAAAACACAGTCTCACAAAGAATACATAAAAAATATGCATAAAACTGGAAAAATGGTGCTGCAATAGAATGTTGCAGCTCTATATAATCAATGAATAGTGAATAATACAATATAATGATCATACAAGGTGCATGAATTCCAAGATAATTTGAATTCCCAAGGAGTTAATTCAAATTGAATGAGTGGGTGTATCTTAATTGATTGTAAGCCATAGTAAACACATTAGTTAACCAACCGATCAAGTCAT
Organism: Pseudotsuga menziesii; assembly: GCA_001517045.1. Classification (NCBI taxonomy): domain Eukaryota; kingdom Viridiplantae; phylum Streptophyta; class Pinopsida; order Pinales; family Pinaceae; genus Pseudotsuga; species Pseudotsuga menziesii. Next base: position 54,321 of record LPNX010700572.1, on the reverse strand, counting down.
GCTAACTCAACTGAGTCCTAACTGAAGTCGAAGTGCAATGGATGACTGAGTCTAATTGAAAGTAGCTCAGACACATGTCACTGCATGCCAACCAACAAGTGGTAGCACATCATTAACTCCAATGAACCCCGATGAGGTTAACTGAAGTCAAACTAGCCATCATAGGTGGTTGGAGGCGCACCTGTTGACTCCAGTTCATTAAATATTAATAAAATAATCAATATAATGAATGGAGTTACCCACCACTCACATTAACTGATTGTAACCATCAGTTAGCAATTAGGTGCATTTATCACACTCAAATCACTCCTAGAGTGCTCCAGTTAGCCTCCCCAAATGAAGGAGAAGGCTTAGTTGGCCTCCTTAACTAAAGGTAGGCATGGGTGTGATCATGCTGATGTCATACAGTGATCCTTTGATGCCAATTTAGTCGATAAAACTTAGGATAGTGGTTTAACAAGGCCAAATTGACCAAATTAAGTGTGCATGGTGGGTAAAAGTCTCCAACACCTGGATATTTTTTGAAACAGGGCACGAAAAGGGTGAACATGATGATGCAGGTGCATACGTGAAATGAGCACTTTAGAGGTACGAAATGAGTCATAATGTATCTTGACTCAACTATTCAGCAGAAGTAGTTGATTGGTGCACACAAAATTTGGGTCACTAAGGTAAGGAACAAGCAAGGCCGATGCGCATTTAGGAAGAATATGTATATATATATATATATATATATTTCGAAAAACAATAACTTAATTGGAATTTAATAAATGTGTTTGGATTATATATATATATGATATCTTTTATTTGATGTAGGTTTTTGGTGCTGTTTCCCTTGGCGATGTGAATAGATCCATGACATGGTATTGGGAGACCATATCTAGTATGAAAGAACTACATTCATTTCGTAGTAAAGGCATGGGAGACATATTTTCCATTGAAACGAGGAAGTATGTGTGTTTCTTTATGTTTTGCATTGACGTCAATGGACTGGGGGTTGATCATTGCATGAATGATGCATGTGCCAAAAAATTGAAATATGTCCATCTTAATCCAAAGGGGCCACATCCAATTTTGATGTGGCAAGAGATGCACACAGACAAGGCAATGGTTTCACTAGATCATGATCGAGTTTCTTATTTGGTTAAGCAAGGTACATGATAGTTGATTGAATGTTTAAACTTCTAGTATTGTACAAATGCATATATATATTTAGGATTTGTTTAATACTTTAAAATATTGATGCAGGTGATGTATTTGTTGTAATTGCACCACCAGGAAATGATGAGCACGTGGCATACTTTTTGATGTGCTGTACACAAATCAAATGTAGGTTGGTGCGGCCCTATGTGGATGGAGAGTTCACGTACCAGGTTGGTGACCTAGTTGTGATGGGCCATGTTTTTGAAAAAGTGAGAAGACAAGGTGATTATATTATATACAGAGATTTCATCCTTGAATATATATCTTGTCAATACAATCATTTGGTGGTGGCATCTCGGATACATCTCATTGAAATCAAGGTGAAGATGGGTGCGCCAAAGATATGTAAGATGTCAGTAGCTAACCATGATCGTATTATGGAGACGTGCATTCCTATAACCCATTGGCCGGATGAATGAAAGTTATATGCCACTTCTAAACTTATATATACGAGTATGTGCATTCACATATACTCTATGTGCATGAACACCTTTACCTAGGAATACCAACAATGTTCTAAGACCATGTTATGGAAGCTCAATTTTATCTATGTAACTTTTTTTGGGTGTATTTGTGCAAATACATGTATATCACACTCTATTTGTGCAAAGTTCTAAATTACATGTTATAGTGTAGACAAGTTGTAAATGGTTAGTGATATGCAATCCAAAGAACAACATATACATTTATTACATCCTCATTAAATCTACCAATTGCAATTGATATTAATTATTAGTTATGTTAAATTGTAAGTTTCATTTGATTGACAATTTTGCAAACTTGTAAATTGTTTTACAAATGAAACAAAATTTAAAATTGTAGTTGTAATTTTTTTTGTAAATGAAATCAAATTTTACATTGTAGTTGTAATTTGCACCTAGTAGATCTTACATTGTAAAGTTGTAAATTTTATAACATTTTAATTGTAAGTTATGTTAAAAATTGTAAGTTGCATTCGATTGACAATTTTGCAAACATGTAAACTTGTAAACATTGTAAACTTGTAATTTATTAAATTACAAAATTGTAAAATTTCATAAGATTGTAAAAAATTAATGATTGCTAAATAACATTAAGATTGTAAAACATAAATAACTTTAAACTATAACTGCAAATAATTAAAACATTTAATAGACCATCATGTTGAAAAAAATCCACATATATATACATATAATCATGAAGTACAAAATAATAACGTCCACAAATAACATAGTCTACAAATCAGGGCCTACACCATTGATCAAGAGATCTACCATCATGGCCACTACCGTCAAGTGCGCTATTCCCTTAGCCTTCCTCATGCACATCACAAAGAAAACTGCCCAGGTCTGAGAATTGCAGAAGTTAAAACCGTGAGCTCTGCAAGTCAGTTACATACTACATATTTAAATTACATGTAGAATGTGACAAAAAATTAAATATATATGAAACACATATCTATGAACTCACCTCGCTCGAGTTGAGTGTCAGGTTTGGGAGGCTCTCTATCTACCGAGACTAGCCTTCATCGAGACCCAGCTAATGAGTGACAACCCACTCCTCCGTAAACATCACGACAGCTTCAATGCCCTCATTTGCAGCTACCTGTGTCTCCATCTGTTTCCATGACATTAAAATAGTTATATTAATGAATTACAATTTGAACTTGAGAATTAAAATTTGAACATGTAAATTATAATTTAAACATAAATATGCAAACAATTCAAACATAAATAACAAGTGCCTCGTCGATTGGCGTGTCATGAATAGGACTCAGGTGGGGCTATCTAGAATCCTATGCAATGCCCTTGCCTTTATCCTGTACAATATGAACACGATAAATGACGAAAGTTATAACAAACCAAAATATTATGTGTTCAACAATTGAATCATTTACAAATTCAAATTTAAGATGATAGTTAACACATACCTCATCGACGTGGGTGGACAGAACTGCAGTGGGACCTCGAATAGATGCATCACTTCCAAAAATGACCTCCATGAAATTGGGTTGCTGCATGGAGGTCTGACACAAAGCAAAGTATTAGATAAAAAAATGATTCATTTGAGGATACATTATAATCATGACAATCAAATGATGATAATTAATATATGCATGTCCCATCGATCGAGGCTTGCATCTATCATGCAGTCCAAAATATGCATCACGGGGCCATGATATCATATTGAAGCACTCTATCGTGATCAAGAATGTTGAGAATATCATAGAACACCCACTATAACTCAAGCTCTATAGGTACAGTGGGTGTTTTGCATCTCTTTTCATGCACAACCATCATGGTACCATGCATTGTCATGCGTTCCACCTCTACTAATGCACTCCACTCCGCAATCGCTAGCTAAGATGAATTAGCTGCATCATCTATCCCAAGCATGCACCTGCCAAGGGAGACCTACCAAAGGCTCTCGCTCTGGATGATCTCCAGGGTTTCTCCTAGCCCTAGGACACGCATGACTGTGTCCCCCACCAGTACCATAGAAGCTCGAGGGTGTGCTGGTGTAATCTGGGTGCATCCCCAGGAAAAAATATGCATATATATGTTTTGAAAAGTATATTGGGACCTAGTTATGGTGGGGAAACATGCCCCACACTCCAATAAACCTATCATATATATAAGGTGTTGTAGCCTCTAGCTTAAACTCCTTGAGTCTTTAAGTGATTGACCAATGGTGCAATCGAGAGGGATATCAAATAATGTTTCCTTCACATCATGGCAAGCTATTGCATCACTCACTATGGCCCACTTATCATGACCCATCACTCTAGCCCTTCTTCTCTGACATGTTGTTTCCCAAAGAGAACTCAATCGTCTGATGGACTTGTAGACCTTCAAGAGATTGTCTACTACCTCCAACATCATCCACATCGAACGTGATGCTGGAGAGTGGTCTAAAATGGAGTGGACGTTAATCCAAAAATAGACACACTGACTGGTAATGTCTTGCATCGTGATATGAGTGATCTCATCCTCCCATGGTTCTTCCTCGGGAGGGTCACGACCCTATTGTGTAGCACCTAAAAATTAGATGAAAACATAAATGTCAATCAAAATACATACATCAACTGTAGGTGAATTTGAAATCAATATAAATTAAAGGTATTGATAATTGAAAGAAGAATATATATGCATTTAATGTACCTGTCTTATGGGGAACCTCCGCATTGAAACCAGCAGTATACTCTGCATCGCTTACATGCACAGAGCGACTGCTAGAGTGGTTGTCACTCGTCTCCCTAGTAGGAGCGTGTGTTGGTGTAGGACTCCTGGCGAACCTGTGAAATTATAGACATACAAGTTAATGGTTCAATATACACATGTGAAACAATTTATTTTTATGTAACTAACAACAAAGAGTACATCCTACGCAATTGTATACTTACAAGTCCTCTGCCAACCTCGAGGGTGAGGAATGGTCATAGATCTAGTAGCGGTATGCCTTTGGTGAACCAAAGAAACCCGTTGTGGAGATGTATCTGCATGAAATAAGGCATAATAAATGCAGTCAACAAACAATACATGATAAATGATAAATATCTAAATAGTAATGATGTAGATTTGAGATGATTAATATGTCATCACATGGTGCACTTTAATAATGGGAGAAGGATCATGAGTGTGAGAATAATCAATAAGGAAATGACACATGCAAAGATTTTTTCCACAGATACTTGATCTTGATCATTCATGTCATGTGTGTGAATGCAAAAGTGTTCTTGGGACTCATGGTTTTCACTTAGTTCAAAGCTCTAACTTTTCATCCCAATCTAGTAACAATATCTAACTTATCATTTAATTTTTTTTTAATCTTTACCTATACACATAATTTATGTCGATCTCATTTTTTCCACTAGGTACAAGTCAAGCATCTCATCAAAGATATTCTTAAAAGATACAACAATATGTTCAACATTTCTACCTGTCTCGATTTTTTTGCACTAGGTACAAGTCAGTCATGCCATATGCTTTAGTATTGTTTTGGCCTACATAGGGAATGTTGGTTTCTTCTGGATTGTTGTTGGTGGGATGTATGTTTGTTACAAGAGGCTAGAGATTCTATGATATTGTCCTAGGTAACTTTGATTCACACTTGAATAACAAGTTTCATGTTTTTTTTTTCCATTGAAAAACAAGAAAATCCACAATACTTAGTTTTGAGTTTCCTTAAAATATATATATATATATAGTTCCACTTCTCGATAAGTTCAAATCAAAACTTATATATTTTATTAATAGTTTCATTTTTTTTTATATCTTTAAAATATTAATTCAATTTTCTAGATTTTAAATTTTGAATTTATATATTTCATTAACTCTTTCATAAACATTTAAAAATATATATAATTATAAACTAATTTTTAAATTTATAATTATGTAAATTAATTTATATACATTTTAAAAATATAATTATATTTTTGAATTAATTTGTAAAATTATAATTATATCATTAACTTTATCTTTACAAACGAAAACTTATACTCCAATTAATATAGGTTAATTATTTCATTTCAAGTTTTTAAGTAGATTTGAAATCAATATAATTTTCAAAATGTTGAATATATATATATATATTTTCTAAAAAATATCAAAAATATAATATTATCTTAAATTATGAATTTCTATTAATTTCTTAAATTGATATTCTTTAAAAAAAAATTAAATCATGAAATTCTATTCATTTTTTAATTTTTTTTTTTTTTTCAAATTTACACACTTATTTATTAATATTTCTTTTCCTTAAAGAAAAAAATTATGATCCACACACACACACACACACACATATATATATATATCAAAATATTTAAATTAAAATATATGGGTTGTTTAGATAAATGTCTCCGCCGGTTTAAGGTTCATGATTGTCTCGCGTGTAGGGTTTGGATTTTTTCCAATCCTCAGTGTATTCTCAGAGGATTGAAAAAAATTGGGTAGCATTTATGCTTTCCCAATAGACATTTCAAAATTAAAACGGCAGCATAAACGTCGTAGGTTGATAGAAATATTTATACAAACTATAAATTTAAATTATAAATTTAACAAATTTGATTTTTTTTAAGCCTCCATGTATTCTTAGAGTATTGAAAAAAATTGGGCAGCATTTCTGCTTGTTGCAAACACATTTAAAAATTAAATCGGCAGCATAAACGCTACCGGTTGACAAAATATATATAAAACAAAAAAAATAAATTTTAAATAAATAACAAATTACAATTACAATTTTATAAAATTCCGACAGCATTTCTGCCTGCCGGCACACATTTCAAACATATTAGACAAAAGAAACTAACATAAAAACATATATAACAATAGTTTTTTATTTCAAATTTTATAAAAAAAGTAAAATTGCATTTAAATTTCAAAATACATGGTTTGGGTGTCACCTCTATGCTCCGACATCATGGTGAAAGGTAGGGGTGGGTGTGGCTTGCACTATAGCTTGGTTGAGGTATCTGGTTGTGCTGCCACTCGGTCAAGGTCTTTGGTAGCTCGATCGATGGGTTTCTATGGAGAAAATGACAAATAGGCCGCGGCTGCCCATGGCCTTTTTTATAAAATAATTTAACAGAAACCTTGATCGAGATCGTTAGCTCGATCGAGGTTTTATTAAACCCTCGATTAAGCTAGTGGTAAACCCTCAATAGAGGTCTTGAGATCTCGATCAAGGGTATATCAAAAACTCGATCGAGGGTTTCATAAAACCTCAATCAAACATTTGTTAAACCCTTGATCGACGTGTAACCATGTACAACAAAACCATGGGTTTTATAGGAGGCCTTGCACATGGTTTTAAAACCATTTGCAAGGCCCTCCTAAACCATGTACAATAACACCATGGGTTGTTTAGGAGGCTTTGCACATGGTTTTAAAACCATGTGTAAGGCCAACATTTTTTGCGGATAATTCAATTTTTTATCCATTTTTTTTAGGTAGGAACATTACAACATCTCCCCCATTTTACATTTATTTTGGCGGATAATTAATTTTTTATTTTTTAATGGCCGACAAAATATATTTGTTACTTCTTACTTTTTAGAAGTATAAAGTAACGTTACATAACGTCATGTAACGTTACAAGATCTCCCCCATACTGGGCTGTAGAGCACCTCTTGGCGCAAAAAATGACAATAATATAAGTTCAAAAAAGTAATTCTAAATTGTATTTAGAAGAAAAAATTCGTAAACATGAATTCATACTTTTGCCAAAAAATTTAGGGAAGAGCTTTGAAACATAAACTTACACAAAAAGTATTTATAACAACTAGATTATTCTAAAGATAAAAATTTATCATATATGATAAATAAAACAAAACCCTACATAATAAAAATTTCATGTAAATATTATTATTGATCTTATTATCTTATTTAAAAATTAAGTAGATTTGAAAAAATTCATACATACATTCAATGTTGCGACCCTCATCTTTTCCACACTTATTTTATTCATTTAGTGTGGCTATACTACCTTACATTAAAGTTTAAATCACTCTATTATTATCTAGCAAAGATATGATTTCACCTTTTAAGAATTTTAAACCCGTTAAATTAAATTATAAAATTATCAAAAATTACATTATAAAATTCTCACAAAAACTACATTTTAAAATTATGACAAATAGTCACATGCCCATTTGGTATTGTCAATCACTCTTTGACCTATACAAAACCACCAATATTTTTGTATGGCTCACACTTTGAATAAATTGTAAATAATAATGATGATGTATGTCATTCTATGCCCAACGACTCATATTCATGTGAGGGCTCCTACCATGTTCGATATTCATCATAAATGAAGCGTCACTCCCAAGTCGCGTTCCTTTGGATGTGATTAAGGCCAACTCACATCTTGATTAGCCCACTTTCTAAGTAGTTGAGAGTCAAATCCTCCATATGGTTTTGCAATCATCACATGCATAAATTGGAAAACCGCCATTACCGGGAGATAACAAAGTCACGCGTTTGGAAAATTGTAACATAGGGAAAAAGGTCGCGACAATAGGGTTTCCAACCACACAACGAAGGTGGGAAATGGATTAAATATTCAGCTGGAAGTAGACCTTATTACTGGTCTTAAGTCAGAGTATCTTTTATCTGAGGATCTAAGAGATTACCTTGCTGACTTGGGGATAACCAACCTAGGCTAGGATTAAAATCTGGAGGTTTACTCTCATGGTTTTAACTGTTGGTATACGGCTTCATCTTCGAACTTGGGGGGTGATTGGGTTGTGTAATGGAGTTCTTTTGTTAAAGGCCTATCCAATGGTGGAATAAGGATTGGGAATTCTGAAGATTCCTTGCTATGGATGTTTGATAAAAAGTCTTGTAAGGTGACTGCAAGGAGGGCATATGAGCTTATAGTCTCTGAACATCTGTCGATAATGTTATCTTGAAGGTTGGGCATTACAACATCCCTCAAAAACTGAAATGCTTTATTTGGCTGACATATAATCTGAAAATTAATACCCGGGACATTCTTTGCAAGAGGGGATGGCACGGTCCCAATAGATGTAGCATTTGCAAATATGAAGCTGAAACAATCGAACATCTTTTTGTTGGATGTTCCTTCATGGAAAAGGTGGTCAAAGGCCTTAGAAGAGACTTTGATGTTCACCTGCATTGGTCTGCTTCGTCTCTATTAGAAAATCTTACTAGTTGGGTCTCAAACGGTGGTGGTCTACAGTATCTGGCTTTATTTTTCATCTAGAATCTGTGGATGGAAATGAACAGATATAATTTTTGAAAACTTGGAACCAAACATTGCCATCCTTTGTCATCTAATCATGCTAGAGGTTTCATCACATCAGGTCCCAGAGGTAAAAGGTCCCAAAGCTCGAGACATTAAAGATTCTCCAGGTATGAAATTCCCAATGGTGTTTTTTGATGGAGTTGTAGCTGAATCTATTGGAGGAGTGTGTTGGGTAAAATTATCACTAGTTAATTTACCTTCAATTAATTGTCAACCAGGGTGCGTAAACTTCGAGCTGCTACACCATATGTGTGGGTAAAGTAGTCTCAATGCTCATATTTAAAGAAATTCTAATCTACTTGCAAACAAAATCAAAATTGATGAAGCTATTACTGTATTGAATGATCAATGTTAAGGTCTGTCCTAATGAAAGGAAATCAACTTACCAATCTCTATCTTATAGTCTATAATGATGTCAAATTCAATGTAACCTCCTACAGCCTTAAGCCACAGCAATATTTCAAAGCAATTAACAAGCTATACTAATCTACAGCAGTCTTTCAAAGCAATCAACAATCTATATTAATCTATAGCAATTATGATCTACTCTGCCAAGAAAAGAACTTAATAAATAAAACCCTAGATTAACCTTACCTACCAAATGAGTATGCTAAGTCAACCCTGATGATCTGATATCATACTTAAGACTTCAATCATTAACCCTGCAGAACTTGATGCTAAACTTATACAAACATTCCTCACTAACAAGGAACTACTGAAATGAAACCTATCTCTTCTTTAATCCTAAATCACTTCACAAACAGTTGACAAAATGAAATCTAACTTGCTGTGGATGTCAACGATATTCTACCTGCGTTCTATTCACACAAAAGAATGCTGGGACTATTCAGAGACTGCACATCAATAAATATTGGAACTGTTTGAAGCATACACACTCACTCTCATCTATATGGACTATGAGACTGGTGCTCAAACCTAAGAAACAATCATGTAAACTATGATTCTTTTCCTAATTCCATTCAACCTCAAAAACCATGAATCCAACTCCTATCTAGCCAATTCAAAATGTTGTTTGAAAAGTCCTAAATACTCTGTAAGTTAAAGTCTGTAAACTCTCTACTCAACTACTGCAAACTCTTGTTAAAATCCACACACTACAATTCAAAAATACCCTACAGCCTAGTAAACTCAATAATGAAAAGGATTTTAAACCAATATTGTAGCCATTCACTAGTCACTATAACGCTGGCAGCAGAAGAAATATGAAATCCAGTCTATTTTTAATCCTCCATTAAATTGATTCTACAACAAACCAAACAAAATTCATCACACAGTTTTGTAAATTCCAGAACCCTGAACGGAGTCTTTGGGCAAAAATCGTAACCATCAATGAGCAATATCACGCTGAAAACCAAAGAAGGTTAAAATACAAAGTCACTCTTACTAGTTTACTGAATCGATTCTACAGCTAGACTGAATGCATGTGATATTAATTTGTCCTCTGCAAACATAAATCTCATTTTGAAGCACAAGTAAACAAAGCCACTACCATTCCATTATAAAACAGTGCCAAAGTATATAAACTTCACTCTACTTATAGAAATACAAACAACACTTAAGTACAAAGGATCGGTGTTGAAGGTGGGCCCTGCCCTCAATGCCTGCGAGTCTTAAATCAAAGTTTTAAAGAAGGTAAATGCTGGATCGATTGATAAAAATAGAGTTTTTACAGTCTTTTTTCTGTATCTCCTTCTCAGGATTTATTTATACATGGACATATGGACAAGACCCATCCCAAATATCTGAAATTCATGCAACTACCCAGAAAACGACCAACACCAAATATGGGAAAACCACGTCTGTTCTGGAAAGGATTTCTCCACATTCGTTCAGAAATTTTGAAAATTTCCTGCGGTTAGGGGTAAATGGGGCCATTTGTGAATTGAGTTTCGAACCGTTTTGAACAATTCCCAACCGATTGTTCAGAAATTAAGCCCGAAATCAGGTTCCTGATCAAGGACGGGAATGCCACTTTGAGCAAATGACATCCTCAGAACATCACTGGATAACTACACCTGCATCCTGGAAGCGATTGGAAATCAAACAAGATGTTATCTCGGCAATAAAATCCCACAAATCTCTGGTTCAGCCAACATAGATCTTCTTTGGAGCGCCGAGACAAGCGTTGGGCAAAATAACCAAAAGACTCCTGCATAAAAGAAATAAAGACTCATTAATTGACCCATTATTAAATGAAAACTATAGGTTCCATTATATACATAAAAACAAAGCAAAATAATAAATAAACAATTAAAAAGTCACTTACCAAAGCTCCTAGAAATGTTGCTCTTCAAAAGGCATAACCATGCACAAAACAACACTAAATAAAGCTGATGATTACTTGGTTTCATGAGACTTAAAGTAGAAAACATTGTGCTGAACAGTCAAAATAGGAGGCCAACATCTCCCCCAGACTGAAGATCTTGCATGACCCTATGCAAGAAAGTTTCAGACAAACAAAATTTGAAACTCATAATAGATGATCAAGCATTGGCTCAAACTCCAGATACTGAGGCTGAAGTGCCTAACATACTCCTGTAATTTCTTTGCCAAATTAAAATTTCTCTGCCTGAAGTAATCAATTCCCAGATCTGAAGCATCCAACCTATAAGATTTAGTACACGTTGGACCTTATTTGGAAGGTGATGCTTTAGCAGATTTTAAACTAGATTTTGAAGGTGATGCTGGCAACAAAGGCTCACTGACAGGACTTGGCATTGAAGAATGATGATGAGAACCATAGGAATCAGAGTTATCATGGGCAGAAAAAGAAGTGGATGAGGACAATTCAACATGTACAGGCTCTTTACCTTTGGATTCCTCTTTTTCCCTCTTTAACAGCCATGCTGCGGGTAAATATTCGATTGGGTGAAGCAAACAAATTTTCATGACCCTTTTCTGCCCCAGACTGAGAGCTTACATGCTGCCCCTTAGATACTGGAGACTTCTTAGTATGAGATGGGCCAACTTTCTTACAACTCTTAACAGTTGGTTCCTAAGGATGACTGACTTGATGTTCAGAAATATTTATAGAGGAGGCTTTATCCACTAAATCAGGAATACAAGGCTCACATGGTTCATTCCCCAGAGATGATTTAAGATGAGAATTAAACAGCTCATATACAAATTGCTCCCATACCCAATCCTTTTTATTTAACTCAGCTAGAATAAGCATCGTGGAAAAAACGAAAAGGAATGACAACAAACTAACAGAGATCAGACAGTCAATTCGAAGACAATGGAGAACTGCGTCAATCTTTCTCTCGCTGGCGATGGGGAAAACTAGAAACAACCCAAAATAATAATGACAAAGAGTGGTAATGACAGCGGAAGACATGGTAAAAGAAATCATTTTGAGCTGTGGCACATCCTGCCCACGTTGCAGTGAATTATGCCCATATTATAACACATTTTGAGTAACCATAACCTCATGACGCTTAAAAACCCCAATTGCAATATATCAATGTTATGATTTTTATTTAAAAATGACACATTGATAACAAAAAATAAAGGATTGCCGAAGGTTAATGTCATAAAATGATTTTCAAGAAACGGTGGGGTACCAACTATATAAATGATAAGGTTATCATACGATGCCACCATTTATCAAACTTGATATTAAATGCAAAAACACTTAATTAATAATAATAACACTTAATTTATAAGACTTATCCCAACATTCATCATTCATTACCTTTACCATGTAACATGCCCATTTCCAAATTTTTATTCCGGTACCCCATCTGACACTTTGACCAATCTAATATACAAAGGTATTTTCAAGCAGACAGGAGTGAAAAATAATTACTAGCATAACAGTAATATTATCAGCAAGGGCAAATAACTGTCTTTGCAACTTTTGCGAGTTTAAAAGACAATTAAAACTGACTAAAAAAAAAAAATCAAATAACAGCCTGAAAATTTTGTTTTATCCAGCAGGCTCTTGGCACAGTACCATTATTCAGTGGTTGCTTATTCAATTAAAACTGCCTGAAAATTTTATTTTATCCAGCAGGCTCCTGGATAAAAGCAAATGATATTAAAGCAAATGGCTTTCTCCAAAATACACCACTTGTATGAATTGAAAAGGCAAGTAATATGGATTGAAAATTTGTTTTACCCCAACAATCTCATGGCACAATTACCTCATTTTAGGGGTGTTTCTTCACCTGTTTACACAGAAATAGAGCTGATTCATGAAACCAATTTTTATTAGTAGTAAACAACAAAATTAACTATAATTCATAAACAATCAGTCTCACTCCTATATTCAAAGCTTCAATCATAAGCACAGACTTCTTTCTTGTCATTCATATAGAACTTTTTTTTCCACCAGAACATGTGCCTTAAAACATAAGACAAGAGGAGTACTAAAAGAAGCCAATGGGATACTGGTCCACTTTGACTCAGCTTCACACAGGACAGTTTGAGTAGTGAAAAGAAAAACCAGTACTGAAATTCACATCCATGTTCAAGACTCGGAAAATATCAGGCATAAACCTTTTTTCACAAGGATCAGGTAACCAGAATTCAGAGCAGCTGAAGATGATTATCAACTGGATATCAACTGACTTTTACAAATAGTCTCCTTAAATTTTATTTAAACCCACACATATGACCTCTCTTTTACCTTTACATAGGTTCATTGTTCATACAGACAAGTATAGATGAGGCTTTTAAAAGAGATATTAGAGTCAGAACCCACTGCCAGCGAGCTCGTTCAGTACTCCAGTGAGTTAATTGTAACATCTAAGAAGCTTCTTCCCCAGGCAGATGCCCCATTGCCAACAGGCCTGTTCAGTACCCTGATGGGTTTGCCTGTTCATACCACAGGTCGGTACCCGCTACCAGCGGACCTGTTCAGTATCCCGGCAGGTTAACCTCTTACACCTGTTTTCTATCAGAGGCCCTTGTCTTAAATTCATCTTAAAGGTAAAGTTTATGATTTGCTTATGCATAGATGAGTGGGGGAGCAACTCTGAAAACCATCTAGGAGTGGGATGGTATCAAAATTGGAAGAGTGTTCTTTATACATGCCTGTAAAAATTTGCCCAAATGAACAACTAACCTTTGCAACTGTATGAAGGAAAAGTCATGAAGTGGCTGCACGAAAATGTATATATATATTCGATATTATGGAAGCCAAGAGATAATAACCAACATATTGCTCAGTCCTGGAAACCGTTTTCCAAAATGGTGCCTGACTGACTTAATAACTCAATGCCCATAGCTGTTACTATTAAAAAACAATATCCTCATTCCATCTAGTGTGAAACCAAGTCAAATGGCACTAGTAACCCATAAGTTCATAAGTAAAGGCCACTTTGGAAGTTTAAATCACTAATGGAAGCAGTGCCAGGTGGGTAAGTACTCTTATGAATAAAGAGGACAAGTCTGAAAAACCTAGCAGCACACATCTATTTACTTGATATAGGCATCCCAATTACCCAGTGAAACTCAGAAATTTAATTCAAATTAACACAGTCCTTTGTAAAAATAATCAATGGCTGAAAATATGAATAGTAACAAAAAGACTTCCCTTTTCTTTTAAAAACATCCTGAGCTTCACCGAAGAGAATATCTGCATCCTTCAAAAAGAAATCTATTGATAAAGAAAACTCCTTTAATCGATGTCCATTCACTACAAATGTAGTCTTTCCATCACCAGTTGGTCTTATGTTTACAGAACAGTCACAATTTCATATTACCCTCTGGCATTTTTCCTTGCTATGGGCTGCTGTTATAATAAATTTTCTGAAAGTATGGACTATGGAGAAGGTATAAATTTTGGTTAAAGATCTTATCATTTTATTGAAAAGAAATAAAAACACAAAGTTGCATTAATTTCTAAACTAAACATGCAACTTTTTTATTTATATATATATTTTCCTATTCTACCTAAGAAGAAAGAAATAATTTCTATTCAAGTATAGGAATTCTTCCAATGTAACCAAGTGCGAAGTAAAATTAAAAATATACATTTATCCACATATGAAAAAGTTGTTGCAATGATTACCTGGATAAGGAGAACCAACTGACTTACTTGCTTCTGCAACAAAAGGTGTTGAAGGAGGAAATGGTGTTGTAGTCTGGTTGCCTCTTGGAACCAACTTTCAAAGTAGTCCCGGTACTCACCTTCCTTCATCATATCATGTAGATCCCGTTCTTCTGATTGATTGATTTCGGAAGTACATAGAGGATCTGCTAATACCTCCTCAATTTTAGGCCGCTTTCCATCGGATGTAATCCCCAAGTTGTCAATTTCCTCTGCAATTTGGCAAGGAATATTTTTTTGTGGCTCTTAGGACTTTGGTTCATTTGTTACGTCAGGAGAGGTAGATAAACTCTTAACTGCTGTCAGGATGTGTTCTACCTGATAAGAAGGACTCCCAACTATAGCTAGGATTTGAGAAAGTTTTCCCAAATTGATCGTTACTTCTGCATCCATTTCTGTCGGTTGTTTTGTTCATGTCTCGCACAAGGATCAGTGTCTGGGGCTCTTACATCACCCACGTTTTTATTTCTATTTGGTTTATATGTGTTTTAAATTATTCTAATCAAGACTATCTACCAGCAAAAACATATTTACACCAATCAAACACACGCTGCTCTAGCACAAAATAAAACATTCTTGAAATTAAATTGCGGAAAGTAAACACACCCAAACTTGCGAAAAGAAAAACACACTTGCATGAATGTAAATTGCAAGAAAGTAAACAAGCCTTACAGGAAAGTTAAACACACTTTTGCAGCAAGATAAATCAAACATGT
The DNA here is from genome assembly GCA_001517045.1 of Pseudotsuga menziesii. Lineage (NCBI taxonomy): Eukaryota > Viridiplantae > Streptophyta > Pinopsida > Pinales > Pinaceae > Pseudotsuga > Pseudotsuga menziesii. The sequence continues at coordinate 38,580 of LPNX010700572.1, read as the reverse complement.
GAAAAAGCAAACACACTTACGAGAAGGAAACAACATGGATTTGGGGCAACCCACTAATGTGGATGCATCAGGCTGTTACACCATGGGAATCCCGTAGTGAATTCGTCTTTGCGTCTTATCGTTTCCCCTCCACCTTTTTGTGTAATGTAAATGAAACCTATCTACCCCTATCTACCTGAACTTCACAACCAACAAATTCATAGAAAATGAGCAAAATACCAACTTACCTTGGAGCAACTCCCCGGCAACAGCGCCAAAATGTTGGGTAAAATTATCACTAGTTAATTTACCTTCAATTAATTGTCAACCAGGGTGCGTAAACTTCGAGCTGCTACACCATATGTGTGGGTAAAGTAGTCTCAATGCTCATATTTAAAGAAATTCTAATCTACTTGCAAACAAAATGAAATTTATGAAGCTATTACTGTATTGAATGATCAATGTTAAGGTATGTCCTAATGAAAGGAAATCAACTTACCAATCTCTATCTTACAGTCTATAATGCTGTCAAATTCAATGTAACCTCCTACAGCCTTAAGCTACAGCAATATTTCAAAGCAACTAACAAGCTATACTAATCTACACCAGTCTTTCAAAGCAATCAACAATCTATATTAATCTACAACAATTATGATCTACTCTGCCAAGAAAAGAACTTAATAAATAAAACCCTAGTTTAACCTTACCTACCAAATGAATATGCCAAGTCAACCCTGATGATTTGATATCATATTTAAGACCGCAATCATTAACCCTGCAGAACCTGATGCTAAACTTATACAAACATTCCTCACTAACAAGCAACTACTGAAATGAAACCTATCTCTTCTTTAATCCTAAATCACTTCACAAACAGTTGACAAAATGAAATCTAACTTGCTGTGGATGTCAATGATATTCTACCTACGTTCTATTCACACAAAAGAATGCTGGGACTATTCAGAGACTGCACATCAATAAATACTGAAACTGTTTGAAGCATACACACTCACTCTCATCTATATGGACTGCGAGACTGGTGCTCAAACCTAAGAAACAATCATGTAAACTATGATTCTTTTCCTAATTCCATTAAACCTCAAAAAGCATGAATCCAACTCCTATCTATCCAATTCAAAATGTTGTTTGAAAAGTCCTAAATACTCTGTAAGTTAAAGTCTGTAAACTCCCTGCTCAACTACTGCAAACTCTTGTTAAAATCCACACACTACAATTCAAAAATACCCTACAGCCTAGTAAAATCGATAATCAAAAGGATTTTAAACCAATATTGTAGCCATTCACTAGTCACTATAATGCTGGAAGCAGAAGAAATATGAAATCCATTCTATTTTTAATCCTCCATTAAATTGATTCTACAACAAACCAAACCAAATTCATCACACAGTTTTGTAAATTCCAGAACCCTGAACGGAGTCTTTGGGCAAAAATCGTAACCATCAATGAGCAATATCACGCTGAAAACCAAAGAAGGTTAAAATACAAAGTCACTCTAACTAGTTTACTGAATCGATTCTACAGCTAGACTGGATGCATGTGATATTAATTTGTCCTCTGCAAACATAAATCTCATTTTGAAGCACAAGTAAACAAAGCCACTACCATTCCATTATAAAACAGTTCCAAAGTATATAAACTTCACTCTACTTGCAGAAATACAAACAACACTTAAGTACAAAGGATCGGTGTTGAAGGTGGGCCCTGCCCTCAACGCCTGCTAGTCTTAAATCAAAGTTTTAAAGAATATAAACGCTGGATCGATTGATAAAAATAGAGTTTTTACATTCTTTTTTCTATATCTCCTTCTCAGGCTTTATTTATACATGGACATATGGACAAGACCCATCCCAAATATCTGAAATTCGTGCAACTACCCAGAAAACGACCAACACCAAATCTGGAAAAACCACGTCTGTTCCGGAAAGGATTTCTCCACATTCGTTCAGAAATTCTAAAAATTGTCCACAATTAGGGGTAAATGGGGCCATTTGTGAAGTGGGTTTCGAACCGTTTTGAATAATTCCCAACCGATTGTTCATAAATTGAGCCCGAAATCAGGTTCCTGATCAAGGACGGGAATGCCACTTTGAGCAAATGGCATCCTCAGAACATCACTGGATAACTGCACATGCGTCCTGGAAGCGATTGGAAATCAAACAAGATGTTATCCCAGTAATAAAATCCCCCAAATCTCTGGTTCATCCAACATAGATCTTCTTTGGAGCGCCGAGACAAGCATTGGGCCAAATAACCAAAAGACTCCTGCATAAAAGAAATAAAGACTCATTAATTGACCCATTATTAAATGAAAACTATAGGTTCCATTATATACATAAAAACAAAGCAAAATAATAAATAAACAATTAAAAAGTCACTTACCAAAGCTCCTAGCAATGTTGCTCTTCAAAAGGCATAACCATGCACAAAACAACACTAAATAAAGCTGATGATTACTTGGTTTCATGAGACTTAAACTAGAAAAGATTGTGCTGAACAGTCAAAATAGGAGGCCAACAGAATGGGTATTTGTATTTGGTTAAATGATCAACATTTTATTTCTATAAAATTAGGCTCTGGAAATAGTACTAATAAAAGACTTGAGTTATTAGAGCTCTGGGCATTGTTATACATCCCTAAAGATATTGGGTTTCCATACTTACATATCTTTGGCGACTCCTTGACGATTATAAATTGGGTAAAGGGAGAATCCACCCTTGACATTGTGAACCTAGAGGCTTGGTGTATTAACACCAGGATGCTTATGTCTTCATTCACACTTTTGGATTTCAGTCATGTCTATAGGGAACATAACAAGAGGGCAGACTCCTTATCCAAGGAAGGGTTGATGATGGCTTTAGGACATCTCTTACTCATTGAATCATGTGATGATGAGTTTATTGGGGAAGTTTCACTCCAACGTTTTTATAGCTTTGCTCTGTTCTACTTTAGACCTTTGTCTCCTTGGCTCATTTGAGTTATTTTCTAGTTATGTTGAGCAGCTCTATCTGGATCATAGAGAGATTACTTTCCCTGTCAGCTTGGATAAGGATTCTGGGCTCTTGTTATCTTCTTTAGGGACTTTTTTGACTGATGATATAATGTACACTTATGAGAGGACACATATATGTATTTGATGCGCAGGTGCTAATAGATTGGTTTCTGTGGGAGAATAGTTACATTATGTATTAGCTGTTGAAGCACTGCTGTTTAGCTAGGCCAATTGGGGACTTGATGTATTGCTTGATGATGTACCAGGTTACCTTTGATTCAATAGACTAACAAGGAACTGTTTTTTTTGTCTGAAAAAAAAAGAACCGAGAAATTGGAAGTTGAGTGTGGGAGATTAAAAATATATATATATTCCTATTAATATGTTAAAATTTTATATATATGTGTGTGTGTGTGTGAGAGAGAGAGAGAGAGAGAGAGAGAGAGAGAGAGAGAGAGAGAGACTATTAGTATTTATATATATATATAGTTGCTATGATTTATGTTTATAAATTAAATTGTAATTTAAATAACCAAAATCATAATTTCAATAAATATTTATATCTTTCAGAAAGTGTAAATTATCTTCTGTATATTTTAGAAAGACTAATAAAGGAAAAAATTAATTATGGATATCATTATTTTAAAATGGAGTTATAAAATGTATAGATTATTTGCATTCTTTATGAGAAAGATATCTGAAATTGAAATTACAATTTTGGTTGCAGGAATTGCAATTTCTGTTATAGGAATCGATTCAACAACCTCAATTACTTTTGGAAGTTGCCATCCTTATCCAGATTGCTAATTCCAATTTCTCTCCATCCAACAGGCAAGGAGGAGAGTCAACACTCTACTCCTTATCGATTGAATGGAGAGAATGTGCCATAAAGATAAGCTCATTCCTTTGATTATACAATTCCAGCAACCCAAAACCTACCAAATTCTACCAAACTGGTCCCAAAAAAAATTGACAAAACTTTAAGTTACTCTTTTTAAAACCACACATGAATCTCATAGTATCGTTAAGCTGCTGATAATGGAAACTTGATAGTTACAAGCAAATATCGACTCTTACAGATATAGAACCCAATCTTATTTAGGTGATATAACAATTTATTCTATTACGGACGGGGCAAAAACATTTACACAGAGGGATTAAATATTTCACGAATTACATTTTGACAAAACTGTTAGTGTGAAAATATAGAAATGATTAAGTAGAGCAAAATTAGAACTTCATTTTCGGCCTTCATCTGGTTTCACAAAATGACATTTTTTGTGAAAGACAAGTTTCAATTGATAATCATCTTTCTTTTATGTTTATTTTTTCTTCAAAAAATATATTTTTATTATTCATTGAAAAATTTGGACAAAAAGATATACAACATACTTGGAAAAAGTAGTTCAATATCACCTAGAGAAATTTCAACTAAGGTTCATTATCAACTAGAGAAATTACAACTAAAGTTCGTATAACTAGAACATGTTTCTAAAAGTTCATATAACTAAAACTTGCTTTCGAATTTTGGATTTCCCACACTTAATTATTTTAAATTGATAGATTTTCAATATTTGAGAACAACCTACTTATTGAAATAAATGAGATATGAATAAATGTTAAATTTTTTTGGATAAAATCACTCACAGTAAATTTTCTTGGTGCTTGTTCTTGTTTTAAGGTTTTTGTGATAAACTTTTAAATTACAGTTTTGTTATCTCAACTCAACAGGAATATCGAATAAGACCTACAATATTCGCATAGATCTTCTCATCAGGAACCCACAAAGGTTGTATTTTGATATTAATTCTTTAAATTATGCATGCAATCAAACAAGGCTTCAAACACCTTGTAGTGTCATCTTTGCAGGATGCTCACAACAATTGCAAATCGAGACTTCTAAGATTGGAGGTATTTATCATTGTTTCTACAAAACCAATGAAATATTCTATGTTTGGCTTGGTTTTGATTTAGTTATTTTATATACATGCATGCCCATTTTATTGGTTGCTCACTACAATTGTAAATAGAGATCTTTGAGATTGGAGGTATTTTTTCATTGTTGCTACAAAACCAAAGAACTTGGAGAAGAAAATAATAACATGAAACATTATATCTTTGCTTTGGTTTTGATTTAGTTATTATATGTTGTTTGCAAGAAATATGCTTAGTTTCTTTTTTTTATTAGCATTTTTGCATGTAGAGTATATTACCAAACACAAAGGTTTTTTTGGATGTTGACTACAATATGTTAAATAATAAAAGTTATAGAATCTACCATGAACTTTCGGTTAGTTTTGGTTTTGGTACAATTGAAATTCTGCAAACTTCTAGGATTCTAGAAGTTAAATGATATTTTATTGGCACTCTTCTCATCAATACACTCTTCTCATAACTCAGTTCTACTTATGATCTCATTATTGATCACGTGGATCTAGGTATCCACTTGAAAATTTCTATTGGATAAGGTGCAAAGTTGTTGATTGTAATAGTGTTTTGGATACACATGTTATCCCTATTTTTAGGAATGGGAAAGGTTATCCTAGGTGTTGAATATCATCTTTCCTTAACCATTTTTGCATGAGTTGAGTTGTCCAATGCCCTATGGTATTATAGCATGTGTGAAATCTTGTTTTTATAGGGTAAATGTTATGAGAAGTTTTTTTTTCATTTAGAGTATGTTCCAAGCAGACATAACTGTGGCTTAAAATAAAGGGTTTTAGATATTAGAGAGCATAACAACCGCATTTTATGCATATTTAGACAGAAAAATGAAATTTTAGGGAAAATTTATAAGTTTTGGTTGTAAGTTTTGTCTTGGATAGGACACATTGTGTTCATTTACTTTTCGACACAAAATGCATATTATTTATTTTTTCTGAAAATAATGCATTTATTCTTATTTTATGCCCAAAATTATAGTTCATGTAGTGGATAATACTGGTTTCAATTCAAGGTAGTCGGATTTTGTAGACATCTAGAAAAATATATGAGTCTTAGGGAAAACAAATAAATCATTTTGTTGACGATTTGGTCTTCTTTGAATTGTACTGTAGTTCTTAGTATCGTTGAATGCAAAAGTGAATTTTTTAATAAAACAATTCTACTCATAATGCATTTACTTTTACTTTTTTTCGACAAAATGATTTGGTTTACATTTGTCGGGGAAAAATACAATTATTTACATTTTCTGCACAAAACGCATTTATTCTTACTTTTGTACACAAAGTTTTATGTCATGTTACTGTAAACGTTGTAGAGAATTATATTCCAATCTTACTTTTCAAACTTTAAACATGATGGAATAAGCTGGAGTCTGAAGAATTAGCCATTTGATACTACAAATTTTTCTCCTTGCATTTGAGACAAATCGACAATCAATATATGTCTCTACAATCCTATTTTTTTCCAGAACTATATTCCAATCTTACTTCCAATATAGATTGGAAAACCATTCTGTCAGAACAAGGTGAGTTTAAAAAACATATATATAGTATGAAATATTGTAATTGGTGTTGTTGAATAATAAAAGAAATTTTTATATGAATGTATAGGAGGACCATGGTTTTATTGAATATTTTTAGTGGTGCGTCTATTCCAATATACACACACCAATGCACTTAAATAGACTAAACACACCAGTGCTCAACAACGATAAACGCACCATGAAAGAATCTCCTCAAAATGCCCCTTAGAAGAAAATATTCGCTACATTTGACAGCATATATTTATACATGCATTATACACAATTATTCAATATGGCATGTTTCATAAACACAACCGCAACGATGCGTTACATGTATAAGCACACTAATGAACAAGGATTTTTTCCAAGTATTGGGATGCCAATGTATAACAACGATAAACACACTGTGAAATATCCTCAACAAAATTTCTCATAGTAGAAAATGTCCACTACATTTGGTAACGGATATTTATACATGCATTTTTATAGTAGTTTTCATTCTGGTGTGTTTCTTAAATACAAGTGCATCAAGGAATGTCATAAGTATACGCGCACCAAGTTATCATATTTTTTAAAGTTTTGAGAAAATGGTGTGGTTTATAAAGTATCATTGGTGTATCATGGACACGGGTGCACATAACTACCAAAAGTTCAAAATTAAAAAAAAAAAAACCGCACAAGCTATTTTAGCCCTAAATTTAAACCAGCCTAGATCCAAATCCTAGGCTCTATTAAGCGCCGAAAGGGATCAAATATCTAGACGTGCAAACCTCTTCTTAGGTATTGCACTCAAAGAACTATCAACTTTGTTGTGTCCTATATAGAGCCATTGATTTGATTCAAATCAAAAGACACATATTTTTATTTAAGGTCTACATATAAAATTTTTATTTATTAATATTTAATACTATTTATGGTCGACATATAATATTTTTTATTTTGTTAAGAACGAACATTACAACATCTCACCCCATATATGGTTTTAAAACCATGTGCAACGCCCTCCTAAAACCATGGATTGTTCAGGAGAACCATGTACAATAAAACCATGGGTTTTATAGGAGGCCTTGCACATGGTTTTAAAACCATTTGCAAGGCCCTCCTAAACCATGTAAAATAACACCATGGGTTGTTTAGGAGGCTTTGCACATGGTTTTAAAACCATGTGTAAGGCCAACATTTTTTTGCGGATAATTCAATTTTTTTAACATTTTTTTTAGGTAGGAACATTACAACATCTCCCCCATTTTACATTTATTTTGGCGGATAATTAATTTTTTAATTTTTAATGGCCGACAAAATATATTTGTTACTTCTTACTTTTTAGAAGTATAAAGTAATGTTACATAACGTCATGTAACGTTACAAGATCTCCCCCATACTGGGCTGTAGAGCGCCTCTCGGCGCAAAAAATGACAATAATATAAGTTCAAAAAAGTAATTCTAAATTGTGTTTAAAAGAAAAAATTCGTAAACATGAATTCATACTTTTGTTAAAAAAATTTAGGGAAGAGCTTTGAAACATAAACTTACACAAAAAGTATTTATAACAACTAGATTATTCTAAAGATAAATTTTTATCATATATGATAAATAAAACAAAACCCTACATAATAAAAATTTCATGTAAATATTATTATTGATCTTATTATCTTATTTAAAAATTAAGTAGATTTGAAAAAATTCATACATACATTCAGTGTTGCAACCCTCATCTTTTCCACACTTATTTTATTCATTTAGTGTGGCTACACTACCTTACATTAAAGTTTAAATCACTCTATTATTATCTAGCAAAGATATGATTTCACCTTTTAAGAATTTTAAACTCGTTAAATTAAATTATAAAATTATCAAAAATTACATTATAAAATTCTCACAAAAACTACATTTTAAAATTATGACAAATAGCCACATGCCCATTTGGTATTGTCAATCACTCTTTGACCTATACAAAACCACCAATATTTTTGTATGGCTCACACTTTGAATAAATTATAAATAATAATAATGATGATGTATGTCATTCTATGCCCAACGACTCATATTCATGTGGGGGCTCCTACCATGTTCGATATTCATCATAAATTAAGCGTCACTCCCATGTCGCATTCCTTTGGATGTGATTAAGGCCAACTCACATCTTGATTAGCCCACTTTCTAAGTAGTTGACAGTCAAATCCTCCATATGGTTTTGCAATCATCACATGCATAAATTGGAAAACCGCCATTACCGGGAGATAACAAAGTCACGCGTTTGGAAAATTGCAACATAGGGAAAAAAGTCGCGACAATAGGGTTTCCAACCACACAACGAAGGTGGAAAATGGATTAAATATTCAGCTAGAAGTAGACCTTATTACTGGTCTTAAGTCAAAGTATCTTTTATCTGAGGATCTAAGAGATTACCTTGCTGACTTGGGGATAACCAACCTAGGCTAGGCTTAAAATCTGGAGGTTTACTCTCATGGTTTTAACTGTTGGTATACGGCTTCATCTTTGAACTTGGGGGGTGATTGGGTTGTGCAACGGAGTTCTTTTGTTAAAAGTCTATCTAATGGTGGAATAAGGATTGGGAATTCTGAAGATTCCTTGCTATGGATGTTTGATAAAAAGTCTTGTAAGGTGACTGCAAGGAGGGCATATGAGCTTATAGTCTCTGAACATCTGTCGATAATGAATGATAATTTTCTCTTGAAGGTTGGGCATTACAACATCCCTCAAAAACTGAAATGCTTTATTTTGCTAACATATAATCTGAAAATTAATACCTGGGACATTCTTTGCAAGAGGGGATGGCACGGTCCCAATAGATGTAGCCTTTGCAAATCTGAAGCTGAAACAATCGAACATCTTTTTGTTGGATGTTCCTTCATGGAAAAGGTGGTCGAAGGCCTTAGAAGAGACTTTGATGTTCACCTGCATTGCTCTACTTTGTCTCTATTAGAAAATATTACTAGTTGGGTCTCAAACAGTGGTGGTCTACACTATGTGGCTTTATTTTTCATCTAGAATCTGTGGATGGAAAGGAACAGATATATTTTTGAAAACTTGGAACCAAACATTGCCATCCTTTGTCATCTAATCATGCTAGAGGTTTCATCACATCAGGTCCCAGAGGTAAAAGGTCCCAAAGTCCGAGACATTGGAGATTCTCCAGCTATGAAATTCCCAATGGTCTTTTTTGATGGAGTTGTAGCTGAATCTATTGGAGAAGTGGGTATTTGTATTTGGTTAAATGATCAATATTTTATTTCTATAAAATTAGGCTCTGGCAACAGTACTAATAAAAAGACTTGAGTTATTAGAGCTCTGGGCATCGTTATACATCGCTAAAGATATTGGGTTTCCATACTTACATATCTTTGGCGACTCCTTGATGATTATAAATTGGGTAAAGGGAGAATCCACCCTTGACATTGTGAACCTAGAGGCTTGGTGTCTTAACACCAAGATGCTTATGTATTCATTCACACTTTTGGATTTCAGTCATGTCTATAGGGAACATAACAAGAGGGCAGACTCCTTATCCAAGGAAGGGTTATTGATGGCTTCAGGACATCTCGTGCTCATTGAATCATGTGATGATGAGTTTATTGGGGAAGTTTCACTCCAATGTTTTTAGAGCTTTTCTCTGTTCTACTTTAGACCTTTGTCTCCTTGGCTCATTTGAGTTATTTTCTGGTTATGTTGAGCAGCTCTATCTGGATCATAGAGAGGTTACTTTCCCTGTCAGCTTGGATAAGGATTCTGGGCTCTTGTTATCTTCTTTAGGGACTTTTTTGACTGATGATATAATCTACACTTATGAGAGGACACATATATGTATTTGATGCACAGGTGCTAATAGATTAGTTTCTGTGGGAAAATAGTTACATTACGTATTAGCTACTGAAGCACTGCTATTTAGCTAGGCCAATTGGGGACTTGATGTATTGCTTAATGATGTACCAGGTTACCTTTGATTCAATAGACTAATAAGGAACTATTTTTTTTGTCTGGAAAAAAAGAACCGAGAAATTGGAAGTTGAGTGTGGAAGATCAAATATATATATATATATATATATTCCTATTAATATGTTAAAAATTTATATATGTGTGTGTGTGTGTGTGTGAGAGAGAGAGAGAGAGAGAGAGAGAGACTATTAGTATTTATATATATATAATTGCTATGATTTATGTTTATAAATTAAATTGTAATTTAAATAACCAAAATCATAATTTCAATAAATATTTATATCTTTCAGAAAGTGTAAATTATCTTCTGTATATTTTAGAAAGACTAATAAAGGAAAAAATTAATTATGGATATCATTATTTTAAAATGGAGTTAGCAAATGTATAGATTATTTGCATTGTTTATGAGAAAGATAGCTGAAATTGAAATTACAATTTTGGTTGCAGGAATTGCAATTTCTATTATAGGAATCGATTCAACAACCTCAATTACTTTTGGAAGTTTCCATCCTTATCTAGATTGCTAATTCCAATTTCTCTCCATCCAACACGCAAGGAGGAGTGTCAACACTCTGCTCCTTATTGATTGAATGGAGAGAATGTGCCATAAAGATAAGCTCATTCCTTTGATTATACAATTCCAGCAACCCAAAACCTACCAAATTCTACCAAACTGGTCCCAAAAAAAATTGACAAAACTTTAGGTTACTCTTTTTAAAACCACACATGAATCTCATAGTATCGTTAAGCTGCTGATAATGGAAACTTGATAGTTACAAGCAAATATCAACTCTTATAGATATAGAACCCAATCTTATTTAGGTGATACAACAATTTATTCTATTATGGACGGGGCAAAAACATTTACACAGAGGGATTAAATATTTCACGGATTACATTTTGACAAAACTGTTAGTGTGAAAATATAGAAATGATTAAGTAGAGAAAAATTAGAACTTCATCCTCGGCCTTCATCTGGTTTCACAAAATGACAGTTTTTGTGAAAGACACGTTTCAATTGATAATCATCTTTCTTTTATGTTTATTTTTTCTTCAAAAAATATACATTTACTATTTATTGAAAAAATTGGACAAAAAGATATACAACATACTTGGAAAAAGTAGTTCAATATCACCTAGAGAAATTTCAACTAAGGTTCATTATCAACTAGAGAAATTACAACTAAAGTTCGTATAACTAAAACATGTTTCTAAAAGTTCATATAACTAAAACTTGCTTTTGAATTTTGGATTTCCCACACTTAATTATTTTAAATTGATAGATTTTCAATATTTGTGAACAACCTACTTATTGAAATAAATGAGATATGAATAAATGTTAAAATTTTTTGGACAAAATCACTCATAGTAAATTTTCTTGGTGCTTGTTCTTGTTTTAAGGTTTTTGTGATAAACTTTTAAATTACAGTTTTGTTATCTCAACTCAACAGGAATATCGAATAAGACCTACAATATTTGCATAGATCTTCTCATCAGGAATCCACAAAGGTTATATTTTGCAATCAAACAAGGCTTCAAACACCTTGTAGTGTCATCTTTGCAGGCTGCTCACAACAATTGCAAATCGAGACGTCTAAGATTGGAGGTATTTCTTCATTGTTGCTACAAAACCAATGAAACATTCGATCTTTGGCTTGGTTTTGATTTAGTTATTTTATATACATGCATGTCCATTTTATTGGTTGCTCGCGACAATTGAAAATAGAGACCTTTGAGATGGGAGGTATTTCTTCATTGTTGCTACAAAACCAAAGAACTTGGAGAAGAAAATAATAACATGAAACATTATATCTTTGCCTTGGTTTTGATTTAGTTATTATATCTTGTTTGCAAGAAATATGCTTAGTTTCTTTTTTTTTATTAGCATTGTTGCACCTAGAGTATATTACTAACCACAAAGGTTTTTTTGGATGTTGACTACAATATGTTAAATAATAAAAGTTATAGAATCTACCATGAACTTTCAGTGAGTTTTGGTTTTGGTACAATTAAAATTCTGCAAACTTCTAGGATTCTTGAAGTTAAATGATATTTTATCGGCACTCTTCTCATCAAGACACTCTTCTCATAACTCAGTTCTACTTATGATCTCATTATTGATCCCGTGGATCTAGGTATCCACTTGAAAATTTCTATTGGATAAGGTGCAAGTTGTTGATTGTAATAGTGTTTTGGATACACATGTTATCCCTATTTTTAGGAATGGGAAAGGTTATCCTAGGTGTTGAATATCATCTTGCCTTAACCATTTTTGCACGAGTCGAATTATCCAATGCCCTATGGTATTATAGCATGTGTGAAATCTTGTTTTTATAGGGTAAATGTTATGAGAAGTTTGTTTTTCAGTTAGAGTATGTGCCAAGCAGACATAACTATGGCTTAAAATAAAGGGTTTTAGATATTAGAGAGCATAACAACCGCATTTTATGCATATTTAGACAGAAAAATAAAATTTTAGGGAAAATTTATAAGTTTTGGTTGTAAGTTTTGTCTTGGATAGGACACATTGTGTTCATAGTTTACTTTTCGACACAAAATGTATATTATTTATTTTTCCTGAAAATGATGCATTTATTCTTATTTTCTGCGCAAAATTATAGTTCATGTAGTGGATAATACCGGTTTCAATTCAAGGTAGTCGGATTTTGTAGACATCTAGAAAAATATATGAGTTTTAGGGAAAACAAATAAATCATTTTGTTGACAATTTGGTCTTCTTTGAATTTTACTACAGTTCTTAGTATCGTTGAATGCAAAAGTGCATTTTTTAATAAAACAATTCTACTCATAATGCATTTACTTTTACTTTTTTTCGACAAAATGATTTGGTTTACATTTGTCGGGGAAAAATACAATTATTTACATTTTCTGCACAAAATGCATTTATTCTTACTTTTGTACACAAATTTTTATGTCATGTTACTGTAAACGTTGCAGAACTTTTAAGTCCAAATGCGAAGATTTTATACTTCAAATTTGCGCTTCAGTTTTAGTTTAACTCTTCCTAGCACTAAAAAGCATTTAATTTGCGTCTCGATAATAGTTGCAAATTTGTAGACGCAACTTTATAATTTATATTTTTAAAAGTTTTATGCACACACTAAATTGACATGTGAATAGAGAATTGATTTGATCCACTCAATTGGAATACGAAGATTCCAGACATGAATTTTTGCACATTGGAATGCGCAGAACTGTAGAAGTAGGGTTAATGGAAGGAAATTGTGCTTCTGTTTTATTCGATTATACAGGTTCTCTTTGTTAGTTCATTGGGTTATAGTTGTTTCAGCAGAGTAGCATGCAACAGTTTGATCAGTGAATATGAAGAGTACTTCTACCAGCTGCCTTTCTCATTTTGATGGGGATAATTTTCTTCTATGCTTTTATTGCTTTCAAGATGTAGTGTTGTTTTCGGGTTTACATGTGGGGTTGGTCATAGGTTGAATACTTTTCTCATTGTGGCTATAGTGCTTATTTTGAACTGTGGTGGATACTTTAATATGTTTGTTGGTGCTAAATTAGAGGTGAAACTTCTCATAATTTGTTTGAATTTTTTTTCAATGGAGCTCAACATTTTGTGATAGCCATTTTATTTCTTTTGTGGTTGTTGTGAACTGTGTTGGACATTGTTCTGCATTTGTTGGTGTTAAACTAGATGTAGAACTCCCTATTATGGGGCTCAACATTTTATGATACCATTTTTTATTTCTATTTTTTTGTTTTCCAAACTTACACGTGTCTATGCTCATTGTGAAGTATGGTGGATACTATAATATGTTTGTTGGTGCTGAAGTAGAGGTGAAACTTCTCAGCATTTGTCTGAATTCTTTCATTGGAGCTCAACATCTTATTATGGCCAATTTATCTCTTTTGTGCTCATTGTGAACTCTGCTTGCCACTTTTGTGCATTCACTGGTGCTAAAAATGTAGAACTTGTCATCAATTTTAGACTTTGTTTTAAATAATTTTGACCTATTTCATTTTGATATCTGTATGCAGTCTTATAGAATTTTCAATTTTGCAGTGGTGATGCAGAGTAATTAATGGAACATTGAGATTATTATTTATATATTGAAGGTTCTTATTGTTGTCTAGATAAAAACACAGTGGATGAACAATTGCCACATCCACGTAACTCTTTAAGAAATTATGTGGTTTTTAACATCTCACTCGTTTCTCATATTTTGTACGTTTTTTCCTGTGTTCATAATGCTGAAATTTTAGTTGTTAGCATCTTCTTATCTCAAACAATGTGTTTGTAATGTCCCTAAAATCCATAATTAAAAAAATTTGTAGGCTAATAAAGTGCTAGATATTAAGGACAGCTTCATTCTCTTACTACAGAATAAAACTTTGTTCGGAGAACTAAGCCTGAGTTATGGGTCAGTGCAGGAATATGAGGGACCTTTTAGATGCAATCCTAGTTTTCAAAAACAAGATCACGTTACCAAAAAATACAATGCATTTCTGCTACATAGCACTTGCTATGGTTCAACCCGAGCCTGACATGTCATGGGACATGTAGGATAGGAAGCCATATCGCATACGTGTTATATAACTACAAAATGCGCTCACGATATGTAGTTATAAAACGCGTACGCGATTTGTAAAACAAACAAAACAAAATTACACAGGCCCGAAACCCGTGGCCCATTTTAACAATCAAGAACGTGAAAATCAAGGCCAATTGGAGCATTTTGGAGCAAGTTAACTACTTGGGATTGTTGGAGGAGCTGATTTAGGTTGAGGGGAGGAGATTTCACTGGTGAATTGTCATCCAACAAGGTAATTCAATCACCCAAAGAATTCTTTTTTTTGTCAATTTTTAACCTATAATTGTGTTTTTTAATAGAATAATCAATCCAACAACTCCCAAGCTAATGTTTGATGGATTCAAACTAAAATAGGCTATAAGAATCAAAAACATCATGTCTAATAAATATTCAATGTTCCAAAAGGCTATAAATATATAAAACAAACACAAGTATAAACCCAACTTGCAAAGAATTTGATGGACAATGCAAAGTTTGAATTGAGATACTAGTGAGAGTGCCCACCTATAACATGCATAGTCAAACCTTCAAATGCAATGATTGTGCTGGAATTAACACAAAGTGCAATAAAATTTAGCAATTATTTTCATAGATAGGTGAATGCCAACATTTTAAGATACATAGTGAATGAGGGATCCAAATGTAACAACCAATATAATCATCAAAATGGAAGAAAGAGGAAATTGTGATAAAAATATGCAAGTTGGACCCTCATCTTGATCAGAATTCCATATTTAACAATCCTTTGACACAATAAAAAACACATATGGCTATATAAAGGGATTGTAATTTATAGAAGAATATCAATACTCAACAATACCATGTGAATCCATCGACCTATTCATTTTGAATGTCCCAGACATACATAGAGTCATATAAAACAACTGGAGTAAATTTATAAGCTATAAAATCTCACAACAACATTTAATTCAAGAGATCTACTTGATCCTAAGAGTTGAATGAACAACAATTTATAAAGTCATAGTCACCACGAAATGTTGAGGAAAGGTGACCACTCCATACATCATATGCCTGAAATGTGGATTGGTTTTTTACATAATGTCAGCTTTCTGACATTTGACTACCCATATCCCTAGATCTCCCAAGGGATTATCCTATAAACATAATAAAGAAAATTAGAAACATGTGAGACCCTAGGTATCCCTGAGATCCCTTGATCTAGCAAAGACATAAAGGACTTTACTCAAACAGTCTATGCCCCTGCATCATTAGGTTTATCAACCATTTTTTAAAATAGTAAAAACAATGTGTAATATATTTCTACATGTTGAGTCTCTAAGCTCGTCTACAACCAATTGTAGTCCAGTCCATAAATTCTCCATTTTCCATGTAACTTTTGGTTGGTTTCCATGGTTATACAACAATGGAAATGGTGAACAGACATGAACTACCTAGAGTGCATCCTGAGAGTGTTCCCAACCATGATCGAGTCAATTATATTTATAGGATATGGTGGCAGCCTTGTATCACCCCTTTTCTTGCCTCACATGTCCTAATAGTCCCTTGCCCCTTTCTTTTACATATACAAGGGACGTAAAGGCCAAAACATGTCAAAATAACACTCCTAAATTCAAAGAAGGTTAAAACCAAGTGTGCATGGAAAAGTCACCAATAAGGGTGAAGATGTGCCTTAACTTCTACAAAGAAGTTGAATGAAACTCACTATTTAATTGTTAAATGTTTAATTTTAAGTTTTAAATGTATGTAAGTGAATGCCATTAAATTGCTTGTAACTTGAGTTTTCCTTAATTTACATTTTCAATTTTGAAGAGATGTCATTATATACCATGTATACGTTTCTAATTATTTCCTTATTGATTTTTTTATTGTAGTTGCGGCTATGGACACCAATGCTGAAATATTGTTTGAGCTTGCCTAGTTGAGAGGTCTTAGTACTACTTTTAGTGGTAGTGATAGGATTCGACGTTCACTTGCATCCACTTTGGATGCAATTTTTGAGACTATTACATTGTCAAATAACATACTATACGATATTACTTCATACAGAGAAAGAAAAAGACGTGAGTACGCTGATGGGCTTAGCTACAGTGCAATAAAAAAGTTGAAAATTACCAAAGAGAATATATTTTCATTGTTTAGGGACCCTCGCACGGGGGAAATCCCAAATGCAAATAGGCCACATATCTCTATCGAGTGGTGCATATATCAACCATTTGTTGATAACTGGATGGACAAATGGTATATGGTTTTTGATATGCCACCACACAACAACAGGGAAATCCCCTTGTATCTCCTTCAGAAGATGTATGTAGAGTTCGTGTTGGGTAAGCACGTAAACTATTTTGATATATTGGCATTTCAGGGGATCGGTGGGGGGATTCCCCAAAACCAACCCAATGCCAGGCTTCGATACGTTGATCGCCCTATCCCTGCACCTCGCAGGCAGTTTCCTGGGCCAGATGTCCCACCTGTACATCATGTTATTCCACAGACACGTGATGCATTTTTGAGTTTGGCATGGGCCATTGTTCGCCATAGCACTATGGTTCAACATATGGGTGAAGAAGGGACATCTGTCCCTAGTGTGGTACATACACTAGGTCGTCATGGTGCAGGACCATATTCTAGTGTAGTACCACCCACTAGTGTAGTACCCCCATCTACTGCAGGACCATCTACTAGTGCAACACCATCAGCACATTCCTAGCCTACTTTTGAGCCTCACGAGTGCACATCATGTGGACGTCCATGCTATGTTCTTTCGTCAGATGTTGTCTTCAGTGGGTTTTTGAGTGATGTATGTATATGGTTAAT
Organism: Pseudotsuga menziesii; assembly: GCA_001517045.1. NCBI lineage: Eukaryota > Viridiplantae > Streptophyta > Pinopsida > Pinales > Pinaceae > Pseudotsuga > Pseudotsuga menziesii. The sequence continues at coordinate 20,798 of LPNX010700572.1, read as the reverse complement.
TGTAATAAATTCTTCATTTATTTTCCTCTTTGTACACGTATGTATAGTTTGAGCTAATATATTAATTTTGTGAACTTGCAGTTGATGCTTTATGCCGGCAATGACGCCCCAGAGTATCATGTTCCACACTCTACACAGGGGCATGACATTCCATCCACTGATCCCTTGGTTGGTGGAGAGATTCCTATAGCACCCATTGCCGTATCTCACACCGAGGTAAACATTTTAAAATTTCAGTTTTTTAATACTTGTTAATTTGTTAATTTCCACATACTGTACATGTTAGTTCACTGATGTTATCTACGATCTAATATTTACAATTATTAAACTTGCTGATGTCGGATCCTTCATGGGGGAAAGCAGTGATGGAGGTAGGATCCATGGTCGTATCGACCGAGGGAAAGCAGTGATGGAGGTAAACATTTTAAACATTTAAAAAATGTCATTTTTTAAATACATGTATGTTCGTTGAATCATGCATGTCTAACTACATGAACTTTTGTTGACTATAGGCACCAACCGAAACACCTGGACCATTTCCTAGAGTTGTATCTCCTCATAGGCCATATGTGAACAAGGGTCAAGTGTATATGAGACGACCTACTCCTAGAAAGAGTGAAGTTATCTATGACCATGGAGATACTGATACCATGGTAATTTGTATATCCTTCGATGATATTTCTTGGTTAACTTGAAATCCAATGCATAAAATGTTTTGTTAATGTTTGATTTGCATGTTTACTACATCAGGAGCCACAGTTTACTATTGAAAACTTTGTAGGGATGGTTGATGCAGCAGTCAGTGCTGCATCTACAATGGCAAGAAATCACACAGAGGTACAACTATTTCAACATGATCGTTACATAGTTTATTATTTTTGGCGTATGTTTATTCATGCATGTCTAACTATTTCAACATTTGGTGATTGTAGCCACCAGCAGCAAGAGTTATTGATGCAATAGTCAATGTGGTATCTGCAATAACAACAAGCCACACAGAGGTACAACTATTTGAACATGATATAGACATAGTGTGTTATTGTTGTCTATTGTTTATTCATGCACATTTCTAACTATTTCAATATTTGGTGATTGTAGTCACCACCACCAGCACCAGTTCCTGCCCCCTTTGGTTCGACCATGGATGCGATCATCCTTCATGTTCAACCAACAACTCCATCTGCTACACAAGAAACACAATCCCCTTTGTCACAGGCTCTCACTGAGGTGAGATGTCCATTAATGAACAATTGTTTCATGCAATGTCCATTAACATTTTCATAATTTTTGAGTTAATTTAGATATGGTATTTTATTGAGCTAATGTATTAGTACATAGTTAGTTCAATTTAACAATTGATATTTAATTTGCAGGATCCAGAGATGCACACTGGTCCTATAGTTGTGCCTACAGGATCACCCTCAAGAAAGAACAAGAGGAAGCTTGAGTTTTGATGTCTCTTATCG